>JANVCL010000212.1:2796311-2806613 GCA_026546855.1 Erythroxylum incrassatum | reverse complement strand
TAAGGACGGGATTATTTAGAGCTTATACTAGGCCCCCAAAATTTTAAAAAATTAAATATTTGGGCCCTCCTATCTTAAACTTCTAGTTCCGTTCCTGGATCCCAAGATAATTTATGGTTACACATTTTTTAGAATAATAAGGGGATGACAAATCTCGTTCAAATTATTTTTTATTAAACCTTTATTCAATATCGTCTATTTGTATTGTTTTAATTTTCAACACCTTCTTTTCAAATTTTAATAAATATTAGGCCATTAAAAGATGTGATCAAATTTATTAAAATCTTTTTTTAGCAAAAGAAAGACTTTGTTCAAGCTCAATAAAAATTACAACCATATCTAAGGTAAGGGAACCCTTAAGCATCATGAAAAAGGAAGAGATATGCACCCAGTTAGGGGGATGAGTAATAAACTGCGATGTTAGCTCAAGATTTATGATTAACAGTTTTGATGATAACTTTATAATATTTCAAAATTCAGACTAAATTTATTTCCTTATATAGGTATCGATATTTTTCTCAAAAGGAAATAAAATAATAGGATTTCATTTCTGGTAGGAACCTTCTGCTACAAACCTACCTTATTTAGTTTACAGTATTCGAAAGGATCCTCCTAATCTTATATTGTTGAGCCCAGGTCTCAATATTTATTACAAGGCTACATTACGAGAGGACCGGGTGAAGATCATGTGAAAAGAAGGCTGGAATCTCCAAATTGCATTGAGAAACTTAAAAACCTGTGTTTTACCTAATTTGGTGAGTTCTATCAGTCACCCTCATGCACTCCTGACGTGATACTCAAACTTATAAAAATCATATCTCTCAATTCTTATGTCCAAAAAATTTCAAACTTTGTACCAATGGAAATCTAAGAGGATATGCTACAACTTTCATGAAGACAACTTTATCTAATTATGCCTGCATCAATAGAGTTTAATTGTTGAAATCAGGACACAATTTCTATCAAGGATAGTGCTGTAGACACTACCAGCACTAGTGACGTTATCGTGTAAAGACCATATCTCTCTTATCTGAAGTCCAAAAATTATAAACTTTATACCGTTGGAAAGCAATGAGGATATGCTACAACTTTCACGAAGATAACTTTATCTAATTCTTCCTAGATTAATACAGTTTATTCATGGAAGTTAGAGTCACTACTCCTGTCCAAGGTAGTATTGCAGCTATGTTCCCCCTTTTTCTTCTTCTGCCTATTATGAGCTTTTACAATTTCCAAAAAACAAAAGACCTAGATCCAACCTACCACTAAATGTACATACATGACTCTTAGCGTAACAATTTATTTTAATTCTATCTAGGGCCATCTGACAACATACTATTCCATCTTTAAAAACAATTAACAACTCAACGAAGAAGATAATTATGAACGTGCACAAAGGGAACTTCTTCAACTCTTAATCTCACTACTTAATCAAAACAGAGTTTGAGCATAACTTTAATTACATATCAATAGCTTAATACAAAATATAAAGGAATGCTCATGTTTGATATGCTTATAAAGCTACACAAAAATATAGTTGAACTAACTTAGTTACAAAAGGTAGCTATCTTGGAGTTTGCCAAAGCTTTGCAAGGATAAATAATCTTCTTATTCTGCACCTAAGGAGTAAAAAATAATGGGTTGAGCTATAAAGCTTAGTGGCTAATACGTTTATAGCCATTGATAACGAGCACACAATTAAGCACGTGCGCACACACACACACACACACACACACATCATTTTAATCTAGCAATTAAATCATCAACAGTTCTACCTTAAAGACTCATAGTTAAGGATGTTATCACATAAAGAATATCATGTATATTTAACCAGCAAAACATAACACTCAATTGTGTATCATCCTCGACAAATCAAAAATGGAATGCACAAACATAATGGCTTGAGAGTCCCATGGATCGAAATGGAGAAACTGAAGTTTACACCATAAACTAAATGAGTCCGTTTCTTAGGAGCTCACGTGCCACAAGCGGGTAGCCAGGAGAAGGCTTTAAGTCAATATGCATGTGATGAACAAAATGGTATCTTTCTTGCCCAAACACAAGAAAATTTTGATGCTCAATTCATTTCATCACATGTTCATACATTCATGCTTCTTATGCTTTTTCCCTTTTTCATTAATACAAAAATGCCGCAACATATTTTAAGGTATAACGTGATCATAAATCATAAAACATTTTCCAACAATCGCAACAATTCAAGTCAAGCAATAGCATACACACACAAGTAAGAAATCAGCTCATCATTCACAATAACTATAAACATATTACCCACCTAATTGCCTGTAAATCCAAACTCAAGTTTGCTTTTCCTCTTGCTCTTGCATTGGATTTTCTTAGTTTCCTTCAAACAAACAAATTTTTATTCAAACCAATATATAAATAGAAAATCAATAAAGCTTTAACAATAAAAATTGAGCTTAGACTTAGTCTACCCATGGTTTATCTAAGCTAGAATAACTAAGATCTAGTTGAAAATCAATGAAAATCAAAATGGGTTTCTTGGTCCTCTTCTTTCTCCCTTTATTCCCAGCTAAGAAACTCATTTTCTCTAGTTCCTTTTTCTACCAAAGCAAGAAGAAAAGATGATGAAGATTACCTAAAACTTGGTTGAATCCTCTTCCTTCTTCTTCTTTCTCCTTTTCTCTTTCTACGTTTTTTTTCTTCTTTTCTTTCCTAGCTTCTCCAACACATTACACGCATTGTTCTCTTCTCCTTTCCTCTTTCAACATTTTTTCTTTCTTTCCTAGATTCTTCAACACATTTATATTCTTATTTATTCAAGACCATTTTTTTTGTCCTTCAAAGTTTACCCTTCCACATTTAATGAAATGTCTACTTGTTCCTTTATTCTCTTATGTCTATTACATACTAACTTAATTCTAACATTTCTATTTAATGATTCTAATTTCTATTCATGCTTGCTAAATTAATGAACTAAATTCTAAGGAAAAAAATATGAGGTCCAACATATATTTTTCGACAATCAATTATGAGGAATTTCCATATTTTTCCTTTTAAGTTTGAACATTGAAGATTTTAGGAAAGATGATATTGAAGATACAAAGTCAACCTAGGACGGAAATGATGCAAAATTTTCAATATACATTCATAACATTAGTACTTTTGAAATTCATATCATTATCAAATCTCATGTGACTTTTGAAATTCATGTCATTATCAAATCTCTTATGTTTTATAAAGTGAAAATTATTTTGAGAGAGTGATCATTGAAGCTCATATTGAGCAAATTACTTTGTAATTTGCTGAGAGTTTGTAGAGGCTAGACAAATACTACTAGTGTGGAAGGTTGAAGAACCTTGAAAAATACTTACTAGTGAGCTTGAAGAGATTCGTCAAATTACTACTTGGATTTAATAGTAAAGCACTCAAGTTGGATACTTGGGGACTAGATGTAGGCTTGGGTTATAAGTTGAACCAGTATAAATTAATCATGTCATTCTTTCTCTCCTCTTAACTTTTAAAATTTTGCATTATATTATTTGTGTTTTCATTTTTACAAGAGGCTCCTTCACTTTTAAAATAAGCTCCTTTTTTTTAACTTCGCAAGAGTTTTTTTAGTTTAATAGGCTCCTTCTAGTTTTAAATTACTTTAATAGGATTTATTGTTTGAAAGCTTCTATTTTTTTCTTTAGCTGGGATTTGTTTATTATATGAATCGAAAGTACCTAAAATTTTTTTAAGTCACACACATTTCACCCCCCTCTTACCTGTGTTTGCTTTATCATTTAGTATCAAAGTGAGGTTTCACATTTATTGTGTTTTACAGCACGTCATAGATCATGCAAACAATTTGAGAAGCCCTGAAGGACAATCTGTCTCAAAGCCTTTTTACTTCAATAGAAACAACTACTCATGCTGGAACGAGAGAATGACAATTTATCTCCAATTTGTAGATATTGAAGTCTGGCAAGGCATTAGAGTTGGAGCTACCATTCCCGCTATAGAAAATGTAAAAGTATGGTATGATGTTGATAGAAAAAATGCACAACTAAATGCTAAAGTAAAACATCATTTGATCTATACATTATCTGTAGATGAATATGACAAGATATCTTACTTCTCTACAACAAAGGAAATGTGGGATAAACTACAAGTCACCATTGAAGGAACTAATAAGGTAAAGAAACATAGAATAATCCTTTTAGTGCATTAATACGAAACTATTGGCATTAAACAGGGAGAAATCATAAATGAAATCTTTGGATAGTTCAACAACGACCTTAAAGAACTTGGGAAAGATATATTCTAATGATAAGCTCGTAACGAAGATTCTAAGATCACTACTAAAGGAATGGAGACCTTAAGTGATAGCTTTAGAAACTATAAAGGATCTAGACACTATTTCACTCGAGTAGCTATGAGGAAATCCAATGATCCATGAAGCCGAGCTTAGGAGAGATGAAGGATCCTCCTACAAAAAAGGAATGGCATTAAAAGAAATTGATGAATCAAATAGTGATGAAAGTGACATTGAGTTTTAAGTAGATGGAGATGACGAATTCAACTTCATGGTCATAAAATATGCCCGCTTAAAAAAAAGATGATGAAGAAAAGAGAAGGAAATAAGAAAGTTGGGAACAACAGGTTCCTGTTAAAAGGCAGCAGCAACAATAGCAATACAAGAAATAATCAAATCATATGCTATCACTGTAAGAAGCCTGGACACACAAGGCCTGAATGTCCTCTTCTTCAAATGGACAAGTCAGAGAATAGAAAACCTAGAAAGCAAGCGATGACTGCAACCTGGTTAGGTGAGGATTCTAAAAACTTTAAACAAGAAGAGCTAGAAGAAATCAACGATGTTTGCTTCATGGTTGAACCAGGAGATGATGAGGTATATTATTCTGCATCTAATATTGAAGTTGATGAATTGGAAAAGGCATATCATGAATTGTATGATCAGTACAAAAAGTTGACAGTGAAGTATTTCAAAGAAGTTAAGAAGTTCAAGGACAATGATGCATATCTGAAGAGTAAAATTAAATTATTAAAATTTGCGAATGATAGTTTGGTGACCAAAACTATGTCTCTTGAAGTTGATTATAAGCAAAAGGTCTCTAAAAAGGAAGCTTTGGAAGAAAGAGTAACTATGTTGGAAAATACTTTGCTTGAGAATGATTATGATGAAGTGAGACAATTAGAAGAAAAAGTTGCTACCTTGGAACTTGTAAAAGAGAAATATATTAGAAAGATTTATCTTTATAAAAAGATCTTATAAATTTTATTAATGGAACGAATAACCTGGATGCATTACTTGGTAGTGGTAAATGCATTTTTGATAAGGCTAAAACAGGTTATTATGAAAATAATAATGTTAGGCCATACAAGAATGTCTTTGTTAGATCCAACAATAGCTATAGTCAAAGCGGCAAGAACCTGATACATGGTAGAAATTATGGAAATTCCCAATCACTTTTTTTATGCTTCTACTGTGGTAGACAAGGTCACAATAGCCATTCTTGTGAATTTTGTAAAATGGAGACATTATCTCAAATGTATGTTTGGAGACCGAAAGGTCAAATTACTAACCTGAAAGGAGACAAAAAAAAATTGGGTACCTAAAATGAAATTATACTTTCTACAGATATGATTCATAATGGAGATGAGAGAAAATCATTGGATAGTAGATAGTGGTTGTTTAAGACACATGACAGGTGAAATGTTAAATTTAACTACATTGAAAGAACAGACATTGATAATGTTGTCTTTGCTGATAAAAATAAAGCAAAGGCTACCAAATTGATAAAATTGGTGATTCTAACTCTACCTCTATTGATAATGCCCTTTATGTTGGTGGTTTCAAACATAACCTATTAAGTGTAAGACAGTTATGTGACAAAGGTTATAGAGTCATTTTCTATGCATGTCATTGTGAAATAGTCGATAATCATAATGATAATATTGTATTCTTTAGTCCTAGAAATCAAAACATTTACTGTGTTCAACTGGAAGACATGTCTTCACAAATTGTTAATCCTCGCAAAGTGTAAAGTGTTTTGCTTCTCTAGAAAAGGATTCGTTTAATTGACACAGAAGATTTGGACATGCTAGCATGAGCACTCTATCAAAATTGTCCAACAATGAGTTAGTAAGAGTACTAACTACCCTGAAGTTTGAAAGTAATTAAGTTTATGAGGCTTGCTTAAAAGGAAATCAAATCGGAAGCAAGGTCCCTCCCAAAAATATTATGTCTACTAAACAACTGCTTGAACTTGTTCATATGTATTTATTTGGTCCCACCAGGACTCAAAGTTTTGGTGGTAAACATTATGGTTTTGTTTTAGTGAATGATTTTTTCTAGATTTACATAGGTTTACTTCCTATTAAATAAAGATGATGCTTTTGAAGTTTTTGAGAAGTTTTGCAAAAAAATTTAGATAAAAAGGATACTACATTACTTCAATTTGGAGCAATCATGGAGGAGAATTTGATAACAAAAAGTTAGAAGATTTATGTGATAATAATGATATGAATCACAACTTTTCTTGCTCAAGGACTCCTCAGCAGTATGGTGTCGTTGAGAGAAAGAACATGACCCTAGTTGATATGACCAGGATAGTGCTGAGTGAAAGTGACCTACCCCATGGTTATGAGGCAGAAGCAGTATCCACTACTTGTTATATACTCAACAGGTGCCTTATAAGACCTATTATGAAAAAGACCACCTATGTGTTGTGGAAAGGAAGAAAACCAAATGCAACTTACTTTTGAGCTTTTGGTTACAAGTGCTTTGTTCTAAATAAAGGAAAAGACAATCTTGGAAAGCTCAATGCGAGATTGGATGAAGCTATCTTTCTAGGCTACAGTACCTTAGTAAAGGATTTAGAGTTTACAACAAAATAACAAATAAGATAGAAGAATCAATGCTTGTAGTATTTGATGAAGCACTACCTTCGACAACAAAAGCTAATTCAGATGGTGAAGAGCATCCCTTGGCCCCTAAAAATACATCACTGACTCAAACAACACCTATAGTACCTTCGGAATTACATGATTAAGAAGGTCCTTTTGAAGCTAGGACAAAGCAGGCTTCTTCCTGTCAGTAGGAGCTTATGCAACAAAGAATATCAAGAGAATGGAGACGTAAAGATAGACATCAATACATTCTGGGAGACCCTTCTGAAAATCTAAGAACCAAATCATCCTTCAAAATTAACTTTGTTGCCATCATCTCACAATTAAAGCCAAAGATTGTTAAAGAGGCTCTTACTAATGAAAAATGGGTTTCAGCAATCAAAGATGAACTGAATCAATTTAACAAAAATAATGTTTGGAATCTAGTACCTCATTCACAAAATAAATCAGTTATTAGATCTCCTTGGGTTTTTCGAAACGAACTTAATGAAAATGGTAAGGTAGTAAGAAATAAAACTAGACTTGTAGCTCAAGGTTATAATAAACAAGAAGGTATTGTTGCTGGACTAGAATCGATTAGAATTTTACTTGTCTTCGCATATTATAGAAACTTTAAATTGTTCTGAATGGATGTCAAAACTGCCTTCTTAAATGGATATATTAATGAAGAAGTGTTTGTTAAGCAACCTCTAGGCTTTGAAGATCAAAACCGTTCTGACTACGTGATAAAGTTGACTAAAGCCTTGTATGGTCTAAAATAGGCCCCTCAAGCATGGTATGAGAGGTTAAGTAATTTTTTACTTGAGAATAACTTTGAAACAGGAATGGTAGATAAAACCTTATTTATTAAGAAAAAGGAGAATGATTTACTCATAGTGCAAATATATGTTGACGAAAAAATATTTGGTGCTACCAATCAATTATTACGTGAAGAATTCTCAGTATTAATACAGGGGTAGTTTGAAATGAGCATGATGGGAGAACTATCCTTCTTTCTCGGATTACAAATTAGGCAAAAAAAGGGGATCATCATTAGCCAAGACAAATACATAAAGGAACTCATCATGAGGTATCATTTTGAGAAAGCCAAACAGATGGGTACTCTTCTGTATACCGAAACTAAACTTGATAAGGATGAAGAAGGCTAGGATACAGATGAAATAAAGTTTAAAGGAATGATTAGGTCACTACTATATCCTACAAGCTCAAGACCAGACAATATGTTTAGTATTATGCAGGAGATAAAGTCAATCGAAAAAGCATAACTGGTCATTATTAATTTCTTGGAGGTTGTCTAGTCTCTTAGTCTTGCAAGAAACAAAATTGCATAGTGCTTTTAACAACCAAAGCGAAATATATAGTAGTTGCGAACTATTGATCTTATGCATGAAGCGTCAAATCCAAGATTTCTCTATGAAATTTAGTCATATTCCTATATTATGTGATAATACTAGCACAATAAAGGAATGAAGCATATGGAAATCAAGCATCATTTTCTTAGAGATCATGTTTTAGAAGGTACCATTGATCTTTTGCATGTTAATACTGAAAATCAAGAAGTTGATATCTTCACTAAGCCACTCTTTGAATATAGATTTTGCCTCTTAAGAAATGAGCTTAGTATGTGCAAAGTATCTTATATTATTTTTGTATGAATTTTTTAAACTACTTCTCTTTGCAAACATTGGCAGGACCCTACTTCTTTAGAAGGCTCCTCTCAGGTTCGAGACCTTTTCTTATTTTATTAGGCTCCTTTTAGTTTAGAAGGCTCCTCTCGATTTATTAAAGCATATTACACGTGTCACAAAAAGGAAATGATTCATGACGTCATTTTAGCTTTTAAAAATGTGTGTACAATTTTGACAAACGGTTGTGCAAGAAGGAAAGAAAGACGCAGCCGATCGCACTTCCTCATTTGGTGTGTACGACTGCCTATTCTTATAATCTTAATCGTTATCTTTCTCAGAAGCGTTGTTCCTTTTGCACCTTAACTTTCTATCTTCTCTATGTTTTTCCTCTCTACACCCAAACTTCCTGTCTTCTCTCTATTTTTCCTCCAACCTCGATGACACAAACGAAATCAAAGGGACAAAAGAAAATTATGGCTTCAAGTTCTAGCTATGAAAAGACTCTTATTTCTGAGTCTTCTTCTCTGTCTCCAATAGTAGGTTCTTTGAACTCTCTTACTGAACCTATCTCTAATTCCTTTAGGCCCCAGACTTCAGAAAACCCCTTTTAGGAAACTCTAGAGGAGAGAAAGACAAATTTTGGCTATACTGTCCCTAGAATTAGACTTGGATTCATCCGTTGGAAACAATGAACCTTTAGCCTACAATAATTTTTATTTGAATCTAGTGGAGAAGAAGAAGAAGAGAAAGAAGAGGAAGAAGAAAACGAAGTAGAAGAATCCTCAAGTGAGGGAGAGCAAACATGAAAAGTAAGATTTCATATACCCATTCTTGCTCTGACCACTCCTACCCCTTCCACTTCTTCCACTACTTCCAAAATTGATCCTAAGTATAAGAAAGTGCCTAAAGTGCACTGGGTTGTAAACGATGATGGATTAGTTGAAGAACTGGCACTCCATTAATAAAGAGATCACGGACCATAGAAAGTATCTGATTGAACCCAAGTTTGCTATATTATTTATTGACATTTTCATGGTTTTTGTTATGTTTTTCAGCTCCTTTTGTTGGATATTATGCTTAATTTGGCCTAAAGGGCTTGTTTTGAATTAATGTAATTTGAGGGTCAAATTGTCATAATTAATTAACAATCGCACTCCCTTAAATTTTAGGACAATTGATATTACAAATTATAACTTTTCGTTGCAGGTCACTCAAGAAGAGTAAAGCCAAAAGTGGAACAAAGAAATGGAAGTTACAAGATGACCTTTCGGGTAAAGTTCTCCACGGCGAAGTCAGTGTTTCGCTTTGGCGAAACCATTAAAGATTGTTGCGGCGAAGTCAATGTTTTACCACGGCGAACCTTCGAAGACCAAACCATTTTCGAAAGTTTCACTTATTATGAAAACCTGACCCAACAACCCTTTTTGAGAAGAAACCTATTTTTGGATAAGTTGGAGAGAGCCGACATAAATATACGTCAATATTTCATCAGCTAGGAGAAAGGGAGGGCACTCAACGCACATTCCACTACCTTGACACCCACAGTTCCCTTCGGGGTTCCCGGGTGAGAGAGATGGAGAGACGAATCCATCGTTCTTTCGTATCTCCCTCATTTATCCATCATCTTGCATTGTTTTCTCTTATCTCTCTCTCCATCTCATTTTCCCATCATTTTCACCGCCGACTTCCATCATGGGTAGGATTCATTCCTAGTTGTTAAGCTTCCAGTTACAATGCGTGGTTAGGCATTCCTTCCCTCTAGAAGATGTAGCGACAG
>JANVCL010000212.1:2725331-2769966 GCA_026546855.1 Erythroxylum incrassatum | reverse complement strand
GATCCCTCAACCAAGACAAGAAAATTAGTTAATCATAATTAAATTGAAATCAAAAGAAATAATAAAAGAAATTGTTTCCATAACTGGTTTTTATTGAAACTAATAAAATCCCTAATTGAAATATGCAGAAATTGAAAACAAGAAAACCAGAAAATCAAATTAACTAAAGTCCTTAACTCTATGAATGAACTACTTGGAATGTGCAAAAGGAATAAACTATGAAATTAATTAAAGCAAGGTGCGGCAGCCAATAGAATGGGTAGGCGATGATGCTGGAAACTTCAAGAAATAAATCCAATTGCGGCAAGAAGAATGAAAGATGCGTCAATACTGTTGGAGCAATTGAAAAACGTGAATAGAGAATGGATAAGGAAGAACCAAATTGCGGCAGCCTCTCCAACAACAAGGAAAAATAAGATGGTCTATGAAACAAGGAGAAAATCAAAGTGCGGCAGTTCAGGAGAAGATGTGCGATGGTAATGTTGAAAAGATTCAGCAACGTGGACAATGAAAAGGCAGAGAGTGCGGCGATTTCTGGAGAGCAAAACAAAGAATACGATGATGTCACTGGGAAAATCAAAAGCATGGACAAGGGGAAACAACAAAGGCTTTCGGCAGCAAGGAGAAAAGAATGTGCGATGGATAATTTAGAAATCAATTGACTGGAAAAACAAGAAGAGCCCTCTGGCAACTGCTGGAAAAACTGAAAAATATATCCCCTCCTCTTTGCAACTCTAAACTCCATACGTATACAACAATCAATCATTAGCTTCCTCTTTGAATTAAAACTCTTCGTTATCTTGATTTGATTTTGTTCAGATCAGGTGTACATCTAATTCCAGTGGGAGTCTTCTTGAAAAAAGGTTGAGATGATCCTGGATGGTTGTGTTCTAATTGGAGATGGATTCTGGAAATTTTGCAGATTTGGGGTTTCTTCCATATTTTTCCTCTTTTCGATCCTTTTTCATCTTTTTGGTATTGACGACCACCTGTGAATATTTAACAAATAATTCCATTAATTTACGAACACAAATTTCACAAATCAACCAAAATTAAGGCCAACAAATATGCATTATAATTGACTTAACATAATCTTCACACACTCAAAATCAATTCACCATTAACCCAGCTTCAACAACTCCAATTAAACCGTATGGGACACTACACACACCATGTATATTTTACTCACAATCCCAATAGAACAACTCTTGGAAATCAAAAGTTAACCCACGGTGTTTATAAACCTAGAACATATGCTCCCCATTAGCTGCTTTTTATCCCATATATAATTAACACCCACTGCACACTTAACACCACTCACACAAGAAATCCACTTCTGCTATATGATAAGAGACATACACGAGTCTATCAGCAAAAGCCCTTGACCCACACGCAACACAAATTCCCTTGTTCTGCTATCCACAAAATTCACGTAAAACAACTTCCCTTTCCACAAAATCCAGCAATTCACAATTCAATTACTAATATAATAATAAACTTCAATCTAAGATAGGATTTTTTTTCAACTAGAAGATTATCCATATAATTTTTTAATCCAAGTCATTATTTAATTAATATCTTATATATTCAATTAATAAATAATGCCAAAATTAATTACTTAAATATATGATATATCCTAACATTTCCAATTTCCTATTTTGAAAAGTAAGTGATTAGCATAGTATCTAATAGTAGTTACCATAATCTTTCTTCAATTAAGACCTATTTTAGTTCTAATTTTCTACATACAACTAAATGATACGCAAAACTAAACAAATTAAATGAAAAGAACTAGCCTAACTCTCTTAATTGCGGATAGATCATGATCAGAGCTCACTTTGGTGAGCATCTGTTGCTCTCCCAGATAGTGTTTTCTTAACCTTCTCCTTAGTCTTTTGCACTGTTTCTCCGGCGAATGTCGCCGCCAATCTCGCTGAACGCTCCACCGCTTCTTTGCTCTTCTCCAAGCTCACTGCAACAGCCTCTTTCATCTTCTCTCCAGCTCCTGCACTTACTCTGTTCTCTTCAGTCTCGATGTGACTTCCTCTAAAACTGAAGAAGCCGCGGAATTGTATCAATCACCTTGAGAATCTGAAAGTATAAATGGGGGACACAAAAGGGTATTCGTTAGTTTATGAAACTCACTCGAGATTTGGAGGAAAGACGCTTGCTTGAACTTGATTCGTCATGGTTTTGAGTCTCCCAATAACCTGAAAACACACTTCTAAACATCTCTGAAATAGTTGTTCCCTTAGCTCGATCCACCTGCTCTGTGGAGCTCATTTGTCCTTCATTTCCTTTGGTTGCAACGAAGATGAAGAACAGGAATAGTGTTACGGGGACAGCAGCTTTTCCAACCCAATTCATCAGTTCAGAATTCAGGTGGTAAATAATGCACTGAAGAGGGTTTTAAAAAGCCTGTCGTTTAACAAGCTTTTTATCGTTTAACAGGCTTCTTCCGAAGAGTTCATCTCTTGTTTCTCCATGTTTCATGCAAATAGTCTCGTATTGATGCACTAAAAGACTTATCTATGTTTCTTTACCTCATTCATTCCTTCAAAGTAACTTGAAGCTTGTCCCATAGTTCTTTTATTGTAGAACCGTATGATATCTTTTTGTACTCTTCTGGAGATAGTGCACAAATAAGATATGTCTTGCTTTGATATCTAACTGACCTGATGATGTTGAAGATCACGGTGGCACAGAGGCTAGTCACAGCAGTAGGTGAAGGGGCATCCGGCGAGCGGATCGAAAGAGAGATGCACGAATAGAAAGGAGTGAGAGAGAGAGATAGCATCAAAGCTCTGATATCATATTGGATAGAATGAGAACCCCTTGACTAGGGTTCTTGTCTATTTCAATATATATATATATATACACACCAGAGATACACACATATAAATATAAAATATAAAATACTTTTATATATACTATCAATTTACCTTTAAAATGTATTATTTTTAGTAGGTATTTTTTGAAAAAGAAAACTTTTATTGGTATATGATGATAAGTTGCTATCTAAATTAGTTAATTTGTATCTTAACTAATCCATCTCCTCGAAATGATAAAAATTTATAGTTTATGTTGAATTTAGAAAATTTAAAGAATAAAATTTATCATCATTTTTCATAAAACATTTGAATCATAAAATTAATACAATGAAGCTTTTTTATATGTTAGTTTGCTCAAAATAAATCAAAAATAGGTGCTTTGTATCGAAAATAAAAAATTGAAGACCTAATATTATTATGCTAACTAACCAATGAAAGATTAAGAAAATAAGCAAAACTAAACTCAATTCAATAATATCCCACATCCCTAGAACTTCAGCTCCAAAAAGAATAAGAGAAAAAAGGCAAGCAAGTTAGACACTCACTACTCAATAAGAGTAAAGACTTTCTATCTTTAATACCAATATCTCACCACCCCCTTTAACATAAAAATGAACACTTAAAGCAGATAAGGTATTGTTTGCCAATAAGTCATAGCATGAAGTAAATTCTATGTGATTCATGAAACAAAATATCATTTCGTTAGACTTGAAATGAAAGAAAAACTCGTAAATTAAAAAAAAAGGTAAGATGATGATATGTCATATATAAATTATTATTTAAATATTCAAGTTAAATATGAGGTTATTACCAACTTTTCACTAAATATAAAAAAAATATCTTTTTTAAATTTGATTATTAAAAATTGCACGTCAAACATAAATTCTAAGAATTCTAAGGAAGATAATGCGCCAAGTCGAGGTAAGCTTGTCGTGGCCTGTGGCCTGATCCCCAACCTGACGGGCCCAAGGTGAGCTAGGCCAGCCCATCCTGGCTTATTATTTTTAAAAAATTTTCAAAAAATTACATCATTTTGCTATTCTCAATCGGAGATAGCTCAAGCCTGAGCCCATTCCATAGCCCAATCAACTGAAGATATCCAGACTGTTGACTTCGAGTAGGGCCATGTCGGGCCCAAGCCAACTCACAAATTAAATTGTGCAAAAAAAATCAATCGTTCAATTTACATTCCAAAACCATAGTTTTCATCCCTTTTTTGGTGTTGCTTAAGAGAAGGGACATAACTGCATAATTTGAAAGATGCTACCTTTTAATCCAAGAAATGGATCCCACATTTATAATTATCACTATATTACATTTTACTATGGTTAATATTTATAGTGGTATATGGACATTCGAAATTCTGTTGAACAGACATATCAAACGAAGTTATTGCAATTCGGTGTATTTGGTGATGATATGATTAGGACAAGTTTGAGAATGATGTGCAATTCTTATTAAAACGTCAATTTCAAGAAAACTAGCTAGATATGATTATGTTCATTTTTACTTGAAGTGGTTGAAATGTTCTTTATAAGACAAAACTTATTGAATGTGATTATGACAATTATTTCAACAATTACAATAGAACTTACTTCGATGGTTGGTAATACTTCATTCACATCAACTATTTTGGATTCAATCTTCTAAAGTAAGAATAACGTGAATTTTACTTTTTTTAATAATTCAACATGATGAACTCTAAAAGTGAAATTAATTTTTTCTTCATTTGATATTTCTTGGTTTATCATTTATGCAATCAAATTTTTTGAATTTTTTTAACAAAACGTGAAGAATAAAAGGTAAGAAACAATATAAGTTATATCTTATGATCAGTGTTTTAGCTGATCAACTTTTCAGTTTGGCTTTTAATTTTTTGATTTGACTAGGTTTAATAATTTTTGTTGTTAAAAACCAATAAGTTTATTAATCAATCAGTTAACTTTCATAAACTAACTAGTTTTTATAAACAAAGATAAACCGATAATTTTTAATTAATAATCTCTTTTTAATTAAGCTTTAAATTTTTATTTTGGATAATATTTTTTAATAATTTTAAATTCTTCAATTTCATTCAATCTTTAATTGATTTTATGACAGTTTAGTACTGATTGAGTCATTTAATTATTAAACCTTTTATTTTATCGATTTAACTTCCAATCGAAAATATTGCTTATAATAGAAAAAGTTTGTTGAACTATCAACAAATGCACTGACCAATTTCTCATCAAAATAGCAATGAAAGATACAAATTTTAAAAAAGAGTCAGAGACTTAAAATTCAAGGAAAAAGAGGTACCATGATATTGTCTTTCTATTGCCAATGAAGGTTGAAAATATGTTAGCAAGACAAAGACTTTCTTCATGAGAAAGTAATTAATAATTCCAAAACACCCCAAAAAGAGTAACATATATCTGTCGTCCACTAAACGGACAGCTAACCTAATCCCATAAATTCCACATAAGATAAACAAAAATTGAGAGTGCATGTCAACTAATGAGTGATATGTAAGTTTTAATATAGGCTTATGTCCAAGCACATAGATTCTATTCTTGACCATGCCATTAGTATGGATATCTATTAAAATGAAATTAATTACACCTTACCCTTTAAAAAATATAAATTTTTAAGCAGGTATTAATGATAGTTTAATGTATGTAAATATTATTTTTGATGAAAGGAATTAAAGAATGATCTCAAATGTCTATTGACTAGTCCTTTTCTTAACTATATCATGCCTCTTTGTAGCTTCTTATCTTTTACAAATTAAAAAAAAAGGATTAGATGCATTATGGTTCATTATAATTGATACATACACAAAGAAAATGACAATCTCTCTTCTAAATGCTACCTACCTACCTCAAGTCTTTTTTAAATTCCAACTTCAAAAAGAAAGAGCTATGTTATTTACATACCCTTTTGTAATAACTTTGCATCAATAGTGAAAGTAATTAAGATGAGAAAACCAAGTTTAAGTTTAACAATTTGATTTCACTTGCACATGAAATCTAATAATCTTTAGGCACTTAATGACTTAGAAAAGTTAAGGGTTTTGAGAAATTCATACCATAAGAGGCAATAAATAAGGAGAAGAAAACAGAGTGGTTATAGCACATAAATACTAAATATATTTATCATACCATTTTCATTAAATATATCACTTAGTAATGTTACAATAAATATGTGAATAATACAATTCTTAAGTTGAGAATTTTATAATTATATAGAACTTATTAATTTGATGAAATGAATCTCATGTTCTTGAAAAAAATTCGTTTTTTTAATCATATAAAGGCTTTTATTCTCTAAAAATTTGAAAGAATATCGTAATTATTATAGACATATTTCATAATTAAAATATAATGATAGGGTGATACTATTGTATAATTATTGAAAAATAAATTAATATTGGTTGAATTCTTTTACGTTCCAAAACTTCATCCTTTTCTTAAATAAAAGAAATTTTGAATTCTTCACTCTTTGCTGGCTTAAATTTTTAATGAGCAATATCTCAAATCAGAATCTCTAATTTCATGTAGACAATGATCATATCATATACAATAGACATAGTTGGATAATCAACAAAAGAAACATATAATTAAATACATAATTGCCATTAACTAAGAAGAAATATTGAATATCAAACTCATCAATCCTAAACCCACATTGGTATACACCTCTACATGAACAAAGATCATGTCTTTATCAGTCCATAGTGTTGGGCATCTCTCTTTAAATGTCCTAAGTTCAATCAAAGGACCCATAAGGATGAAGGTACAAAGTAAGCAACGTTCAACATAAAAATGATGCAAAAACAATGTGTCCCCACAATATGTTAATGGGGTAAACATGACATTTCACATCAGTATCTGATGCCTATCTGTCATTTGAGTGACCTAACAGCAAGGGGAGGGACAGAGAGAAGGGGAAGGTTAGTTTTATATTTGGGAAGGTGAGTTTTATATTTGGGTTAATGGCTATTATCATTGTTTAAGAACAAGAGTCTTTTATCAAATAATGTATTGTTATGTCCAAAGAATGTGTTGGTTAATAATCATTTTTACTTGGGTTTGGAGGCTTTTGCTGAACTAGACAACTCACCAGTTGTTGCGGCTGTCTCAAGTCTCAGGTGACACTCACAAAGAACAAGAAACGATCTTTAGTAGGAGGAAGAGAGGAAGAGAATTTATTTTTAGAGAGAGAGAGAGACGAACAGCGAATTCTCATTTCTGTAGAGAAATAAAGAAAAGAGTGGTCCTTTAGAGAGAGATTTGGCAAATAGTCTGCCACCATTGTTAGCTTTTGATTCACCTATGTTGTTGTTTTTGTTGTCTCCTGATCTCCACCAGAGTTCAATAACTTCGTCAGCTGGTTATTCTTATCCAGGTATATGTTGTGCTTAGGCACATCCTTTCAATACCCTTTTGTTTCAGTTTTACCATCTTATTTTACTTTACTCCCACAACTCCTGAAAGTTTTGTTCTTCTCTTAAGATCTCTCCCATTATCTTGGTTTTTACTCTTAACAATGATTTGGTTACCGTTTTGTTTCTCGATTTGAGCGATAAAGTTGGGACCTTTTAATGTTTGGTGTTTCTAACCCTGTGGATTGAGGAAAATTGCCTTGCAAATTTTGGATTATGGTGCCCTTTGTTCACTTTGAGTCTACTAGAAAGCTATGTTTTTGGTTAGTAAGTTCTGTTGAATGGTAGATTTGCCATTACTTTGGTGTACGTATCTCAGAATTTTTATCTGTAGTGAGCTCCTAGGACTCGAAATCTCTGCCTTCTTCCAATAGATCTTATTGGTTCTAATGAATTTCTTCCAAAAATGGCAAGTATGGGGAGCCTTTATTCATTTAGATTTGGCCTATCTAATAGCATCCTTTTGGTGTTAGTTGTCTGCTAGTCATATTTTCTTATGCTGCTTGGCAATTGAGATGGAAGGTTGGGCACTTTGGTTTTCCTGGGTACTAGGAACTGTGTTCCATGAAGATTGAGTTATAAGAATATGCCAGAACAAAATGGAATAAGAAGATATTGGATGTAGCTGCCGTTTGGTCCTTTTAGATTCATTTATCAGGATCTAAGATCTTATTTTGCACTTGTTACGTTCAATAATTTGAGTGATGGATTGAGTTACCGAGTGGTAGTTGAAGTTGTCTGGCTGGCATCCCTGTTGATGTAAATTGAAAATGTTTTTCTGTTGCTTTTTCTTCCTATTTTTTGATTACTCAATCTTGTTTGAATTGCATTTTGGCATCTAAGAAACTGACTTTAAGAATGATTGCACCTAATTCTTGGTCATTAGTTGCAGCCACCCACGTATTTTCCAAATGACTCACTTTAAACTTTTTATGTTTCTGTCTTTTGTATTTATAATAGTAAAGTAGCATAACCATCAAGTTTCAGGACGTAAAAGAGGCTGGCCAACGTAAATGAGCTTCTCTTTGGTCTTAACATTTTTGCCAATACATTATCCTCATTCTGTTCTGGTTTGTAATCTTTGGGGCTTGACTATCTCTTGGAATTCTGACTTCAGAGTGGTTGTTAATGATTTTCATGCTGCATGCATTCTTGTTGGTGATTTGAAAACTTGCTTTAACTTTTTTTTTGTGATAATCTGTCTGATGTTTCTTTTGTTCTTGGTAGGTATTTGATTATTGGATCACACAGAATCACTGTCATTCTTCTGTGGTCTCTCAAAGAAGTTAGATGGGTTCCCGGTTCCCATCTCACAAGCTCAGCAATGGCCTGTATGTGTCAGGCCGGCCAGAGCAGCCCAAGGAAAGAACTCCGACAATGAGTTCAGTGGCCATGCCATATACAGGTGGTGATATCAAGAAATCAGGAGAGTTGGGGAAAATGTTTGACATCCCTGTCGATGGTTCAAAATCTAGAAAGTCTGGGCCTATAACTGGTGCTCCTTCACGAACAGGATCTTTTGGTGCTGCTTCTCATTCAGGACCAATCACGCATAATGCAGCAGCTCGAGCTGCCTACACCACTTCAGGTGCAGCTTCTTCTGCAGGCTTGACAGCTTCAGTTTCAATGAAAAAATCAACCTCTGGTCCCTTAAACAAACATGGGGAACCCGTAAAGAAGTCATCAGGCCCTCAGTCTGGTGGAGTAGCACCCTCTGGCCGCCAAAACTCTGGCCCTCTTCCTCCTGTTCTTCCTACTACTGGCCTAATTACATCTGGTCCTATATCTTCCGGCCCATTAAATTCATCTGGGGCACCTCGAAAAGTATCTGGTCCTCTGGAATCTACAGGGTCAATGAAGATACCAGGTTCTGCTGTTGTTCACAATCAGGCCATGACTGTTCTTAATCAAGATGATGACTTTTCCTTCAGAAGGAACTTCCCGAAGCCAATACTGTGGTCACTGGTTCTACTTTTTGTTATGGGCTTCATTGCTGGTGGTTTTATTCTTGGAGCTGTCCACAATGCAATTCTCCTCATCGTTGTTGTCATTCTATTTGGTGCTGTTGCTGCGTTGTTTACTTGGAATACGTACTTTGGAAGAGGTGCTATCATGGGTTTTGTTTCTCATTACCCAGATGCTGAGCTACGAGCTGCCAAAAATGGGCAATTTGTGAAGATTTCTGGGGTATGTAATTTGCTTTTCATTATAAATTATGATGAACTTAATGTGGTATGCTCATTGATGAATGGGAAACTTAGTTCATTTAGTTAAAGTAATTGTGTGAAGTGTGACTAGTTCTACATTGTTGATATGGAAGTAATAGCATAAATGTTTCTTTGACACATGCCTAGAACTGTCTCCATGTAAGAATGAGGGATTTTATCACTGAATCGAGTTCTTATTGTAAGGAAATTATTTGCAATGTTATAGTCAAGGTCCTCTTTGGATTCTGATCCCCAAAAGCATTAGTATTCTTTCATTGTTAAGAAAAATAGGATGATATGAAAACAGAATTTAAATGATTTGTCTGCTTCCACTTTTAGAATTTCAAACCTTTTGCACTGAGAAAAACTTGCTAGAGAGAAGATGTATTACTATTAATATTTATTAATATCACAAAATAGTGGCATCCAAGAATGTATTAGTCAATAATCCCGGCGGTATAGGATTATAAACTAGTGTGTTGGCAAATGGATGTGAAACAACTTGCTTATGTATCATTTAAGGATCTGTTATGTGAATATGCATTGATCTATATCAAATGAAGGGAATTATGGGTAGAACATGGTGGGTGGATGAGGATTATGATATAGTAGAGTGGGTTACTAGTTGATGAAGTAACACCTGCAGAATGAAATTACATTTAAGCGGCCGTTCTGTCCAAGGTTATCAGTTTTCTGCTTCTTTTGTATCTTCAAGAAACTTACACTCATTGTTTGGATTTGTTCTGAAGGTGGTCACCTGTGGCAATGTGCCTCTTGAGTCATCATTCCAAAAAGTTCCTAGATGTGTGTATACTTCCACAAGTTTGTATGAGTATCGAGGATGGGATTCCAAAGCTGTGAACCCAACTCACCGCCGATTTACATGGGGACTCAGACTGTTAGAAGTGAGTAAATTGAAACACTGATTAGATATATTATGATGAATAGTGTACGATGTTTTTGGTATGTTTCTCACAAGTCTTTGACATTTCCTGGATAATATTTTTGTGATTTTTCTTGATCTTTTAATTCGTACCATACTAGGAAACATTTATTCCTTTAAAATATTTATAAGGAACTAGGAATTATCTTAAACATTATGCCTTCTGATGAACTGATGCAAGCTGCCTCTACTTGTGAGGCAGTGGCCTGAATTCTATTAGTCTTTGATAATCTGCACAACACCTATATTTACAATCCCAGAATTAGAAAGGCATTTGGCATGCTTCGCTGAGGTACTTGTTTAGCTTTTCAATTCTCATTGGAAGTGTTGTAAATACAATTGACAGAGGCGTGCGGTTGACTTCTACATCTCTGATTTCCAATCTGGTCTCAGAGCGTTGGTTAAAACTGGATATGGAGCGCAGGTGACACCTTATGTAGATGACTCCCTGGTGATTGATGTCAACCCTGGCAATGAAGAGTTGTCGCCAGAGTTCATCAGGTGGCTTGGGAAGAGAAATCTTTCAACTGATGATCGTATAATGCGATTGAAAGAAGGGTATGGCTCTCTATTATTAATTGCTTATTTATAGAAACACAAGTGCTTATGATACCATGAGAGTCTCTGTGTTTTCAAATCTTTTTTGGCTCTTTTCCTTTTTGAATGTCCATTTTGAAAAAAGTTTAAGCTCCTTTGAGGTACTTTTCTTCTTGAGCCTCACTTTCTTAAAATGATATATCTTCTCAATTTGTGATGAGGACCATGTATCCGGTATTTCCCGTGTCAACAACACTTCATGGTACAAATTTGAGTTAACCAGCTCCTAAAAAATTTGTAAAAGCCAAGATATTTGGTTAGATCATAAAATGTAAAGAAGATAACAAATTAATTACAATGTCTTTTCTCCATTTTACTGACTGAATCAGCTGTTACTCGCGGGATTACTTTATCCGAGTTTTGAAACTGAAACCGTGGGAATTTTTGCATGTGTAGGTATATCAAAGAAGGAAGCACTGTTAGTGTAATGGGAGTTGTTCAAAGGAATGACAATGTGCTTATGATCGTTCCTTCCCCCGAGCCAACAACAACAGGATGCCAATGGGCCAAATGTATATTTCCGGCCAGCCTTGACGGTATTGTTTTGCGATGTGAAGACACGTCAAAGAATGATGTGATACCTGTGTAATATGCAGTGTAGACTCACTCTGCCATTTCTCTTTACTTTTCTATTTCACTGATGCAGCAGCAGGTATTTTTGAATGGGGGTTGATTTGTGATGGTGTAGGAGGTGATGTTTTCTATTTCACAGTTTCTTTTTTGGTGTATAGTCTGTGTTTTGTGCCATTTTATTCTTTCACCTAGGGAGGGCCATGAAGGATTTTCTGTGATGGGGTGGCTTGGTATCTTGTAGGGAGTTTTACTTTGTTTGAGAGGATTGCAATTATGTTAAAATAGAAAAGAAATGTTGTGAGCAACTCCATTCCATACTAGGAAAAGTTCTAACTTGCACCTATTTAGCTTGATACAGGTCCTGTTCTTAGAGGCAAGTAGGCATGGCAATCAGATTCTAGCCCGAGCAACCCGGGTCTGGCCCTCCTCTCCAAAATGACACCACCTTATGGGAGGGTCAGGCCTCTGAATCGACCTAATCCATTACCATGTCTAAACATAATGCCTAAATATGGTTTCAGCTCCTACTTTTCTCTTTGATTTACTATATATACATTTGTCAGATTAAGTTTTTTTAAAAAAAAGTTGTCAGATAAGAAGTTAAAAATGTTAGTTTGATAAATCCTACTTTGTTCCTGCCTCAACAAGAACTCTTGCTTTTAGCTTCTGTTTCTAAAAAGAGTTCCTACAAGTTAAGAACATGGAAATCAGTTGCTTCAAGGTAAATAGACAGCATTATACAATTGAATCTGAAATAATAACAAAGTCCCAAGGGCATGATCATACACTTGAGGAGTTCTAATATTGTGCATGCTGGCAATGAATTAAGTTCCTTTTCATAAAACTTTAAATTCAGAACTGTTAAAATTTTTGTTTAATATCTTAATTTTAGGACAATCAGATTGTACTTAAATTTAAATTTAAATTTGAATTTGAATTTGATTAAATCATTTTTAGTAGTAAATTACTTTGTAATTTGTAAAATACTATCATATTAATTTATTTAGCCTTGAGTTATATGATGATTTTTTGTAAAAAAAATATTTTGTTGTGCTAATTTATTTGGTCTATTAATTCAAATGGATTATTCAAAATTATTATCTATTTTTCTATTACTTCATAAAATCTTACTCTTCTTTTCTTTTCAAAATTAAAACTTTGTAACCTCCACCAACCATTGAACAAAGAAAATTAAAATTTTGTCATCTGGGCATTGAAGCAGCTGTCTCAAGCTGCTGTTGGAGAATTAAAGATCCAAACTTTGTGCAAGATAACACTCGACACGTCGTTTTAGATTATGAGAAGTCTATCCTCCTAAACGACTCTCCGCCCATTCTCGATTCTGTCTGTCGGACTGTCGGTGGTCTCCTTCTTTTCTCTGATCTCCTCTCTCTCCACTAAGTTTACACTACACGCAGAAAGCAAGATAAAAGTACGAACTTTACACAGTACGTCTATGCATTTACGGAACCATAGGTATGCATTGGTGTGATTGAAGAAGGTATGAGATGGGTAGGGCTTCGTTGAGGCAGAGGTCGACGAGATTGGTGGTGGTGGTGGTGTTCGTGGGTTTTCTGGGGATTGGACTAATAGCTGATTATTTGTGGGCATCTTCGCCTCATTTCGCTGTCAATTCTTATGTATCCAATTGGGCTGCTAATGACAAGTTGCGTGCCAATCTGATAGTTCCTTCAAGATCAGCTAATGTCAGTAATCCACAGGGAAAGGTAATGAACGGGGGTTGGGGAAGGAAAGGATTTTGTATTGGTTTTTTAGAATCTGGGTATCTGTGATTTGGTCCGAATCTTGATTTGTCCACTCTGGACGTGAGTTTTGTGTATGTGATGATTACTAGTTTAGTGTGGGATCAGTGCCAGTGAGATATATATATATATATATAAGCGAACTTTGAACTTAATCTAAACTACATTCTGGTTTTTCTGTTTCTCTTGGGATTGGTTTGTTGGGAAGAATGGTTATAGATCAAAATCATTTCTTTTATATCTCATTTGTTGTAATGTAGTTTAGATTAAGTTCAAAGTACGTTTTTTTAATATCTCTGGTTTTTTCTGTTTCTCTAGGGACTGGCTTGTTGGGAAGAATGGTTATAGATCAATTTCATCTCTTTTATATCTCATTTCAAACTCACTCTTAGTAAATGGAAGTAGGTTAAGGACTAGGAGTTTACTTCATCTTTTGCATCGAGTTCCTTTTTCTATCTAAATGAGACTATTTGGTTTGGTACTATGTAAAGTTTAGGAAATGAGAATAAACCCCAACTCATCTTACATGTAGGCGGAAGCTGGGGTGGGTGTTCCTGAAAGATTCTTATCAGCAACTTTTGCTGATTTGCCTGCACCAGAATTGAAATGGGAGAAGATGGCTTTTGCACCTGTGCCTCGTCTAGATGGAGCTGCAATACAGATTAAGAACCTCCTTTATGTTTTTGCTGGATATGGAACAATTGATTCCGTAAGAACACTTGTTTAGTTAATTTTTCATCTGTCTCCTTCATGTTGATTGTTGGGTTCGTCCTCTTTTCTTTTTTGGTTAATTTTTCATCTCTTTCCTTGGCGTTGATTGTTGGGTTCGGCCTCTTTTCTTTTAAAGCTTAGCTTCTTTTATTTCAATATTTGCTTCATCATGCTAAGGGTTCGGCCTCTTTTCTTTTAAAGCTTAGCTTCTTTTATTTCAATATTTACTTCATCATGCTAATTCATTCTTCATTTTTTCTGCCTGCAGAATGTATGTTGTAAAATCTTGCTTTACACTTTCACAAATCCAAATAATTATCTATCTTATTGTATAATGATATATAGTGTTTATCAGTTGAAATTTTGAAATCTGCTTAATGTCTTTGGAATTTTTAGTATGTTGTTTATAGTTAATAATTTTTAATCAGCTGATTGTCTTAGGAGTTTATTACTTGCCTTTTTCTCTATGCGAATTACAAATGGCTTATAGATTATAAATCCTTCTGAAGTTACTTGCATAATCTCAGGTTTGCTTAGAGACCTTGAGGATTACATCATTTTCTTGATTCTGACATACTCATGCAATAATGTAAAGAAAGAACTGTTATCAACTTCCCAAAAAAAAAAGAAATAGCTTTTATCTACTCGAGGGGATAGAGCCGGGGTCTTATTGTCTAATGTTTGTTCTTCTTTATCTTGGACAGGTGCATTCACATGTTGACATTTACAATTTCACAGATAACAATTGGGGAGGGCGATTTGACATGCCTAAGGAAATGGCACATTCACACTTAGGAATGGTAACAGATGGAAGATACATTTATGTTGTCACAGGTCAATATGGACCTCAATGTAGGGGGCCTACAGCTCACACTTTCGTGCTAGATACTGAGACAAAACAGTGGAGCGACATGCCACCTTTACCTGTTCCCAGGTACATTCCTGCGTCATAACAGATGATGATGGATTCTATTGTATTTTTGAAAGCCATTTGATTGACTGTTCACCTTTCAAAAATGAAATTCCTTTTTTATTTTCTCTAACAGCACCAATTAGTTCCAGAAAGCCTATTTATATATAGGCATATGCAACATATGCTGTTTGCTCTAAATGAATTTAAGCTTCATTAGTTTTTCCTATGTGTTTTCTGCTGCTTAATGAAGAAGTTTAACATTATAAAAATTCTGCAGATATGCCCCAGCAACCACACTTTGGAGAGGTAGACTCCATGTGATGGGTGGCAGCAAGGAAAATCGGCACACTCCAGCGTTGGATCATTGGAGTCTTGCTGTAAAGGATGGAAAACCATTAGAAAAGGAGTGGAAGACTGAAATACCAATCCCACATGGAGGACCTCATAGGTTTGTGGAATAGCTAAGTTTTAGTTTCAGAACCGGAAATGTGATTCTAAAAGCTATATGTTATGCAGTTTAAATCCGAGTCACATCCCAAAATTCTTTCCTTTTCTTTTCTCTCTCTCATATGTAAGTTATGTGGTGTTATGCAGGGCTTGTATTGTGGTTGATGATAGGTTGTATGTCATTGGTGGTCAGGAAGGTGATTTTATGGCCAAACCTGGATCGCCAATATTTAAATGTTCTCGTAGAAACGAGGTAAGTTGATCACAACGTATATATTTATGCAGTCTTTTATCAAAACCCAATACAGGCTGCATGATATGAATTCAAGTCAATTCTATTGATTTTGCTGAATGCTACGTGAAGCTATTTGTCTATTTGTTAAGGTTGAGGGTATAGTTTTGAGGCTCAAGTGATTGGCTGGCAAAATTTTGAAAAGCTAGACAGTTGCCAGATGGCCATAGCTAAATTACTGGAACAGTCTGAAGACTTTTGTGCAACAATTAGCTGAAATTTTACAAGTTATCAGAATCACGCTAATCATATGTCGTCCTGATATGTATGTAGAATAGGGTTCATTTTTTGTATGATCTCTAACTGAGTTGTAAAATGAAAGTTCTGTTGAATTGTTATGGGCTGCACACCTAACTTTTGGGAGTGCTAATCCTGAGATCTATCCCATTTTTGTTCCAGGTAGTATATGGTGAAGTTTACATGCTGGATGATGAGATGAAATGGAAAGTTTTGCCATCTATGCCTAAGCCTGATTCTCATATTGAATTTGCTTGGGCGATTGTTAATAATTCTATTGTTATTGCTGGAGGCACAACGGAGAAGCACCCTGTGACTAAAAAAATGGTCCTCGTTGGTGAAATCTTCCAATTCAACCTAAATACAATGGTATGGAATCTCAACTTTTCTCTGTAGACTTGACTTTCGGGTTTGTTATTGACCATTAACTAATCTTTGCAGAAGTGGTCACTAGTAGGAAAACTTCCCTTCCGTGTGAAAACCACGCTGGTCGGATTCTGGAACGGATGGCTGTATTTCACATCAGGACAGCGAGACAAAGGACCAGATGATCCATCACCAAAGAAGGTCATTGGAGAAATGTGGAGAACAAAATTGAAACTGAATCCGTAGCCAACATTGGTTTTATTCTTTCTTAGAATTTTAATTCATCTAACTCTCATTTTGTTTTGTCAAAATCAGATCTTTTGCATTTGTAGCATACCATTCTTTTCTTGTGTACATGAAGGGATAAGACCTGAAACTATACTACTTTTCAGTATTATGGAATATGAAGTTCCATTCTTCTTTATGCGTTTTCCAAACATTTCCATCTATATTTACATCATTCAACTTATGTTTCTAGAGGATTGGTATCGGGCAATCTGTTTAATGTTGAGAATCAAATACGTGCAACAGGATTAAACATGAAGATGCCTTACTATTCCTTCAGGTTCTTGAGCCATCTGTAGGTTGAACACAGCTTAAAGGTATATGATAAAGAAAGAAAATCCAAAACTGCTTTCTCGTAACGTGATACACATACTTCATTAATTGAAAACTTCAGATGTACTTCATCATCGACTCACAACAAGAGACCATCTGTTTTCTGACTTGTAGATTAGAAACTTTGAAACTAGCTATCTAGGCTCATTCATTTCTAATTTTCACCAACCATATATTGCCTTAGTTTCCTGACACTAATCTGCAGAAGGAATTAACTTGGCATCCTACTGATTTTTTCAACTCTTTACACATATCACGTAACAAGCTATAGGAAGAACTTCCATTTACAAGGTTAAGTGATTTTTGGATTTTTCTGTTACTGAACAAAGCTTAGTACCGGTCTACAGTTGACGCAAAAGTTCCACAAAGAAAAGCTCGCCATCGAACCGTAATCCAGATGATTCAACAGGCTGAATTAGGCCATCTACCATCCCACCAAATACAAACAAGAAACGTCCTGAATGATCTATACACGCCCGATGGAATGACCTTGAATTTGGTTTATAACCCTCTATCTTGAGCCTTTTCCACATATGTGCCTGCAATCTCTTCGAGCTTAATGTGGTTGGCTGCAGTGGGATTGAATTAATATCCAACACCCAGAAGTCATCCTTCCTGTGTCTAGAAGAATCTTCACCTCCATAAATAAGCAACTGAGTTCCCAAGAAAAGTGTAGCTGAGTGACCAACTCGTGGCAGAGAAACTGCCTCAGGTATGTTCTGCAATTCATATGAAAGTCGTATCCATTTTGCTTGACCATCAGAGATTCCCAAGAGCCAGACGTCATTGAGCACATCATATCCCAATCCTCTTCCTCCAAAGAGAACCATTCTAGTTCCACTAATGCATGTTAGTGAATGTCCTGAACGAGCTGGTGGGGACGGATGAGTAACCAGCTCCCTCCAGGCTCCAAAGTGATGATTTTCAGAAAGTTCTAAAACCCATGTGTCACTCAATCTGAGGCCATCCAAGCCAATCCCTCCCTGGATGACCATTTCTCTTTTACCAATGCAGCAAGCTGCATGTGCCCCCCGTGGTGGTGGTGCGGTTGACCCAACATCAAGCAGCTTCCAAGAAATTGTGATGCCCAGGTTCCCACTGAAGACAACTTCGCCCAACCACGTATCACTATGACGAACTCCACGATCATTTATCCCACCGTAGATTACAAGATACTCACCAAGAACAACACATGTATGCCCAAATCTCCCACTTGGAATCCCTGAATGAACCTTTTTCCACTTCAGTAACTTTGGAAAATCATTACCTATATACGCCACCCATGTATCATCAAGATGCCGACCTATGAGGATCACAAAATATAGAAAATGGTTACACTCGTAAAAGGTTGAAACATAACTACACAGAAACAATGCTCTGGAAGAATCAAAGATTAGGAATCTAGATGTTTTTCCTTAGTTCATTGTGCATTCTTCAAAGGGATTAGAAGATATTTAGTATGATCATTCTTTCCTTTGTTCTCACACTTGTATTTTGTGCATCATAAGGAAAATTTTGGAACATCCCATTTTAAAAAGTTTTGAAAATCACATATATATATGTCGTATCACATTAATTAGTGACTTGGCATTTGGTGGGCAGTCCTACCAGCTCCAGTGCTAAGCAGACTGCAGATGTCTATCTCAGAATACATTGTAAAGCATCAACGCTCAGATATTTACTACTGTTATCACAACCACAAACAATATAACAGAACAACAGAGAATACAAAATCCAGATCTGAATTCCATTTTGGAGGATACCAGTTGTAATCACTTATATGTTGTCTTTCTCTGCTACTTTATATATCGGATAGCCACCGCATAAACTAAGAGCCACCAAGTTGATTCAACTAAAGATTGAACTTGTCTTATTCCACTTCTTATCATTTCTTCCAAAATCGATGATGTCAGTAATTTATGGTGCAGATTTATGGAAGCGACAAATTGTATTATTCTGCTACCATTTGGTATCCTGATTGTCAAACTAGGGAATGCGTCAAGGATTCTAAGAAAAAGAGAGACAGTTTGCAATTCTCTCCCCCAACAGATGTTAAAAAAGTCACGAATAAAGCATGAAAAAGGTACTCATAAGACAAAAGATCCTAACTTCTTTGACTTGAGGAGAGGCATCTTTCCCAAAATTGAAGTAAAACCACGATGGTGCATCAAAAAGAGGGTTGGCAAATGAGGCTGACAGCATCCTTGAGAGGGCAGAAGAGTGTTAGAATTTGTTGCAGCTCGTTTTCTAAGGTCAACTTGAAAACCAAGGCAACAACCATGAGTTGCATAATCAATAATTTTTCCAGACAACCTTATACCTTAACCAATTCACACGGATGAACAATCTTGTACGTCGTACTCTAGTTTCTACATCAAGTGATTTTTTCCCCGGCCAAATTCCAGAGTTGATCTCCAAACTCTCAAAGAAGAAGGAGGAGTGATCATGAAATAAATATTAACTCCCATATCTTAGGTGCATTGCAACCGGACATAAAGGCCAAATGATGCCAAAGTTTGCATATCATGCCACTGAGGCGACGTTAGAGCACCTTAAGCAACAAAAGAGAGGGTGGAACACCATATACACTCATAACCCTTTGTCATATACTAATAATCATTCAAAACAATAAACGGAATAGCCAGTTGAAAAAAAAAAGGATAAGACTGACCTCCTTCAAAGCCACCGCCAAACAAGACCAAACAACCAGAAACAAAATTGAGAGAGTGAGATGCTCTGGGGCATGGGAACGTTGAATCACCATCCGGGTCAGACAGTTTCTGGCAAGAAACTGTGTCAAGCTGAGACACCTGCTTGTACACCCTCATCCATGACAAGTGTTGATTGTTGATGATAGAGGACTTAAGGGCATCCACTGATGTGGGTCCCCACTCCCTCCTGCATATGGACTCCCACAGCGTATCAGTGCTTGTCAAAGACCTGAACTTTTTACAGGTCATGGCAAAGGAGAGAATTGAATCAACAGGAAGAAGAAGCAAGATTGTGAATAGATGGTCTGGAGCTAAATTAACTATCGCTGGTGGTGATGATCCATTACTACTGCCACTGATACCACTGCTAGTCTCACCCATGAATGAAACAGCCATGTTGAGGATATGGCTATTGTCTACTCCGTTATGTGAATTATTCTTGAGCAAAGGGAATAGATCTGAACTGGGTTTGCGTTGTTTTGTGGATTTGTGTCTGTTGAAATTGTTGTCCTCATGATTGAAACGGTGAAAAGAAGTTTGTCTTGGTTCTAGACCTGGTAAAAATTGAAACATTTTTACGTTGTTGGTTGAAAAAAAAATCCAATCTTTGATCTCTTGTCTTCATTCGAGTGATTCAGCAAATGATAAATTCTACTCCTTTCCGGAAAGAGATGGATTGCAGACATATGAGGCGACCCCATTTATTTTGTCTGGCATGTCCGAATCGATAACTCCGTTCGACACAATCCAAATTTCGACGAACTTATAATGAAAGTAATATCCTTTTAATAATTTAGGTCAAAACGAAACTCGATTAACTCAAACTCAATTCGACGATATGATCGGCTTGCTCAAACTTAGATCACTTCCTTATGGGTGGATTAACCATTATAGTATACAAAAATACAAGAAAAGCACTTGTAGAAGTCTCTATTGGTAAGGTAATACTCATTAATGAAATGCTTGATTACTGGAAAGGCACTTCCAAAAATCATTAAAACCTCACAAGACATCACTGCCAATGTTCATGTTTTAAAGTCATACTCCAGCTTCAAAGTTTTAAGGAAATATATAAGCTTTCCTTCTGAAATATTAGTAATAGTAACATGTCAGATTACTATGTATAGGCCCTAGTATTGACTGATATGGCCTGCTCTATGAGTAAGTCGGTGCTTCCTAGGCATTTTTAGGAAACCGAAAGTGGAATCTTTAATAGCAAAACACAAAATTAAACTAGCAGATGACAAAATAACATTAACTTTGAGGCTTCTTTTTAAGTTTGAGATATGGAAAATGAACTCCCAAGTTCTGCAATGCAACATATAAACCTCAGAAAGATTTATTCACATCAGAAGACATTGGATCATATATATTAGAGCAAATCTAGCAACAAGAAAGAGGGTCATTTGTTTGTTCTCACATTATTGAAATCATATGGAAGTTTGAGGGAAAAGGAGGAGATAACTTCTATAGTTTTTTCCGTGGCAAAATGGTTATTTCTGAAGGCTGCGTACTTGGCCTTTATTTATCAGTTTTGATAAAGCAGCCTTGGCTTCCTCTAATGTTTCAACAGAATGCCCCTCATCAAATGATACCCTCTGTATGTTGAACTGCAAATATAGACAAAGTACATTATCTTTGCCTCTAGAGAAAATAAGAAAAATGTAAAACCAAAACAAGGACTGAAACTAAAAGAAAGGAGATATTTACCTGTGTACCTTGACGGACCCGAATGTCAGTTCCTTTACTGTCTATGGATATGAAAGCAGCATCATCCACCTCCATTTCAACAGACAGCAGCTCTTTAAGTGGTTTTGAATATAGTGCATTCAGCTCCTGTGACAAAAACCAATTACCAAGCAAATCAAGCTCTTGTTAAACATTAAATCAACACGTGAACTTTGCACGGCATGGAGTGGATCAAGGGCCAAGAAAAGAATACGGACAAATGCAACATTATAAGCTAAAAAGATCAGGAGTATGCAAAAGAAGACATTTCCAATTTCAGACTTTCTGTTGTCACGGTATGAACTAAGCCATCTCAGAATTAACTAAATATTGGTTGAAGTTCATAATTAAAGGAATCTAAAAACAAAACTCAATTTTATTTCTGAGAAAGGAACTTAATGCAGACTTTACATAATAAACATATCATTGACAGCATCATGGCGCAGGACAAATTGTCCAAGAATAGAAATTGAACTGATACATCTGTTTGATAGAACCACCATATTAGATGGTCCAGCATAACCTCAGATGCAAAGAGTAAGATTTTTCTATGGTGAAGGCACATTATTCTTTAGTAACTCATTTTGTGTATATGCCTTAAAATACTTAAACAAACTTCAGTACCTAACTTGGTGTTCTGAAAAGTTGTAAATGAAATCCTATAAAGCATGTAAATACTACTCAAGTCTACAAACAAGGCCCTTGAAAACATTCTTTTTCTAGTTTTAACAAGGACTGTTGGAATGAAATTCCACCTCTGAGCAAATTATACTAATTAGAATTATATCTGCATCTCATTGACTATGAAAATTCTAACTTAAAAATTGCAAGAATTACAGAACAAAAGAGAAACTTACTTAAGAATAAAACAAATGTCAGGAGAGGAACAAAACCACCAGCAGTCAGAACCTATCAAAACTTAAATCTGACCTTTAGAATTGGTTCTCCACCATCAAGAGCAATCTTATCAGGTTGAAGGGCCTCATATTCCTTAACATCAACCCAAGCAACAGTGCCAAAGCCTCCTATAAAATATATGTCACTGACAGTTGCATATGTTAGTTCTTGAAATCATAATGGAGCTACAAGAATGATATTCACATAATGCTATTTTGAAAAAGAATAAAAAATTAGTTAAGTTTCATTATTAGAAAAGATAAACATGTCCATTTTGAATTTTCTTTATTAAATCAGGGTTTAATTCTATCAAAAAATAATAAGAATCATTTTTAAATATGATTCTATTATTTATTTGGAAATTTAGTAGGATTTCCTATTCTATTAGGATTACGATTTCAAAACTCTTTCTTATATATGTTATACTTTCAACATTCAAAAAATAATTTGGATAGACTTTTTTTTTTAAGTTTGGCATTTTTCTTTCTGAGATTGACTCTTAGATACTTAAGAGTGATTCCTAAACACTAGAAGTGACTTCTAGAAACCCATTAGTTTGATTTATGTGTTTGTTTCAATTCCTAGATGTTTCGTTTATTTTCATTGTACTTTTTATTTTCACCCTCAGCTCAAAGTTGCAGCAGCCCCTATTTTCAGTTTATAGTACTCATCTGTTAGTCCTATGTCACTATGTGCCTTCCTTGTAAGAGACTGACATCATGATTAGCAACTAAAAGGGCAGTGAACCGAAGTTATAGGATCTTCTGACAGCTAAGCTGGCATTAAGTTGAAAATGTTTATAAACCCAGAAAAAATAGTGTCCTGGATACTCACAGAATTTGCCATAGTCAGCCATCAACAATAATATACTCACAGAATTTGCCATAATCAGCCGTCAACAATAATAAGTAGTCCAATAACCACCTAGCTAAAAATGCAAATAGTGACAACCTTTGCACAACTGGTCAAAATTGTATAAACTTCAAAGAAATTATAATATGGTACAAAACAAACCTTATATTCTGCATTCGGAAATAATAGAAATTCCCCCACTGCTGGGAACGCCCTTGTTGATGCTTTGCTATATACTGCTTGTGAGCCCAATCCTGATTGCAAAATGCCAAAATGTAACAATTGAGACTGAAATTTACAAAAGCACAACGATTCACATTGGACATTATACAAGCTGGTGCTTGTGATTAACAGGTAGAATGAATCAATCTGAAAGCTGAAGCCTCGAACTGGATCAACTGCTAAATGACTTTCTCAATAAGACAATAAATGCAAGTTATTCATTAAAAGTTTACAAGTGTTACATCTCACAGCCATACTTCAAAGAATACAACAAAAATATACTTCAAGCATGTGTCTATCAGGGTATATGTTCATGTGCATGTGCAAAGTATGTGCATATATATGTAAAGAGACACAGAAAGAGGGGGAGTTGACAGAGAGAAAAGTCGTACCTGTTGATGTTCTGGAAGTGGGAAGACATCACCAAAGATTGTTACTCTTGCATTTGATAATCCACTCCAGCCAGGTATCTACCGAATCCCAACATCAAAGTTCATGTATAAAGCAAAACAAACCAAAAAATTTGAAGTATGAAAAAGAGACATCTAACCTGTACAACAAGTGAGCATCTAGGGTCTCCTAACAAATTTCTTGAGTGGATGGACAGTGGGGAAAATGAAAATATAGGATCTGCATATAAGGTAAATAATATAATTAAGCAAGTGATAAGCTGAAATATAAGAACTATGGATTTCAACATGAACATGGAGAATCATGGGGCAACAGATCTACTCCAGCATATTAGCATTCTTAATACTTATATAGATACTCTTCAGGTAAACAGAACAAAGCATCATAACCAGGCAGGATATGTCATCTAGCAGGAAAACCCTCAGCCATTTGAACTTCATTATGCTATATATCCAGTGCCAACCTATTAAGAAGAGAAGGATCACACATTTGAATCAGATGCCAAAAGATTTTGTTGACTTACGTCCCGTTGAATCTGGTGCAAAGTCTACTAGGGAACCAAATGGATAACCTTGCCGACGGTGGTGCATTCGAGACATTACAGTGCACAGATGTGCAAATCTCGCCTTAATAACCAGGAAAATTAGGATATTTAATACAATTGATTGAGGTAATTCCTTTAAAAATCATTGCAACAGAAGATTTCAGACCTAAGGAACAGCCTTACCTGCTCCATCAGATTTCGAACAGCTAAGGCCGGTGGAGGTAAGCCATGAGCAGAGGTTGCAGTCTGCACTCCGCCAGATATTGGAGTTCTAAAAAGTCCAGCTCTAGTTCCACCACCTGTTCCGCTTCCATGTGGGACCGAAAGTGGTTTCTCAGGCTTTATTTCTCCCTCTGCATCCATTTCCCCACTTTGATTTTTTATTAAATCCTTCATGATATCAGAGAGGCCATCAATACCAATCTGAAGTAGCGATTTGATACATCCAATAACTTTCTATGTCATGAAAAACACATAATGCACATATTATATAAGGATGCACTATTCCCATCAAAAATGGCAGATTACAACAGAATCTGAATATTGACATGTCAAGGTAAAAATATACAAAAACTGAACGGTCAACAATAGCAAACCAAATTCTAACTGTCACAGAAACTCAAGAACCAATGTTGAGAATTTTTAAGTTATAGCACTTTTCATTGATTTAAAGAACAGGACAGACTTTCAGAACGAGAACATCCACAACAATTACATGCTAACGTCTCACAAATAGGGAGAAAAAGAAAACTAATTTGTAAGAATTCAGATTGATTCAGCTTATACACACAAAAAAAATACTTGAAAACTGAAAACTATAATGGTCTAGAACATAATTAGGAAGAACAAATGTGAAATCTAATGGAGCCATAAAATGCCAAGATATGATAAAGATATGAATGCTTGCGCTATGTAATAGTTATTCGAAAAGATTGCAAATTTTTCATGTCAAAAGTAAATATAAAATCAAGTCCCCTGCTTTTATATATGAATTTCCTCAGAATACAACATTAACGTATCAAACCATCCAACACAGACAAGCAGACGCCGACGACAATCAAAGTAGTATGATGGGAACTTAGTTACAAGTTAAGGTGAGTATCTACGACTGATTACATGGGACAAAGAGTGAGCCTCGTGGGAAACTAAACCAGACCCATTATCACTCTGATCTTCACTGTCACCACCTTGCAACTCGGAAGCTTGACAACGAACTTCGCGAAGGCAGAGAAAACCAGGAGTTTCGGCAACTTTAAGAGACTCAGTTCGATTTTTGAGTAGTTTCAATGAAACAGATGATAAGGACGAGGAAGAAGAAGTTGGGATGTTAAGATCTGGGCATGTTTCCCGCAATCTGGGGGCGAAAACTGAGCTTGAGACAGCCTCCATAGTCGCTGGAAGCAGAAGCTTAGTGAGGGTTATCAAAAGCTCGGGTTTTGTTCTAACTTAGAAGCTCGGTAAAGGACAAAAATGAAAGAAAAGAGCAAAGCAAGAAAAAGAAGAGAGCGTATCTTTTCATCTTTTGTCCTCTAAAATAATTATACTTGTTCGGTCTAGTATGAGTCACTCTGCCTCAAAGTCAATAGGTTTGATATGAATTAATTAAGCTTTGCTTTAGACTCAAACAGTTTTTTAAATTTTAGACTTTTAAGTCAAGTTTGAGTTTGAATTATTCAGTTAAGGTCAACTCGGAATTCCATATACATAAAGTAAAATTAGGGAAGTAAAATTAGGGATGCTCAATAAGATCAGAACGTGATTTACCTCTCATTATTCTGTTGAGCTGAAGAGTGGGGACGCTTAGGTTGGATGATTCTACCTTTTGGGTACAAGGAGACCCTTAAGCTCAAGCCCAAGCCCAGGCCCAAGCTCAAGGTTAAGCCTAAGCCCAAGTTCGGTTCTATTTGGCCCACTCAAAAATTTTTTAATTAAAAATACAAAAAGAAGTCATTTTCAATAGAACCACGTCATTTTGTTTATAAAGGTTAATCAGATTTAGCCTGGGCAACTAGAGCCCGAGTCTGGCCTAATGCCCATTTTTAAAACATTTGGAGCTTGATGCTTGGTAAACCCAATTGGGCAGGCTTTGATACAGCCCAAATTCAATAGGCATTTTAAATTTTTAAATAAAAATTAATTGAACTTAGCTCAAATTCGATCGAAATTCTTACCACCTAAGCCCAATCAGACTTAGTCTAGCCCAATCAAACTTTAGACTACTAAACTAGGCTCAAACTTATATTGATATTTAAGCTCGAGCTTGGGCTATGGCCGCAAGCATTGAGTCTAATTGGGCTTTCTTAAACTCGAACATAAAACTTCAAATCTAAGTTCGAGCCTAGAAGGCCCATACCCAACCTGACTAAATGACAGTCATACCTTCAATTGCTAAAAGAGCCTGCTTTCTTCGGAGCATCAGGCTATTATTGAGCATACCATTTCCAGCGTGTGCACTTAATGTTGACAGTCACTTTAATATACTTACTTGTCATCTCTTAACATCTTGAATGTAGAATTCCACCTTATTAGTTTCTTTAAACTTTTAAACTCATTTTTGGTGTAATTTTACCTTGAGACAAAACTTAAAAATTACAAGAAAGATTACGAGCGAAACCCAAAATCCAATCAATTCAAGCTAAATTCATTAATTTTAAGACGAGAGCTTGACTCGGCCCTTTGCCAAATCAATATAACTAATAGATAAACATTCACGTGATATTTGATAAAAATGTCGTATCTAATAAACAATCTTTTAATCTTACAAATTTTTAAAAATTAGTCACTAAATTAAAAACTTTAAAAGATTTAGTACTAAATTAAAAATTATAAACAATTAAGCATTATTTAATTTATTATCTCTATAATAATTGAGGTTTATAAAATTGTCTTAAATATTTGTTAATTATTTTATTACATATTTAATCAATATTTTCATATTTAAATTAGGAAATAGTCATTTCGAAACAATCACTCTACAAATTAGAGATAACTCTACTTATTACTAAATCTTTTTAAATTCTAATTTACCCCAATTCAACTTTGCAAAAGAAGATTTGGGTGAAATGTGAAATTATTTTTAATCCAATTTTTCATATATAAACTCTATCTATGAACTATTGTGACATTCAATCAGTAAATAAAACCTTTATCCTATATTGTTCTAGTCAACAATAAATTTTTTTTGATACAAAGGAGAAAAAATTAGCTATCACAAAGCTCGCCGATACAAAACGCCTTGCTTATCCTAGAGGAAGAGTCCATAACAAAAAACGAGGGTTCCCAAAGGTGATGAATGCTGGGGCTGAACCGGATTGCGAGGGTGGTCAGATTATTTGTGCACTGGTTCCCTTCCTGAGGTACATGTTGGATTTGCGTCTCTCACTCTCGGTGGAGTAACTCTCGTGTACCTGCCAACAAAAATCTATGGTCAGCAAAATTGGTTCGTGAAGAGGTCAAAATATTAATGACTTTTAGGGAATTACAAATATAATTTATAATTTCACACCGATTCAACTTAAAGTTAACAAATTAAATTAAATTAAAATTCAAACAAGCTTTAAGTTATAAGTTCAATAGATTTGATTCTTTCGATTCAATCTTTATAATATGTCCATCAAAATGTTATCACAGTTGCCATTAGTTTAATTACATTTTTAGACATGGCAATTAACCGAATCGAATCAAAGTTGGTCATTGGTTTGATCCAGTGCAATCTTTTAACTCGTGACTTGAAGTTCAGCTAGACTTACGCCATGTAACTGGAATTTGATTGAACTAATCAAAGCGATGTCATTTTTTATAAACTTATGGCATGTGTTGGTTGAGTGAAATAGCTATTATATTACTGATGTATTCCTAATAAATAATTATTCCTTTGTTTGATTAAAAAATAACATACAGAATAATTAATCACAGATTTAGTTATTCCTACTCTTTCAGGAATACTTAGAGATACCTCCCCTATCTTTATCTATTCCGTGAAACGCAAAATAGGTAAAGACAATCTATTATTATTATTATTATTAATTTCATTTCTTATCTATTTTAGCAAGTAAACCGAGCATTATGTTATAGTTAAAATGAAATTGTATTGAAAATTTTTCTTAAAATTCTATTATTTTAAGTAAAAATCAAATTGTTGGAATCCTCTAGGTTAAACCTAAAATCACCTCCTTGGACCTCAATTCAATCTAAAGTCTAATTAACTCAAATATAAGCCGTTAATTTTAGACGGAACTACCATCTTCATGCACTAGAATGAAGCTGACAAATGTGAGTGAGTATGTTCACTCACTTTTTTCCACTTGTATTGTATGGCTGAGATTGGAGTTTGGTCCCCTGAAGACACTAACAGATTTTGCAGGAACAGTTAAGGAACCTTTCGGTTGTGGAGTTAATTTCTCCAACAAACACAATAACCATTTCAAATGTCAAATAGTTCCACCACCACACAACCCCACTACTGTTTATATAATTATTAATTAGGTAATAGTACAAGAATAATTGTGCTAATTAATGATGGAAGAGTCTTAAGTTAAGCTATTGATTGGGAGTAACAGAACAAACAACAAAACCACAACTTGTGGTTGGCATTTGCTTACCAATTTGCCTCCTATAAAGTAAGTACGAAAGGCCATTATTACCATTTCTTTGTTTAAAAGGTACAAATATGGAATAAAAGATTTTCCATCATCATATTTTTTAAAAAAATTATTAATTTTTAAAATTTTATGTTTAGTTCAACTCTTTGATTTAAATAGAAATAATTAAATTTAACCTAAATTAATAAGTTATTATTAAATTATATATTTAAATCAAATTTAACTAATTTAAGTCAAGTTTAAAAAATAAGTTGATTAGCATATTAATGATATTTGATTAATCCATATATAATATTCATATTGCGTATTTTTCGTCGTTATTCTGTAACCAAAGTTTAAAAGACTAATTTTTTATCATCATCACATCCAGTTTGGAGTCCTACAATAAAGTAGGGTTTAGAGAGGTCTGATAGTACGCAATCTTACCCCTACATAATAAAGAGGCTATTTTTGATAGACTTACATACATATGTGACAATAAAATAGTGATGCAAATTAAAGAGTAAAAAAATAAAGCTGACTCACTAAATAATTATGTAAATAAAATTACAATAAATACATAAAATATAACCAAATGATATGCCTAATGATGTCCAGATTCGTTAAGAATGATTTTTTATAAAAAATAATTAGAAATAATTTTTAATAAAAATTAAATATTAAAAAAATTAAATATTAAATTAAAGAAGTCTATTTTTTACCCTAATTTAAATTGATATCACAATTGAGTTCGTACGAAACTTTAATATGAATTTTTTAATTTATTTATTGTTAATAATTTTAATATATTAAATTTTCATTACAAATTAATAAATACAAATATAAGCACTTAGCTTTTTCATTACACCATCTCCAACACTTAATGTCTTTTCCATTTTTGGTTCTTTGCAACAACTTTAAACCGCATCCACAACCACCATTCCCACCAACCTCTCTTCCCATACCTCATAAGTCTCACCAAGCACAATCCAGTCCTCACGTTTATAATATTCATATCTGAATATGATGTTAAGTCTCATTACAGCTTATTATGGAGCAAGCCAACAGATTCTTTGTTCTAGACGTTGCATATTTAAAATACTTGGCCCATGTTCTATGGTAATGAATCGAGAGCTTTTGTCTCCCAAAGATATGCTTTTTTCCAACTTCTGATACGTAGAATAAGCATACAAGTCTCATGAATCATGATGTATGGTTGAGAAAATTAGTATATTAATTAAAACCCTTTTCTGATTATAATATCTCAAGTTGAGGAACAGGGTTAACTAGGTTGTAAAATTAAAATTTTCAATGAAATCATAATTTTAGATTAATTAAACCCTTTTCTATAATATTTCAAATTAAGTGTCTGCTTGGTTCAACTTTTGAAGAATGAATAACTACTTTTTTCTACTATAAATTTTGTTTAACGAGTGTTTGCCTGTAAAGTAAAAAATTACTTTTTTAGTAGTTATAATTTTTTTTACAATTAAAATACAGCTTTTTAAGAAACTCAAATTTAGAGATTCTCAAGACATCACTTTTTTAAGTAGATTTTTTATATTATTTTTACTTATGTTATAGTCCATACAAAAGATTTGGTTAGATATATTTTCATTTATATTTTACATGGTTTTAAATTATGCAATAATTAATATATTGTGCTTTGCATATTGTTTCATATATTTTAAATAATATTTATATGCATAAATAATTTTTATTACAAAATAAAATATAGTTAAAATTAAAAATACTTTTTATTTTTATGTTGTCAAACAATCTATTATATGAAACACTTTTATTTTATTTTTTAAATGATAGCGAAACTGTCAACTGATTTCTTAGAAAAATTCTTCTAAAAAAAGATCTTTAAAAAATCCTACTAACAAAAATTTTATTAGTATAAGCCTAACGAAACAAAGGGTAAGTTCCTTTAAAAAAACAAACAAAGGGTAAGTTTCAAATAATTAAATTAAAGCAAAAAATGAGCATTCAAATTGTGTTGTCACGCTTTTCAGAAATCCGTTTGGTCTTCTATCTTAATCAAGATGAATTTCTTATCCAACAACCTTTTGAATAGCCTAACCTAACTGGAAACGTGCATCGTATACATGTATACACACTCCTTTTTTGGTCGTTTTGTGGGTCCATCCGATTTCCACCAGACAGAAATATATAATAATTTGACAAATATAAATCAAACGCATATTTAATTTAAATGATTATATGAACTTCAAATATTAAGCAAACTATTAATATATTAAAATATTTAATTATGAAATTTTGAAGTAAAATTTATTGAAACACTCAAAAAATATATTTTTAAAAGTATAAAAATATAATTATTAGTGCTTGTAAAAACGTATTATGAGTTTGGAACTCCTTAATCTTGTTCATTGAAAAGGCTAATTACTTTGTTCATTTCTCTAAACACTATGCTCATATTATTAGATTTGAATGACCTTGCACGTGGGAGCTAATCTGCCACTCTCGTTTCATCAAAAGAAAACTTTTTCTTTTCCTTTTGTAATCTCTCGAAAAGAAAGCTAAAGGGTACAGCTGAAAATCTATGGACCATGAGATGTCACACCAACATTTGTCGTGACAAACGACAATTTATAAAATTAAGGCCAACTTTACCAAAGGCACAATGTCGTGTGAACTGAAAAGGTAAGTGTTAATAATAAAAATGGAACATAACACTGTTACAGAAAACAACAAACACATGAAAAATTGCCTTCTTTCGTCTGTAGCAAATCGATCTATCTTACCTAACATCAACACTGTTTGTTTGTACATATATAACAGTAACACGTGAGGTATACCAAATGTTGCATTTTGAGCGTGCCTGACATTTAGTGGATTTTTCTTTTTTGTAGTTAGTTCTTTTAACTTTAAGGGATTAACTCAAATCTGTAAATTATTGAATAAGTTATCCTGAATATGTAACGTATAATCTATGACGTACTCTCTTTTGTTTAGTACGTATTGGAAAAATAATTCAGTTAAAGAAAACTGAACTCTGAAAGCGAATAGAGTGGGTCCGGTGTAGAAGACAAATGGTATCTAATAATTACGGAGGCATCACAAGGCAGGCATCCAAGTTGGTGCCTTTTTCTTTTATGTTTTTCAGAATGATAGTAGAGCAGCGAGCACTCGACGACGTCCAATAAAGTTGAATGGTCAGTTTGTCATCATTTGATCTGCGTTGGAGTACACTAACATAATTGTGTTAGATAAGGTGATCCAATCCACCAGTTTACGCCTAATATAGGTTCAAATAGATTACTAATCATAATTAGTGAAACCAAATAAAAAATAAAAGCAATTACTTTCACCTGATAAGATAGAAATAGGCAAATTGAACAATGACCTATTAACTACATCAAGAGGGTTCCATCACAAACCGTCAACTTGAGGAGCATTCAAGGAACCAACGAAGATGAAACTTATTTGAGTTCTGGGACGACAGACAGACACGGTTAGCTTGAACAACCCATACACGAATCGAGCGGGGCGACATGTTTTCGATTATATTTATAACACAGATGCGGGTCACCCCACTTTAACTGTGTTTTGTCGCATTCACTATCAACTTGTTGGTCCGTTGTTTGATGCTGCTTGGGCCTTACCGATGGGAATGTGTAGGCCTAACCTTGAAAAGGCAATAATCTTGTCATTGTCCTCGATAGCTTTAGTCCAAAACGTCCTTTTCTCTAATGGGTTATGTGAATTCCTTTGATTGATTGATTGAAAGTTAATATCAGCTAACAGGGGCTTGTTGTGACTAATTGAACCCACGGTGTCATGTTCTGAGATCTTACTTACGATTGTAATAGGTGCCGGATACATTAGATTACCTTATTTTAGTATCGACTTACCTTAATTTAGAGAACATCATCTCACATCTTATCATTTAGTTCAGATTAAATCATGCATAACTTAATCATGTAATTTATATTGCATCAAAGTTAAATTAATCCATCTTACTTCAAACCACGTATAAGTACACACTACAAGAAAACTGAGAAAATGGATTTTCCGCTGCTAAAGTTAATGGAAAAATTTTCGTTTAGTGACGGTTGTAGCCACCGTCGCTAAAAATGGAGAGAAAACGTCGCGCCAAAGTTGGCGATGGATTTTAGGGACGGTAAAAGTTACTGTCGGAAATTACTATAAGAAATTATCCAATTTCCGACGGAATATTCGCAAACCGTCGGAAAACTTGCGTGGAAAATTTTTAGCTACCAACGGTAGCAATATCCGTCGCAGAAATTCTAAGAAAATGAGTTTATCGACAAATTTTCCGTCCGTAATTTATTGGTAAAGTGGCTATCAATATGTTATCATCCTTTGTCTAGTTCTGTTTAACTTTTTAATAATAATGAAACAACATCGTTTGATGTAACACAACGACGTCATTTCGTTATTGCTGAAGGTTTTAATAATAAAACCAAACGACGTCGTTTCCTTATTGCTGAAAGTTTATAAACCAAACGACGTTGTTTCGTTATTGCTAACGGTTTTAACCAAACGACGTCGTTTCGTTATTATTAAAAGCCTTCAGCAGACCTTCCCCCTGACCCAACCCGACCTTCCTCCTTCTTCTTCAGATCTGCTGCTGTTCTCCCTCACGTTCGTCGGTGCCTTCTCCGTCCAAGTGCCACGTCTTCCCCGATCGTTGTTGCCGTCTTCTCTAGTCATGGAGCTGCGTTGTTAGTCGAGGTATGCCGATGTTTCTGCCCTTCAATTTTCTGCCGAAATTGATAAAACCGTGGTTGATACTTGTGGTTGATTTATTGTTTGTTTCATGTACAATTTTCATGGATGTGTAAATATTTATGTATGGGATTGAGTTTCTATAGTGAATCAATAAGTATTAAAGAAATTTAGGGGTATACGAATGAAGAAATTTTTTCATTAGAATTTCCTTCTTTTTATGTTGGGTTTGTTTTTTATTCCTGAACACGAATTATGGTATCAGTATGTATCTGTTAGATACTGTTGTCAATGTTGATGATTGCAAGTAGCTTGGTGCAAACACTTCATCCTTAGTATCTTTGAAAGAATTGTTATAGATTTTCCTAAGCTATAAAGGAAAAAGGTAATACATCTTACATAAGTAAATGAATAGCTATATTAATGGTAAGTTAGGCATCATACAAATTAAAATTGTTAATAAATATGTTGATATATATAGAATGTATAATTCATAAAAAATTGTCTTCAATTTGTAATTAATGTGCACATTTTTTATTTTGATAGGCTACAAATGAAATGTCCCTTCAATTGGGAGAAAATGACAAGGATTACAGCTTAGGATGACATTAATATTAATAAAGAGTTAGATGTTGATAGGGTAGCAGAGCAGGAGTATGGATTGGTGGAGATAATGTTGTTGAAAAATTTATAATAAGAGTTTACTTATATTATACCTTAACTTATCTTAGTTGTGGAGGATTAATTACAATAAGGATTAAGTGATTTTTTTTATGGGATGATGAAAAAACTATAAAAGTTTTAGTAGGAGACGAATGATGCAAAGGTGACCGAGCAACAGTTCTTATAAAAAAGAAAAGGCATGAATGAGAAGGTAAGATTAAAACATTTAAAGTTTAACCAAGTAACAATTCTTATGAAAATGAACTTGAATTCATAGGAAAGTTGTAATGGTAGCTTGAAAACCTTAAATACTATTATATGATTGAAGTTCATGGTACCTAAATACTTCTCTAAGTCTTTCATTTTATATTAAGAGCTTCAATTTTTGCCTAAATCCTTAGATACTCCTCTTATTATGTAATTGTTAATTCTTAAAAAACTCTATATGACCTTTAGATTTTTAAACCCTAAATACCTTTCAAGGGTTTTAATTGTTAACTTATAGATACCTCGTTAGTAACTTCAATTTTTGTTTGATAACTAAATCCATCTTTAGACTTGTAGTTATTAATTATTAGAAACATGTCTAAGACATTCATTTTTTTAAGCCCTAAATACCAGTGTACTATTGTAGTTGTTAATTCATAGACCTAACCAAGACCTTTAATTTTAACCTAAATCCTTTGATATTTATTTAGCTTTGTAATAGCTAATTCCTAGAAACCTTTATACGATCTTCAAATTTTTTCCTCTTTAGGTTTGTAGTTTTTAATCCCAAAATTTCTCTAGGAACTTAATTTTTTTGTCTAAAGTCCCAAGTACCTCTAGAGGACTTAATTTTGTCTAGAACCTAGATATCTCACTAGTTTTGTACTTGTTAATTCTCAAAAGCTTATTTAGGTTCTTTAACAAATTTTCCCCAAAAACTCTAAATACCTCTCTAGGTTTGTATCGAATAATTCTGAGAAACCCCTTTAGGACCTTCAATATTTACATAAAAATGTAAATATTTCTTTACGTTTTAAATTTTATTTTGCTTTTATTAAAATTTTATTTCCTAATCCTGAATACTTCATTAGGCCTTTTTAGTGTTAGCCTTATGTCTTAGATAACTTTTGTCTCATAAGTTTTGTTCTATGTCTTAGATAACTCTTAAATTTATGACTTTTATTATTATTTTGAAATCCTATATGCCTCTCTGTGCATTGTAATAGTTCAATTCTCAATTTTTCTTGGAGACTTTTTATCTTTGTTCCCTACATATTTCTTTAGGCCTTTTAATTTCAATATTGTCCTAATTACATTTTAAGGCTTTTTTTAAATTGTTAGTTACAAATCTTTGGTTTCCCTATAGGGAATAACATGCAAAATGAGTAAGAAATGAGAAGTAAATAGTATAAAAAAGGGTTGCATGTTAAAATTGTGAATTGGATTATTATATATTTTGCGATGTAAATGTGGACTGAATTGAGAATAGACATATAATTTGGAGACCCAAATTTGAGTTATGGTTACTGGTCGAGAGATATGTAAGTTTCCATTTACAAATTTTCTCATAATTTAATTATAAGATTTAAATGTTGAAATAAGCGGATGTATTCATTGATATGATAATTTATTTTTATGTAGGCCTTAGAAAATTCAATAGAGAACAAGTTCATTTCTGATCTTGCTAAGGGACCTCTACGAATTGTTAAATTGTATCCGTTGTATTTCGTTAATGGATACAAATATCATGGTCATAGCATGGCAACAATAAATAGTGGAGTTTCCATACAGGGAGAATTGATGGATTACTATGGTAAAATCATTGAGATACTTGAAGTTGAGTAGCCTGCATTGCCAATCAAGTGAACTGTGATATTTAAGTGTGATTAGTTTGACCCGACTCCAAATGTTGGAACAAAAGTGCATAGCCGATATAATCTTGTTGAAATCAATAACCGCAGAATGGTCGATAAAGGATTAGGGAAATTGGTTGCTTTGGAAACGTTTCCAATTCCACAAAGCTCATCTGTCAATTGTGTTCTAGGTAAACCGTTTCATCTACAAGTTTAGTAATAGTAGAAACGCTGTTGTAAGAAGGTGTTCAAAATCTTACATATAAGGGAAGAACTTTCACTGTTTCCATTAATGCGTTCGAACATGCCAGAACCCTTCTCGGGAATCCAACCATCGGGGACTCATTTACCTTCACCAACTCTCATGTCACTTGGAATCCAACTAAATAATTGTATCATTGTGATTTATCTCTGCAATACGTTAGACTCAGCTTCAAACTAATTTCATTATTGTTCTATGACTGTAACAATTACATTTGTAATTGAATTCAAAGTTTGTACTTCAATATGATAATCAACAAATCGCAATAACCTATTATAACTATTTTGTAAAGCATTGTAATACTTCAAATTCTTATATTTCTACAAAATTCATTAAACAATGAATTTCAGGTAGAAATATGGGACCAAAGAGACAACGTGATGTAATGCAGCCCAGGTTTAGACACATGTTCGGCAGTATTTACTATGAGGGTGGACAATCACAATCTCCAGCTACAACGGAATCACCACCTCCACCTCCAAAGCCTCTAGTTGCAGATGAAGCATCACCTGTTGCTCTTGATGTTTCACCATTCACTACTAATCTATCATCCACTACCCCTATAACGGATGAAGGAGATGACCTCCAGCCTGGAGCTGAGGGACCTGATGGAAGAAAATATATCATAATAGTCAATAAGATGTAAGTAACATCGTATGAAATACTATATATGTTTATAATTTTTGCAAATGGTATAAAATTATTTGTTCTTCTATTAGGTTGATTCTATCTGGACCGTGTTCCAAATATATGATATCTATATTTAAGGAGAGGATTGATCCTGAGGGTTATGTATGGAAGAAGATCTCTCAGGCCACAAAGACATTTTACTTTCAAGAGTTTGAGGTACAATATGAAAATAATTTTCTTTTTTCGTTTATGTGTATACATTAATTGCATAAATAATAGTAGATTATAAGTACTCGAATGTTTTCCTTTTAATTTCAGAAACAATTTTATTGGGATTCTGGTATCCACGAGGTCATACATGATTTATGGGAGAGGCGAGTTCGTACACGTTATCACGACTTTATTAATGCGATACATAAGGCTGATGTACAATCGCCTTATATTTCTGAGGGCATATGGAGTTGTTGGCAGGAGTACTGGACATTACTTGAGGCAATGTTCATATCAAGGCGTAACTCGACCAACAGACGTGGAGGCCTAGGGGGAGACAATCTTCCTGTTCATACGAGCGGATCAATTACCCACTACGAGCATGCAGAGAGACTTATAAGTATCTAACTATTACACTTATATTCTCATTTTTTTACTTTGTTGTTTTTCAATTTAAATTAATTTGTGAATATTGTGATGATAGATAATGATCATGGTATAAATGTCTGGTGCCATATATGATTGTGGTGAGTTATTTTCTTTATTCAACAGGGAGGAATATCATAAAATAGAGGAAACTTTGCCGAAAATTTTATAAATTCTAGTTTAACTTAAAACATTTTATTGTTATGTAGGAAAAGTCTATGAGCATAAGACCTACGCCCCGCCAGTTGTTTTTGCATACTCGCACTAAGAAACATAACGGTGTAATATTCGTCAACAGTTGATGTAGATAATTAAATGTATGTGAAATTCATGGTTTAATATTTATTCTTAATAATTATCACTTACTAATTATAATATAAGCATTGCCTCCTAATAGGACCAAATATAACAAACAATTCAACGATAGTCTCAGGAAGAGCAAGCTGTTGATGAGAGCTAGACATATTTTGATGTAATGGGTAGTAGTGACAGTCGTGGAAGGATCTTCAGGTTAGGCTCATTTGGAAACACATGTTATTTGCAGTCTTCTATGTCTAGTACAACAGCATCTACTACATGGCCAACAGTGGAATGTATCCATCACCTTGAAAGCACAGTACACACCTTGATGGACGTAATAACTAAGCTCCAAAATGACATAGAGCAATTGAGGAGGAGTGACAGAGAGTTAAACCATCCGCGGTCATCAGGACAATAGGATTGTTGTGGTCATTTGGTTTGAATTTATACACAATTTAATGTTTTTATTATAATTTAAGAAGTCTTTTCCTTTATATGATCAATTAATTTTCTGTTTAAACAAAATTAATATATAAACAAATCAAAAAATTATGCATAGATAATTTATAACTGTTGACATTGAAATCAAATTTAATGTCGAGATTTTAAAAACAATTGGCATTCAATAAGTCATTTACAGAGAGTTAAAGGTGACCTCAACAAGCGTACAGGAGCTTCGAGCTTTGGATTAAGTAACGGGGGTTGCATTTCAAGAAGGAAAATCGTTATCGACGGAAATATACTTCCGTCACTAAATTAAGTGATATTTACCGACGGATAAGGAAATCTGTCGGAAAAAAAAACCCGAATCATCTACTGACAGTTATTGGCAAACTGTTGGTATATGTTTACGTTTTTACTACACATTCACCGATGATTTATCATAAACCGTCTATATCTACACCGACGAAAACTAGATTCCGTCGGCACAATTTATCGATGCCCAATTTAGCGACGGAAGTATCCGTCGGTTAAAACCATCGGGAAATTATATTACCGATGGAAAGTTAACGTTTTTTATCGGTAAAACACCCTTTTTCTTGCGGTGACAGGATGTAAATCAACTTACATAAGAAAATCAATACAATACTCTACTTCCACTTTCTAAGCTTCATTTTTCTTTCAATATTATGCACCGAAAGTTTTATTTAATGTACATTAAAATTATAATAAATTAATCTGCTCGTTATTAAAAGAATTGCTTTCATATATAATTTTTGTGTTGTTCTTCAAACCTTAATCCCTTGGAGGGTTGGTCTCAGGTCTACTAATCTCAATGACAGCAGAAGGGACAATACCTTGGCTAATTTCATGACTTTGTTCATCGTTCTGATTAGATGGGTACAGATCATAGGGTCGCGCAAAAGTTGGTGATCTGTTGAGAAAGTTGGAGTAAGTTGGAGAACCAAGATTGTTGTGGTTATTATGAGACGATGTGCTGGGACTGGGAGATGGGTGAGAGCTGTTCGATGGTGAAACTTCGTTCTTCTTCTTCTTCCTTTTCACTTCGGCATGCCATTTCTTTAATATGCTTGCTGTTTGCTCTTCCAACACTGCACTCTTGTATTGTGAACCCATCTGTAATTTGTTAGGAATTCAATTATTTCATCTTCGTATTTGAGCTACACATGTATATCAGCTACGAATATGACCAAGCTTGTGCATGTATATGTGTATAAATACTTGGATAATTTACCTGAGTTACTAGAGCGTAAAGAGGAAGAGTAATGTAGCTGCACAGGACTTGGATTGTCACCCTGTAGATATAAATTATCAGATACCTCAGACCAGTGATTGATAAAAGAAGTTAAATCATTTTTTTATAAACTTATTACATGCTTGCAGTCAATTTTGTGTATTCTAATGGAGTTATGAAATTTAATCTATCTTACTTATCACATTTTTGTATTCTTTTATCTCTATTTATAATATTTGGAAAAGATATGAGTACAAATTTATATAATTCAAGAAAATATATAATGTTAGTAAAGTTGAAGGATATGGGTTTCATTATTATATTTAAATGGTTGCAAGAAGAAAGACACTTACGCTAGGACAACCCTAATCGCAATAATCCCTGGCTTTTCATGGTAGCAGGACTTGATCCCAAATTGAAGCTGCATCATTCAAGGATAATCAACATTAACTTTTCACTCGCTAGCTATGAATGTTAAAGTCCAAATAAATGCACTTAAATATTAAAGTGGCAACAGAAGCCATACCGTGATCCAGACGAAGAATGCCACCTCGAATGAGTTCTATGTACAAAAGGTAAAAATAAAAACAAGAACTCATTACGGACGTAATCGTATGAATTAGAGTGAAAATGATCGATTAATTAGCGAGAAATATAGATTATTACCACAAACAAGATGTAATGGATGAGTGTGAGAACAAATTTGGGCCGACTAAGCCAAAAGAGATTGTCATTTGGTTGAACTAAAGGTGCCCCTTTTATTACTATGCTCTGGTCTTTAAGTTCAAGAGCCATTTCAGCCAGGATCATTTCCAGTTTGGCCCCAAGAAGAAGCACTATCTGCAATCCCAACAAATAAATTGTAATTTATACTGACTAATTAGATTTAGAAAACATAATTATTAATTGAAGAGTTGGAATCTTGAGTACTACTTACAACCAGTGGAAGAAAAGACACCCATAGATACACATTCCAACCTGCGGTTCAACGTTTCCACAGTCCAGTCAAACACTATTGGAACTGTATAGTTATGCATGATTGAGAAGGAAAAAGAGCTGTAAAACTTAATTACTGACCATGCACATCCAGAAGCTCGAAGACGACCACAAATAGCCACATGAAAGGACTGGGAAAAGATTGATTAATTCATTAAACAATAACCATAATAGTTCTAAGATTAATCTGCCTTAATTATTGAAGCAGTATAAATTGGTTTGAGTAGATACCTGATACCCACAACAGCTTTGAAGTCGTCATCCAGGGATCGTTGAATGTATTTCTGGAAATTGAAGGAATTGTTACCCGACAAATGGGCCTGAAAGATGTCCAGTCAATATTCTCAAGTTATGACTTGGAATATCTTATATATTAATAATAAATTAAGAAATGCTCACCGCTATGAAGCCATGTCGTAAAGTGAGGTAGTCCACTTTTGCCACAGAATGAAAGAATTGCCTGAAGAAACATTTCTGAACCAAATAATTCATTCAGCTCTGATTTATCAAGTATCAACTGCTTGGAGAATTTATGTAGAGATTACACTTACAATCCACAATAAGAACCGAGTGGTCGTAAAAAAGCTCATATGTCGACGTGCAAATGTTGTTTGTCTTGTATATCTGAACCTGTTGGGATCTGCAAAGAATGAATGATGAACTATAAGAGAGCCCTTTTATTCAATTGGGTAACTAAAAAGTCTCAAAGCAATCAGTTTTCTAAAAATTGCCAACTTCCCTTATTCTATTTTTACGAAATTGGTTTGTTGGTTTTTCTTTTTTTTAGAAAGCGAGTAGTGCAAGTATATTTATTGGTACCATTTGCAGCAAGATACTCCACTGTCTGTGTTTCACACTCCCAGGCTTCCCAACGCTTCATCTACTCAAATAATGAAATATAATAGAGAAGAAAATAAATCAATTATCATGTGTTAAAAGTTAAAACCAAAATCAAATTTCTGTATTGTTTTTCAGCATTTTTTAGAATATTAGTCAACGAAAATCTTGTGGCCGATATTTAACAACTGGACCAAATCTTCAAGTTTAGGTGTTTAACATTTTCCTGCTTTCTGTTGAAAAAGATTACAGGTAATAGAACCCTCTCCGCATCGAGAACTGAAAAATGCAGTCTAGTGACTGGAACGAGTACCGCATACTCTCTTAGACTAAGTCAAAGTCCAGTGTTCAATCCAATATGACCAGTAGTTTATTAGACTGCACAAGCCTTGTACCTTTCGGTGACTCCTTCTCTTCTAGGCTGCTGTAAAGTCAATCGTTATGGAATTCAAAAGATTACAAGTCAACTCGTGCATGTGAGCCGGTGTTTTAGTTGAGACTTCTTTTACATTATGCAAAATTTGAGAAGTTTAACAACATTAGTGTTATTCTTTGTTAAAAAATATCAAGGTAATTACCATCAGATATTTTGACTCCATAATATACCAGAAATTCTTTACACTTTAAGCTAGCTCAACTGCTCAACATAGAATCACAACATGTTCAATATTGTTTAAGTTAGCCATACATATTATAATAATTCGATAATGCAAGATTAAGGTATTTTACTTTTATCTTGTTCCACTGGTTTAAGTTACACTTGATGGTTGGTTAAAACGGGAGAGAACTGTCAATTGTATAAACATTGTGGATCTATACTATCAAATTATGTAATCCTTGAACTACTCAGTTGTCCCATGTTTAGCTGCACAAGTCTCTACCTTCTTTCTATTACTTGATTACCAAGAATAAATGGAAAACGTGGTAATTAGATTAAGATTTATCATAGACAGAAGGTCAGATATTAGTACCTTTAATCTTCCCAAGGCCATTGTAATAACACTGTAGACAATTTGCGTCACTGCCAAAACAAATATGAATATGCTCAGCTGATTGATCCCATCTTGTGAAATTATAGATGCCTTGCCCTGTTTCAGGGGAAAAAAAAGGAAAAAGTCATTAATTACACATTAAAATGGTGCACGTTTAACAAGAAAATTTTGAGAAAAGCTTTAAAAGAATATGCACAAGTACCTTAGCACCACAATAATCTGACGACGACTCAGCTGCCAAAATTCTTTCCTGTAACATTGTTTTGGCAACTGTGGTTGCCTTCCGGTGGCACGGGAGCATAGTGTTCGCCACCTTGTCGGATACGCAGATTTTGATAATATACTTTCCGGTCACGGTGAGAATAAGAGACATGAACCCCAATATCATAAGTACTGCCACCAATCAACATTAGCTACTATCAACAATTTGTAAGATTAAGAAGGCAAAACAAGGCCAATCTGAACGAACAACTAGAGTAGGAAGTTCTGGTCATTACAAAATATAGCACAAACTCACCTGACTTGAGCTTCTCTACAGCCTCAAATAAGGAATTCTTTCTACGCTTCTTGAGCCACTGCAGTAAAAGTAACCAATCCCCATATCACAGAAACTGTTAATAGTAGATGAAGACTTGGAGACCTCATTAAAGCACTGACTCTTGAATGTATATGTATAATATGAACTATGACCAACACATACTTGGCAAACAAGGTGGATCAAGTGCTCGATAAGAATGGAGATGGAGATGAACACGAAGCAGACGGTTGCGAGAGCCCAAGTGGGTGTTTCTTGCAGAGATCGAATAGGTGTACCTCCAGGAGCTCCACCGCCTGCCATGTTAAACTAGTCGGGAATGCCTCTTCTTGGCTACAAATTGAAAATCATGGTAGATATAGAAGATAAATATATGTGAATATGCGAGGAATTACTGAACCATCAGGTATGTCTATTGAATTTAAAAAGGGGCAAGGACTACGCATCAGAATATTTAAGGGAAACAAGACTTTTACCCAACCTAGACTTCTAGCTTCCTGTGGTACTGGGGAGGGCTTTAACTCCATACGTTGAGTAGGTTCGTTAATATTTAATGTCTCGATGTCTTGTATACCAATGTTGGCCATAATTAATTATACAGAGCGTCAGTGCACAGTTGTTTGGCAAACCTCGCCTCCACGCAAGCCTTCATTTAATTGCTTATCTTTGTTCTTGACTTTTTCTTGAAAATGTCGGCCTAATTTCATCCTCATAAATTACCAAAAAATTTCATCCTCATACCGAGAGTGTTGTTTTTACAAGAATAATACATCATATTATTCCTGTAAAATTTGAATTTAATCGGTCTATTTAGGGATGACAGTGGGTTGTCAACTCAATTAATATCTGCAAAATTCAACCCTAAAAAATAGACATGGAAGCTAAAAAATAGTTTTTATAAATGTGGATATAGATTTAGATATGAGTCTAGTGATAACCAGAACTAATTGATACTATTATACTATACCCTACCTATTTTTTATTAACTCTATTTTTTTCTTTTCTTTTGAATATTTATTATAAATTTTAAAATCCTTACTTTACTCCTCATTCCCCACATTTTCTTCATATTTTATTTTCTTATAGGTTAATAATAATGCAAATGATATGGAGATGGAGTTTTGAATGTTATGGAACTCACGCAAAGACAATTTGAAACTTTAAGGGTGCGTTTACGTTCTGAAAATTCTCTAATTTTCTAGAATTTTTTTTTCATAAAATAGAAAATAATTAGAAAACATGTTTATTAATAAAAAATAGATCAATTTTTCAAGAAAAGCATGTTTTCTATTTTTCCAATTTTCTAGGAAATTAGAAAACTACTTTTATTAGGTTTCCAAATTTTCATCTCTAATTTTTAGGAAACTAGAAAACACGCTTTTCAAAATGAGAGAAGCGTGTTTTCAACAATCAAAATAAAAAAAATTGGCGGGTCATCAAAAACAGTTTATTGAAAAAAAATCCTAACTTAATTAACCTTGAAAACATTTTTCAAAAGATTAAATAAAAATCATCTTTCAAACCCATTCTTATCTGATCTGCGCAACTTCTCACCCTCATCAGTAATCTCATCTACTGTTCATGGAAGTGACAATTAAGGGTTATGGTCATCACCACTATTCACGTCTCTTGAAACTCAATAACTGCTTACACGTTGCTGCT
>JANVCL010000212.1:2601323-2612513 GCA_026546855.1 Erythroxylum incrassatum | reverse complement strand
AGGTTCTTCACACTTATTCTTTTCCTCCTTACTAGATACTTTCCATAAGTTTGATTGCACAAGATTACTATTACATGCAGCTCGCAGAGAGAGCAGGAGAGACAGAGAGAAGATCACACCTGAATGATTCTATGCCACTGCTGTTGCTTCTCAAGAGCAATCAAAGCATTCTTAAGCAACACTATAGGAAACTTTTGCTCCCATGCAACCCAGGAATCAAGAGCACCATAAACTGTTTCTTTACTGTCCTCAAGATTAGAAAGCTGCACAAATGAAAAACCCTCATGTTACCCAAGCATGTCTCTCTGCCCGAAAGACTAACCATTGAAAACACAATATGTTTATTAAGCTCATAGTAGGTGTAATCTCCTTAATCAAATAGTAGTGCAAACTTGGCAGTAAGGGTTAAATGTTGTTATTTCAGAGTTTAGCGAACAATCCAGTGCCTTTAGTTTCTAATTGAATGATTGCAGCAGCAACAATAATTATGATATAAATCGTGGAAACAAGTGGACCGACAAGGTTTCTTGACTTACTAAATCATTCATCTTTGGTTTTAATTTCACTAAATATCAGAGTCCCAAAAACAGATGGGTGTTTATAAAGGCATGATTTGTACTGAAACCTCGACAAACATTTAAAAAGAGGGTTTTCATTAAAATGCAAAGATTATGGGGTCCAAGCCCAATGCTTAGCACTGCGGTCACTCAAGTTGTAGCAGAGATCTGTATTTGTAAGTGAGAAATTTGCAATTTTGCAAACTTCTAGACTCACCGTTCGCAGGAGAACGTCAACCTTAGCCCTTCCAGAAACATGCTTTCCGATCTGATTCTTCTGCTTGTGCTGAGCATCACTGTCTGAATTTTTCAACGTCAATTGATGATGAAATTCTTCCTAGAACAATTTATCCAGTAAGTTTTGCCAGATGAAATACAAAAACACCTTAGATAAATCCCAAAAAGCAAGATATATTTTAATAGCATAAAGATAAAGGAGAATGGCACGGCAACATCATGACACTTCATACCAAAAATCTTATATGGGGTTTGGCAAGTTCAACTGATGGCGTCAAAAAGTATTTATGTAAGTTTGAAAATTATAAGAGGCTTTCAGTAAAGCAAACATGCTCTTGCAGCAGAAATTCAAAAGGAAGATGACAACAAGATATGTGCATCAGAACTTTAACAAACCAAGGCGGGCTTAATTGCTCGCTCGATCATTATTCAAGAAAGCTTCCACAATGCTGTGGCCTGTTTTCGCAGACTCTTGAAGCACGGGGAGAATATCATATAGGTAGAAAATTTGTCAAAAACAGAATCGACCTGGTCAATCTAGATTAAAACCTTGAAACTTTGCTCCAAAGAATCCCACTATAAGTAATGAACTTTTATTACTTCCTGTTCACATGAAAGAAATCTTAAATTCAAGAAGGCTAAGAATATGAAAATAAGTGAGCAGTTACAATGTATAAGAAAACCTCCATCCTCCACTAAAATATGCTCCAAGTTTACTCAAATTCAGGTTCCATGGAACCTAACGTTTTAAGTTAAACCTTCACGTCAAAAACAGCAACCCTGGAAATGAACCAAGATATACAATTTGCCCACATAGATGTAAACAGTTTCATCACCAACAAGGAAACAACTATTTCACTTCTTTGTTTCAAAGAAGTCCTCACTGCTTAAAAGTTCTACTACATAAAGTAAACATGAAATGAACCTGAATTTTCCGAATCCATTAATCAGATAAGCTAAAGGTAATAGAGGTAAAGCAATAAAATTATGCATTTTCTAGGAATACCTTCACAGAAGACACACTCTTTGGGGCGTTACAGCTAGAAAGTTGAGATTGAGCCATTGTACCGTATCTTGAAATAAACCCTTCAATCCCAGCCACTCTAGCTCGACTTAACTGACTGAGCTGTAAACTGTAATCAGTTAAAGGAATACATAATCAAAATGAAGACTTTAAAGGGTAAGTGCTTAATGCTCACAAGAGAAGACATAGCCGGGGATCTCCACATTGCGAAGGACTGTGAATAAAACCGGCCTTGCTGATACCATCAAAGAAAGAAACCATTCAAATAGAATGAACTTATTCTCATCTGTATGATCCATATGCAGAGTATAAACTAATCAAAGATACAAACTTGCAAGCGAATTGGGCTCTTCAACGGGACACCCAACTCATGGTTTCAGCTTTATACTTATCATCGTTCCCTCACATAAAAAGAGCTAAACTTGAGCTACAATAACACAAAAAGGGCATAAACAAAACACAACCCAATACCTTAATGAGAAAAAGGTGAGAGCTTGGAGCTCGAGATTGGCACAAAAAGCAAGAATTGCAACTTGGGCATTTTAGTTGGTGGTGGCACGTAGGAATTGGTTTCAGGAACCATAAGAGCTCAAACAGTAAAAAATGGAGGAATCACATCCAATGGGCATTGCCATCGATGAAATTAGGTAATGTTTATTTGCTTCAATGTATTTTGTAATTAAAAATTGTTCTTCTAACAAATTAAGATAAACAATCACTTTATAATGCTTTATAATTAAAATTTTAAGAATAAAAAATTGATAGCTAATTTGAGTAATAGATGCTAAAATTAGTAGAAATAGCAGCGTGTCGGGCTAGGCATTTCAAGTAATGTTGTAAATTCTGTATCGAATTTAATACTGTATTAGATTTTAGTGCAGTATTGTACTGATACTGGTCAATATCGGATATCATTTCAGGTAATTTTTTAAATTTATAAAATAATTCCTAATTTTTTTTAAATTTCAAAATAGTCTATTGTCATATTTTACAATTATATTGTATAGTTTTTATTAATACATTATTAATAAATATTATATAAAAGATTAAAATAAATTTAATTAAAAATAATTTATTTTAAAGTTTTATTTAATTTATAATTATTATGAGTAATAAAAATATTTATTTTATTTAAAAATAAAAATTATAAAATCACAATAAAAATTGAAATAAATAGTTAATTAAAAAATGTTTGAAAAGGGAGGAGAGAGGGGGATGTGGGAAGGAAAAATGTTTGTAAATTTTTAAAAATTTTGCTAAAAAGTTTTTTAATTTTTTAAAATTCTTAAATATCGGTTGGTACCAGACAAAATCGACCAGTATTGACCGATATTTTTAAACATAATTCCTTACCATTTTCTAGCTTGTACGGAAAACGATACAGAATTCATATCTTTGATTTTAGGTCCAAACTTTTTTATTTTTGAAAAAAGCAAAAATAGTGAATCCATAAAACAATTTCCTTTTATGTTACCAGTTTTGCCATCCTTAAAAATTATATCAAATTGCATAATTATTAATTAAGAAAAGAATTTTGTCCAATTTAATAATAGATACATCAATAAAATAAACCTGAAATTAAAAACTATAATAATTTATTTATTTAAATGAGATGAGTATGTTTCAAAATAAAATTTATTAACTGACATGATTATACATAGTTTAGAATTTTCCTAATATATTTTTGTATTTTAATACAATAGATTATAAGTAAAAATAAATGTCTACTTACTAAACTTATTTTTTATTATTTTTTTGAAAAATGATTTCACTTTTTAGCGTTTTTTTACTGCCCCCTGCCCAGCACCACAAGCAAAGGTAGTGTTGCCATTTGACATTGACACAGAACTGTATAGAACCGTACTGCCTCCAAGGCCATAGTTCCAGGCATGTGTTGTGCCATGGGCCATGCCTAAAAAGACGGGGCATTATTCCTTGATTACATTCCTCTACCCGACTTACCGCTTAGATTGTGAAGGAACACATGGAGCTCAGCATGCACGGAAGCATGGAATAACTTTTTATGGCGCTCAGCATGCACGGAAGCATGGAATGACATTTTATCACCAGGATTCGATATTGGGTAATTTCTGCCTAAATTTGTTAATACATCATCCACAATTTGATTCAGTACATGAGCCTCCGAGCTGCAAAAGCAAGAAGGTAGTGAAAAATGAAGTCCATCTCCATAGTATCTATTACAGAATCACAGAATTAGTAATTATACCTCGTCTGGTCCACAATTCTCCCAGACAGATCACCAGCAGTCTCCATGGCAGCTTTCCAACGTGGTACTTTACCGCGGCTTTTTCTCTTATGTTTGGCAAAGTCATGAGCGAAAACCCCTTTTTGGACGTTTCTAACATCTGAAGGAGTTACATGGTAGAAGACGGGTATAACTTTTTGTTTGAGGGTAGGATTTTCTCTACACTCCATAATCTTCACAAGTTCGTCCAAGCTCCATGAGGAAGAAGCATAACCTTTAGAGAAAATAGTTAAGGCGACCTTAGAATCTTGGATTGCTTTCATAAGTGCTGATTTAATTTGCTTGCCCCTTTCAAGTTTGTAATCGACGAAAATATTGAGAGATGCATGATTAAAAGCTAGGATCAAATGGCTGAGGAAGTTGAGACGGACGTCTTCACCCCTGAAATTCAGGAAGACGTCATATTTCTGAGAACCTTGAGAGAAGGAGGAAGCCATAGTAAGAAGCAGATGCTGAGGTAAATAAGAAGCAGATGTTGAGGCAGAATAGGAAGTCACAATAAGAAAGCCAATACGTGCATGTATATATAAGTAGAAGAAGTTGCTTTGCGTTATGATTTTCCTTGAAAATGCCTTCAAAATGTAAATTAATTGGGTTGGGTGAGTGAAAGGAAGAAGACAAGCACGCGAGAGAGACTGAGTACAAGTCTACGTACGAAAATATACAGAAAGATCCAACTTTTGAGCGCTAAACTTCTCTAAGTTTGCTACCTTTGAATGTGAAAATTTTGGACTGTAGAGAAAATCCTTTGGTCAGACAAAAAGTTATACCTGTCTGTCTTCTACCACGTGACTGCTTCAGATGTTAGAACCCAAAGTGGGGTTTTCGCTGAAGACTTTGCTAAACACGAGAGTGATTATGGAAGCCCGCACGAAATAGTCTTTTCCGTAAACCCTACTCTTACCTAGGTCGATCTTATTGTTATTAGGTTTTGGGCCAAAAAAAACAATAAATCAACAATATATTTAAATAGGCAATCTGTAACAGAGGAAAAAATAGTAAAATTTAATATTTAATATTAAAAATAAAAAACCAAGAGCAAATTTTAATGATAGAGACACTAATTTTTAAAAATACAAGAAATTAACATACTTAGGAAAAATATAATAAAAATATTCTAAGTTATTAACTGTTCTAAGTTTCCCAAGTCAAATATTATCCTATTCTATAACCCGTGGAAATGATTGAATATTATTATTATTATTTGAACAGTGATTACAATTGGCTCAATGGTAAGAGGCGTACTTGTAAAAGCAACAAAATCTTGAGGTCACGAGTTCGAATCGTGACCAAAGAGGACAATACTGATTTGTGTTGATGTCGTGGTATAACCCACAAACACACGCCGGGGTATAACCCCCAAATACTGAAAGGTGGGGTGTGGAGTCCAACATCTACACCCAGCCCAATCTGCATCACTGTATGCTTCAAGTTTCAAATTATTTTGAGCTGAGTAAAACAAACCTGTAGCAGGGCAACCCTTCAAATATCGCAATAAATGTAAAGCAGCTTGCCAATGAGTATCTCACGGATTTTGAACAAACTGACTTAGTTGATGAACATAATGAGTAATATCTGGTCGTGTGAAGTTTAAGTACAATAATCTGCCCCACCAGTTGTTTGTAAGGAGAGGGATCAACTAACAATGTACCAGAATCGGCTGTTAAAACCATGCCTTTCTGCATAGGAGTAGCAGCAGCCTTACAACCCGTTAAACCAACTGTAGAAATCAGATCCAAAATATACTTGCGTTGGCTGATGTAGATACCATCAGAGGATCTCGCAATTTCTAACCCGAGAAAGTACTTGACAGACCCAAGGTCTTTAATTGTGAAGACAGAATCTAATGAAGATTTCACCTTTGCAATAAGTTCTTCAGAATTGCATTATCCACATACACAATGAGAGCTAAGAAAATACCTTGAGAGTTATATGTAAATAAACAACTATCAGCCTTTGACTGACGAAAGCCAAGTTTCGCGAGACGACTAGTAAATTCAACATTTCACTGCCTTGAAGCTTGCTTTAACCCATAGAGAGACCTAGTCAGTTTACAAACTTGTCCCTTTCTAGCCTTGTCATATCCATCCAGAGGAATCATATAGATCTCTTCATCAATATAACCATGCAAGAATGCATTATTTATGTCCAATTGACATAATGACCAACAAATAACTGCAACAAGAGTAAGAAGTAATCAGACTGTTATTGTTTTAGCCACAGGAGAGAAACTCTCAAGATAATCTTTAACCTCCGCTTGAGTAAATCCCTTTGCCACTAATCTTGCCTTGTACCTGTCTATATTGCCATCAGGCTTCAACTTCAGTTTATAAACCCATTTAGAGCCAATAGCCTTCTTTCCTGGAGGAAGGTTGGTCAACTCTCACGTATGATTCTTTTCCAAAGCATTAAGTTTTGTCTTCATAGCTGTCACCCAATTAGAATCATGCTTAGCGTCATGAAAAAATTTTGGTTCTACAACATGCTGAAGATTGGCCAGAAACGCCATATGAGTATCACTAAAACAAGAGTGTGTGACAAAGGGATAAGCTGGAATTGGAAGCATAGAAGAAGACACTGGAGTAGAGACAGGATCATCCATAAGAACATTAGAAACAAAATTAGACATCCAAACAGGTTGATTCCTAGGTCATGTGCTCCTTCTAAACTCGACCTCAGTAGAAATAGGAATAGCTGGGGCAAGAACATCTTCAGAAAAATCCTCCATAATAGATGCAGCATCCGCAACTGAAGTGACTGGAGAAGGAGAATTAATAATTGAATCTTCAGACAAACTAACAGGCTTTGGCAAGGAACAAGAATAAGCATCATTATCCTTTTGAGAAAGCAAAGACTTGCCAAACGGAAAAACTCCTTCATGAAAAACTGTATCTCTGCTGATTATAATCTATTGGGTAGCAGTATTGTATAATTTGTATGCTTTCATGCCTCGATAATGACCAAGGAAAACGCAAGGAACAGATCTTGGGCCAAATTTATCCCTATGATGATGAACATATGTAGCATAAACCAAATAGCCAAACACCTTTAATAAACTAGAATCAGGTGGTTTATGAAACAGTATCTCAAAAGGGGATTTCCAGGCTAGAATTTTCATAGGGAGTCTGTTAATGATAAACGTAGCATGTAATAAAGCTTCTCCCAAAATCTAGTTGGCATAGAAGACTGAAACAACAATGATATAGAAACTTGAAGGAGATGCCGATGCTTTCTTTCAACGACGCCATTCTGTTAAGGTGTGTAAATATAACTTCTTTTATGATGTATACCAAGAGAAGTGAGAAGGCCTTGAACTTGATGACTGAGAAATTCTGAGTCATTAACTGTTCTAATAGATTTAACTGTCACATTGAATTGATTAGTGACCATGTGAAAGAACTTCTTCAAGTGTTGGAAAACTTGACTCTTATGTTGCATGAGAAATGTCCACACACACTGGCTAAAATCATCAACAACCGTGAGGAAATAATATGCATAAGTAATAGATTCCTGCTTATAAGGGCCCCATATGTCTAGATGAAGCAACTCAAAAATGGTTTGAGTACGTACAGTGCTAACAGGAAATGGTGTTCTTGTTTGCTTTGCCAAAGGACACACAACACAATGCTCACTAACAAAACCTTTATTGACAAAAAATGGTAAATGATCTAACACCACATCACTTGGATGACCAAGCCTGAAATGCCATTTTTGAATAGAAGCCACAGTTTTATTCATATTTGTATCAATACAAGAAACGAAGTTATTCTCAACAGTACAAACTGAATCATTCAAGTGAGAATTTTGTAACACGGTGGAGTAACAAGGATAATAGGAAAATAAGGCCAATGAAGGATCTATGGGATGGTTATTGATAAAAGGTTGAGAAAAAGATTGTTTATCAAGAATGTAAAGACTTCCAACAACTTTGCCAACAGCAAGGACCTTCTTACTCTTCAGGTCGTGCAAAATGCAAAAGTCAGCATAAAAGGTGAAGTAAACAAGATTTGTTTTAACTAACTTGTTTACTGAAAGTAAGTTATGGCGAAAAGAAGGTAGATGTAAGATTTCGGTAAGGATAAGGTTTTTATTTAAAATAACTTGGCCAATCTCAGTAACTTTTGTAACTCTTCCATCTGGCAAATGAACAAAAGTGGCCACGTTCAAAGTTTTCAAGTTGTCAAAGAGCAGTGAATTGGCACAAATATGACTCGATGCTCCAGTATCCACAATGCAACAATCAGAAGTAGCAGAAAGTAAAGGCAAGTTACTTGCCATACCTGCAAAGTTATTAAGATGAGAAAAATTCACATGACAATCATCAATCTATTTTCCTCTCATCAATTTGGCCATTTCCTGCCATATCAGAACAGTAACCCATTGCTTATCATCAACATTCTGTTCTTCGATTGGAGTTTCAGCGAGATTAGCATGAGCTCTCCAACCACTGTTCTTGTCCGTCTTATTCTTAAGATCTTTTCACCAGTCTGGATAACCATGCAATTTGAAGCATGTATCCTTTAGATAACCAGTATTCTTGCAAAAATTACAAACTCTGTCATCCTTTTTATACTTCTTTTTAGAGTGTCCCTTGGACTTATCAACATTTCTAATGAACAATGCATTGTGATCTATAACTTCACCAAAGTTCCTTTGAACGTCCCTTTGAGCTTCAATAGTTTGAATCAAAGAGTATGCTTTATTTACTGTAGGAACAGGATCAAGTATTAAGATTTGATTCTTGACCGCTTCATAAGTCTCATTTAAGCCCATTAAAAACTGTATGAGTTTGTTGGAATCATCCATTTCTGTCAGTCTTTTATTCACATTGCATGTGCATTTTCCACAATCACAATAAGGCAAAGGTCGAAGTAGACTTAGATTATCCCATAACTTCGAGATCTTGTTATAAAATGCATCCAAATAAGGGTTCCCTTGATCAATAGAATTGATCTGCCTCTGCACTTAATAGACCTTTGGACTATTACTCATTTCAAATCTTTCAGCAAGAATATCTCACAGTACTTTGGCATCTTGACAATAAAAGAAAGTTTCTGCTAGATCCTTAGATAGAGATCCAAGAATCCAAGATCGCACCATATAGCATTCTTCTTCCATTTCAAGTACTCAACAGAACGTTCTTTAGGTTTCTTGATTGAACCAATAACATAACCTAATTTATCCCTCGCACTAAGCGAGATCTGAATGGTAGTACTCCAGGTAAGGTAGTTATTATTGCTCAAAGGAACAATAACCAAAGAAAATCCTAATTGATTATCTTCAAAACTAGTTGCGGAAGCATTAGAATGTTTGCCAGTATCATAAGAATCGTTGTTTGACGTTATAGGTCGGAGAATCGCAAGAAACCGTCAATTAGCAAGATGAGAAGAAGAGAAAACCAGAACCATGTAGGCTCTGATACCATAAATAGAGAGAATTTGAGATTAAAGAATTAATCTCGTTAATGAGCTAATGAGCTCAACTAGTTATTTATACAGAGAATGAAAAACTGACTAAAAACTAACTATGGTTACAAGTAAGCTAACTATAGTTAATAACAAATAACTATAGTTTACATTATTTTATTATTACGACATGTTTAATAGAGTCATTCGTATTTTTATAATAAAGAAAAACCATTTTAGTCTTTAAATTGAGTAATTTAAATTATTTGATTTAATCATATTATCACTAAACTTAAGTGAACTCTACAAGAACACAAATCTAACAATTATTACATTACTTGTGGCAAAGTATAATGAAAATTACAATTACAAAAATTAAATTATTTATTAATATTAAATTATTATAAATAATAAGTAATATAAAAATAACAAAAAAGATACAAAAATAAATACAATATCATTTAATATAAATTTTATGATTTAAAATGCTAATATAATGTCCACGTTAATGACAAATTACACATTAATTATAACATATTCAAATATTTAATAAGCTAAAAATACATTAAAATATCAAAAACTTTACCTTTAAATTATATTCAAAACTCAGAAGATAGAATCGTGAAATTTTTTACTGCTAATTTTTGAATTGGAGTACCTTAAATATATATATTGATAAAAATAAAGAAATTAAAAGGTAAGAATATAACCAAAATACTTCAAAACTATTTATAATTAATAAGTTAATGTTAACTTATTAAATGCTAATAACGTTATAATTAGGTTCTGCAACGAGTGTTTTGCAACTATTATTACTTTCAAAGCTTAATACTCAGACGAAAACGAGTGTTCTATGACTATTAAATGCTAATAACATTATAAGCAATGTTTTCTCCATTAAATGTTTAAGACACTTTATTAGTCACCAGTCAACACCAATGTTTTCTCCATTAAATACCTATTAAATGTTTAAGACCCTTAAAGGGTCCCTTCATATGGTGGGCCTTGGGCAGCCGGCTCTGCTCCTACCCTGTGCCATTGCATGCCATCCACATTTCAGCTGTCTTATTTATTTATTTTTAAATGTGTGAATGTCGTGTAATGGCATAGGGTGGGAATAAGAATTGTGGAACAGACGATTTTATCCTATGGAAGCCGCAGTATAATAGGCGTCAGATCATCTGGGTCACTAACATTGGTCCTATTCTGTGCCAAATTTAAAACGTCGACATTTTAAGGTCACGCTCACCTAAGCCAAGCCAAGCCAAATGTCCCCTACTTTTGATTTTGCTTCCCGCTTTACTTCTTCGATCTTGGTCTCAACTCTGTAATTTTCCATTTTCTATACAAACGAAACAGAGACACCAAACAGAGCAGTGTTTCTTTCCATTTAGATGCGTTTGGTTACTGACTCTCAATTCTCTTATCAATCGCGTTGCTTATCACTATCGAAGCGAGTGGTCTCCGTCTTCTCTCTTTGTTTTATTAGAACCGCCCCTCTTCTTCACATCCCTTTTGCCCCCGTTATCCAACACTTCTTTTACCAACAAAACACACACACAAAGACTCTCTTTCTCTCCATCAACTACTCACGTACGGTTTGCAACTATTTTCCAACAAGTACAAGATCTCTTAAAGCCTCGACAGCGAGTTCATGATGTCTGTGTGATCCAAGTCGTTTGAATGGTGGCATTGTGATTT
>JANVCL010000212.1:2542570-2567669 GCA_026546855.1 Erythroxylum incrassatum | reverse complement strand
TTGAGGACAATGTCCTATCTGAGTTTGGGGGGTGAGCATTAATTTCATCAATTTAAAAAAAAATTTCAAAAACATTTTCAAAAAAAAATAAAATCATCATTTTTTCAAAATTTTTGAAAAAAATCAAAAAAAAGAAAAAATTACAAAAAAATTACCATTACTTTTCATTTTTATATATATAGTCATTTTTCTTGCATAGTTAAACCTTATTAAGAAAATTTGATCTTTAAAGGTTTTGATTTTGGCCTCACTTTTGAGAAATTGAGAATTACTTGGGGCCTAATTGGGTTTACCTTTAGCAGGTTTGTGGATAGATTGTTCCAGACTAGTGCTCGATTTCTAATTATTTAATCCTACTCATATTCTTTGATTTGAGTCTTCCAATCAATTTTATTTGAGTTTTGATCATCCATGAAAATTTTAGGCAAGTTGGAACCTAGTGAGGTCTCGCCAATCCTAGAACAAGTTCTCTAGGCCTATTGAGGCAAAACATGAGCACAAATTTGATAAGGAAGTGATCAAGGAAAATTTCTTTGAATTATGAACCACAATCCAACTTTGGCTTAAAATGACCCTATATTCCTCTTGGAGCCAAGTTGAGCCTAAGTAAATCCCTATTTCTTTGACACCCTCATTTAACCAAGCCATAAGCCAAGCATTCCCTACTTTTTATGTAGAAATGATTATTTAGAAGTAGGATATGTGGGGAGTTGAAAAAGAAACGAAAAGAAGAAAAAAAAAGGCAAAAAAAAGAGAACAAGCAAGTGAGGATTTTGCAGGTATTTTGTATTTTCAGTTTCTTCAAAGGATAAGTGTATAAAGTTATTGCCTCTAGTACACAAGAAACTGAGTTTTGGGGGAAGTCAATTATTTAGAACTTGAGAATTGATTGATATTGCGTCAAGTCTTATGATTGTTACCGTTTTCAATAACATGTTGTCATGTTTGAGTTTTGTCATCCTATAACAACATCACCACGCATACTCCTTCTTGTGACATGATGATGTTGTTGGTTCCCTAACAAGCTTGACATGATGATATACAGATCAACCAACAATGTATATGAAATGGTGTTGGTAAGATAGTCCCAATATTCTTATAGTCCTCAAGGAAATCACGTTTATAAGCTAATGTCACGGGTAGCCTAAAAAATCTTTCCTCCTTGTTTCCACAATTTTTACTTGATTTAAAAAAAGATATAAAAAAAAGAGATCTCTTACATTTGCCTATTTCTTAAATAATTTTTTCCATTTCATTTGAGCTATTATTACCCTTTTCCTTGGTCTAAGCCGAGTTTAAACCCCAACAACCTTATTACAACCATAATAAGATCTTTTGATCCTTTGAAAAGGAGTGCTAAAAATTAGTGGAGATGGGATGAAGAATTTTTGCGTATGGAATTGGTTAATTTGATAATACCTTTAGAGTCTCTTGGGTTGTAATTTGCCTTTGAATTTATTTGGCTTTTCTCTACTCTTATGAGTTGGTTGATTTTTAATTAGACTTGAATCAAAGAGTGTGTGTTTAAGCGAGCTTTGGTATCCTTGCACTATGAAAGTGGTATAGTTTGATAAGTGGTTAAAGGTAAACTTTAATCAGTTACTACAATTCTGAAAATTCCAATTATTGAGTGCTCCTTAATCTGTTTTGAACAGTTTTCTTAATTTTGCTTAGGGATAAGCAAAAGTTTGAGTTTGGGGGCATTTGTTGAATGCATTTTCTCATTGGAATGAGTGACATTTTCTCTTAGTTTTTGCATACAATCACTAGATTTTATACATATTTTACCCACTAAATTGTTTAGTTTCTTTGGATATGCATTTATAGTGATTCCTGTTTAATTTGTAAGAAATACACTTGACTATAGTTGAAAAGGACAAAGGTCATATTTTGTTGCCCGATGCAGCTAACCTACTAGGAAAAGGAAGTTAATGGACTGATGCAATTAAAGAAAGACCAACCCAGCAGTCCAGTAAAATGAACGCGAAACGACAATCCAACAGGAGAAAAATGCAACACGCAGTGACGTACTAGGGAGCAGTCCAAAGCACAGGGAGGAAAAGAACAAAACGCAGAAGCCAGCTACGGATGGGCTAGGTTTTAATTTGGAGGTTTTAATTTCACAAATGAGGAGCTACAGTGACGTGGGGGAGGCAAGAGGAGGCACTACCAAGAGACGCAAAATACACGCATCAGGAGAGGGACGGACCACCAAAAAGACGCACCATCTTTGGGAGGCAGGACGCACACTACGTGGGGACGCAAAAACGAAATAATGACGCAGCAGCTCCAAGAGAACGCATGCAACGCACGCATCAAGAGAGGCAAGGCCGACGCACCAGCAGGGGTTGGCGCACATGAGACGCACGCGGGAACCAACACGCAAAGATACAGTGAGGCAGAGACAAAAGGGTGACACAAAAAAGGGATCCCAAAACCCATTCGTTCTCTGTTTATTATCTAGTTTCTCTTATGTTGTTTGTTGACTTTAATGTTTGTGGTTTTCATCTTATCATGATTGAGTAGCTTCCTCGAAGCTTCATGGTTGGGGCTGAAGCTTGTAGCTAGTTTCTGTGGATTGAATCTTGGTTTGATTTATAAGTATGAGTTTCTTGGTTTTGATTTCTCTATTTTGAGATTAATTTTGTTGATATTATATTTGGCCAACCATTACTTGACATTAGTTGTTAATTGAAGAACCGATAGGTGAAAATTGATAACGGAAATCCAAAATTGTGAACTTATAAATTTCAGATTTAGCCTTTGTTCGGATGGAAGGAAAGCAAGATAAAAGAAAAGAAGGGAATTGCATTTCTCTTGGTTTCCGCATTTCTTTTGATTTCCATTGTTTGGACAAAAATAAACAAAAGAAAAGGGAGAGAATAGAGAGGAATAGGAGAGAAATTTGGACCAAATGTATTTCCCACCAAATTGGTGGGAAATGAGGGGAAATTTAAGACATGATAAGTCTAATATAAGTAAATTACCATTGTATCCTTATTAAATCTAACAAGTAAAGATAAACAAATTATATAATCAAGGGTATAAAGGTGTTACGAAATTCTCTTCCATCCAATTCCCTTCTTTGATAAATTAGGAAAACAAACAAAAGAAAAGAAATCACATTTCTTTACCATTCTTTTCTCCTCTTTTCCCCTCAATATTTCCTTTCCTTTCTCTTGTGCAATTAAGGATCCAAACAAAGGCTTAGATATAGACTGAATTTATGAGAGGAAACCTAGGTTAGCAACGAATTTAATGGGTTATGCTTGATTGCTAGGCTACGATAGTATATTAGGATTATTGCATAATACTCCTTTGATACCTTGAAAAATGATCTAAGAAACTCTAGGCTCAACCTTTTATTAACCAAAATTCGCCTCATAAATTGATCCAGGTAAAGTCCATAGAAAACGCTAAAAGTGGAACCTTCCTTGAAGTTTACCACATTCTATTCAGATTAATCCCTAGAGATATTCGCATCTTTGCTTAGCATTGATTTTATTATTTTTTATAGTGAAATTCCTTAATTTAAATCCTCATTCCTACACAGCTGCTTAGTCCAATTAATTGAGTAATCCAAGCCTAGTACTTACACAATTCCTCCCCGTGGGACAATATTATACTATACTACTTGAGACTCGTGAACTTGCGGAGTTTCATCAATAACGAACATAAACAAATAAACTTGAGATGAGAAAAACAACTTCCCTAATTAATTCAGCTCCTTCAATGACAAATCAGAAAGTTGTTCGTCAATAGTGTTGTCATATTCAGCTGCTGAAATTTTCAAACACCATTTCCACTATCAACAGCCACACAATCAGCATTCAATCAGTTCACCTAAAGCCATACAAAGGATGAAGAACAACAGCACAAAGGAATACCTAGACTAGAAAATGAATTAACTGCAAAACTCCCAAAGAACACCCTTAATTGTTGTTGAATAATAAAAGAAAATATAGCAGCAGAAAGTAACGAATCAACCAGCCAAAAGACACACAAAAGCCCTTAAAGAAAATCACAGCTGCTACACATCCACAATTAATGACAACACAACCAAAGAAAATTGTAGCACCAACAATTCAGCCTGGGTTCGTGATCCACCTAAAAAATCCAGCTACAATACTGCCCAATCAACAATGACTATAGAAAAGAAATGCAGCACACACACTTTTAGCTGAAGTTGCGTGATCAACCAAAGAGTTTGCAACGAATGGATCTCGATCTCCACAAAATCAACTCATTAAACATATCGATATTTTCCCTAGAAATTCCAACTGCTAGGTCATCCAAAACTCCTTCCCCAAAAATGACTACATTCAGTCCTATAAACATGTAAATCACAACTAATACATCTGCCATAATCAATTCTATATTTCCAGAAAAATTTTAATCCTTAGATAACCATAATCTCAAAGATATAACCAAAGAGTTTGCTGAACATTTATCTTGGAAGAGTCCTGCATATAAATACAATTTGATTCAATTATTACTTCAAAATGTTCAGTCTTGGATTGAGGGGGTGTGTCAGAAATCTCACATCGAATAATTACAAAGGCATTTAAGAGTTTATGATAGTGTGCAAACTTTCCTCTCTTGAACTAGCTTTTGAGGGTGAGTGAGGCACTTTCTAATACATGCTAATAAATAAATATATCTTTTTCTAATAATTAATAAATAATTTTTCTTTTCCTGGACTTCTTCTCATTATGGGAAAGGCTCTCATTTGAAGAGCCATTGGACTCTTCGACTCTTGACTTTTCTCACACTGGGCCGTTTAGAAACGACTTTTTCCTTATGTTACTACTTGACTCGACGGTGGTTGTTTGTTGAGCTCATTTGATCGGCAACCACACGATTATTAGTTGATCGGAACTCGCCGATCTACATGGGAAAGAACAGATCGTCGTCGTCGTCGGCAGCGGCGAGCAAATGGAGGTACTGTAACCCGGGTTATTATCTCAAGAGACCAAAACGTTTGGCTTTGCTTTTCATTGCCTTTGTCGGTGGTTCTTTCTTCATTTGGGATCGCCAGACTCTTGTTCGTGAATACGAGGTGGGGTTTACTGATTTTTTTATCTTAAAGTATTGAATTTTGTTTTCTATTTTGGTTAAAGATTGAGCGTTGATTGGATTTTCTGTTTGATTGATGAGGGAGTGTTGGGAATTGGAGGGCAAGTTTTGTTTCCATTTGATGAAAGTCTTAACTTTTTGTTGTCTTTTTTGTTTAAGTTCTTTAGTTGCATTATTCTGTTTGACCAATGAGGAATTGTTGGAATATGGGGAAAAGGGATATGAATTTTGGTTTTTGGTGGTATTTAATTGTACTTCCATTTTTAGTAATCTTGGGTGGGAATTGTACTAGCTGATGAGAAAGTGTTGGCAAAAATAGGACTTTGAACTGGATTTTGAGTGACCTTTGCATCATTGAACTGAATTTTCGTTTCTCTTTGCGAGAATCTAACCTTTGGTTGATGAGAATTAGTGCAAATGTGTTGGAATTTTTTCTTTCATTAACTCTGCAGTTCTTATTTCTATTGGTGATTGAGGGGGAGGAGGGTGTTGGTCTGAACAGTAATCGAGTAAAAGCTTTTTATGCCTTGCATTCAGTATAATTAGAGATATGATAGTTCATTGCTTTTTCTTCGATCTTTCACCTGGGAATTGCATTAGCTAGAGGATGATTAGAATTGTTTAATCCAATCAAAATAGGCATTTAATAAAATACTGATAACCTGAGCTTTGAACAGTGGAATCAGACTTGTTTCAGTACATGCCCTTTGTCTTACTCCTTGTTTTTCTTCAATTTGCTGGTATGTGACAATTCAAGTGCTAATTTGCAGGTAGAAATTTCCCAGTTGAACGAAGAAGTGAACCAGTTGAAATCTACGGTAAGAAATTTTCTCCTAGTGCTTGAGTTACATATTCTTACCAGTAGGAATTTTTTTTTCTCTTTTTGTGGTGGTAGAGAAAAGATTTTAAGCTGTCAACTCTTAAAAATTTGTTAATGTTTAATTCCAGTAAAATTGGTAAAATCAAAGCCCCCTTGTTTTCCCTGAAAATATTTTTATCGGAAAGAATCTTATGCTATACTGATTGTTCTCAGGCAAGTTAAGTTATAACACTGTTTTTTCTTTATTGTTTCCTTGAAATTCATTTGTATTTTAGTTTGACAGAATCAGTTTTTTTTTATAGCATACTTGTGTTCTTGACTAAATGCTAATTGGTTCTGTCAGCTAGAAGAGTTAAAGAGTATTCATGGTGATGTGTTTAAATCGATTAATAGTAGATCTAGCAAACCTTCTAAGAAGGTTATTTCTGAGGACCCCCTTGACATTCAGCGAAGAGAGAAAGTAAAAGATGCAATGATACATGCGTGGAGTTCGTATGAGAAATATGCTTGGGGGCATGATGAGCTTCAGGTATGTTAAATACTTCATGGTTAATGATAAGTCATTCTTTAGGTGGACATGTTTACTTCTTGTACGTGATTTGTCTCTTTAAGTATTGCATTTGATGGCCAAAGCTGTACATGTTTTGTTGTTTGAATGCATCGCAGCACGATAGAGCTTCATCTTGTCAATATGTACTCCATGTTTGCTTGATTCTTGTTTTAGAAGTTCCATTGAAAAAGTCATCATTTCCAGAGTGCTAATGCTATTTTTGTGTTCTTACAGCCACAGTCAAAGAATGGTGTTGATAGCTTTGGTGGTCTTGGAGCAACGCTGATAGATGCTCTGGATACATTATATATAATGGGTCTGGAGGAGCAGTTCCAGAGGGCTAGAGAGTAAGTTAAGACTTTCCACCTCCCATGTAGTTTGTTTAGATTTAATGATCCACTTGTTCTTTTTGCACTGATCATTCTTTTCTCTTTGTCTTCTCATTCTGGTAGGAGTTAAGGGAAATTAAGTTTATTCTTGGATTCTAATTTGGAAGAGATTTCTGAGTTTAAAAAATTAATTTTCCTTCTAAAAACTAATAACTATGATTAATTTAAATAAGTAGAAATGAATTTGGCTAGCATTGGCCTGTAGTAAACGGGAAAATTAAAGATTCAGAAGTAAAAAAGGAAAGATTTTCAAGTATTGGTTATGTTATATCATGAAAAATGTGACATATTCATGCATAGAGGAAAATCGTTCATGATTCATCTATGCATGCTCTCCTTATTGTGGCATGGCGTATGGAATGTTCACTTCTTCAACTTATAACTTTCTTTTATCAAATCAAGTACATCTAACATTATCTCACCAGACATGAGAACTTGGGGTGGACATCAAAAGGTACCGAATTGGAATATGTGGAGCTGATTTCTTTTGCTTTATAACTATTGCCACTTCAGGAATTTATTGAGTTAGATTTAAAGTGTAACTTAATCTTTATCTTTCAAGTCTTTTTACACAGTTTTAACCATATTGTAATGTTTTCATTTTTTCTTCTTGTTTCTGCATTATAGCTTCTGCCATTTATTGGAGGAGTATTGCAGGATCATTTATGGAGCTATTCAACCTGCTTATACCTTCCAACTACATTGATTTCCATTCAAACAACTTTATCTGAAGTACGATTTCTGACATGATCCTATTATTTATTATCTCTTTTAGGTGGGTTGCAAATACGTTGGATTTTAACAAGGATTATGACGCTAGTGTGTTTGAAACAACTATAAGGTTGCATTTACCAGGTTTACTGTATAGTTAGCTTTTCTATGTTAAAATAAAATAGTACTGTTGCAAATATACTAGGTGTGACAGTATCTTAGATTGTTATGGCTTGAGGTTTTATTTTCTTCTGCTAATATATCCTGTCTTTTTATTCAAATCCAGAGTTGTAGGTGGGCTACTTAGTGCATATGATCTTTCAGGAGACAAAGTTTTCCTTGAAAAGGCCAAAGATATTGCTGACAGATTACTTCCTGCTTGGAATACACCTTCTGGAATCCCATATAACACAATTAACCTGGCACATGGAAATGCTCATAACCCTGGCTGGACTGGTGTAAGTGTTATTGTTCTAGTCACTATCATGTCATATATTGGAAAGAAATTCCCTATGTCTTGTCCTGAACGGACTATGTGGCTGGACCTAAGCTTTCCTTTCTGATGGCACCTGAAATTCCCTTCTTTTGCATTTCGTTTAGTTGTTCATTTATTGTTATCTTTATACTTTGTCAGTTTGTTGCTGATCTGTTATTAATACTGTGTGTTTTCGTTAATGTATAATCTAGAGTTTCATATTTTTGGTGCTATTCTGAAAAACCTAATTTTCATACAGCTCCTAACTCTATTAATCGTGCACACAATCACTCTTTGTTGACATGGTTGCATGTTGAGAGCTGGGATGTCTATAAACAGTTGAATATTCCTGAAATGTAATTGTTTTCACTATCATTCTTGTTCCAGGGAAACAGTATTCTTGCAGATTCTGGAACCGAGCAGCTTGAATTTATTGCTCTTTCTCAAAGGACCGGAGATCCAAAATATCAACGAGTAGTATGTTTCTTCCATTTTTTCATGTCTAATTGTGTATTTGTTTGCCATCCATGCATTGGTGTTGCTGACTTCATGTGCAGAAATCATGTCATTATTGGCTGTTTTCGGTCATTATTTTCTACACTGATAAAATTGGACTAAATAGTTCCTGTGTTATTTTTTTCCTTACAAAATTCAGCTATTTAATGGATTCGTTTATTTTATTATGTGGACTTTTTAAGATGGCTTGAATTAGTAGTTTTGCTTTCCATGGTGAATAAATATTGAGTGGAAATTGATCTTTCAGGCAGAAAAGGTAGTCGAGGTGCTCAATAGAACTTATCCTGATGATGGTTTACTTCCAATCTACATCAATCCTCATTCGGGAACTACGTCATACTCCACAATAACTTTTGGTGCCATGGGTGACAGGTACCTCTGGAAGATTTAGACACCTATTGTCTAGTGTGTGTGCTTCGAATTTTCTTTCAATGGTGATACCTGCTAATATTGTTCTGATAAAACCCCCAAATTTGATCAGCCTAAATATTTTTTGCAGCTTTTATGAGTATTTGCTTAAGGTCTGGGTTCAGGGAAACAGAACTTCAGCTGTGAGAGGCTATAGGTAAAGACTTTATTATCATACCTATTCTTGTAGTTGTCAATGACTTGCATAACCCGGCGATCAGTTGCAGTTAATTTGGTTGATCTATTGATTTTGTTATCCAGTAAAGAATACTTTTGTTGAACATGGGTTTCTGAGTGTAGAAAACATGATTAAATCTGAAATGTGAACACAATTGAAGAAATGTAGTGTATTTTAATAACTTAAAACCATATGCTTCTATTTTTCAGTGAAGTTGCTTCCTTCATATTTTCTCTTGATCTTCACTATTTGATTTGAATTTGTAAAGTACTATTTTTGTAGCTATGTTCGTTTTGAATTTTTCTGATACCAAAGAAAACGGAATTTGAATCTTGGAAGCAGGGAAATGTGGGAAAAGTCAATGAAGGGCTTGTTTAGCTTGGTGAGGAGAAGCACACCATCATCATTCTCATACCTTTGTGAAAAGAGTGGAGACATGCTGACAGACAAGGTAATATTTATTTTTTATGGTACCTATTACTGCAATCGCTTCCACTATTCCATGCTTAGTGTAAGTTTGCTTATCAAAAAGAAAAAGAAAAATCTAGGGATCAAATGCTGATTCCTTGATCTCCTTATATTTGTAGATGGATGAATTAGCATGCTTTGCTCCAGGAATGCTTGCTTTAGGAGCCTCTGGTTATGGACAAACTGATTCTGAGAAATATCTTCTTTTAGCTGAAGAGGTATTCTTGATATCTTCAAAACTACATATTAAAAATATTCATTTTCTGACTGTAGTAAGTTTCCTTTATTTTGATGCAAAAATTCCTTCAGAGGTGTTTGAAACCTTTGATTTATGAAAGTATAAAAGTTTTTTGTCACCCTTGCTGAAAGTTAGTTGTTGGCTTGTGTGCTCGTGTACTTATCTCAGTGAGTTGCAGAAAATATCTACTAGCTTTTTGTCCATTTATTTCATTAGATTGTTGAACTTGCACACCAACTCATCACACTTTTGTATCTAGATGTCCCTTGCATGCACATGCACATGCACATGCACAACTTCTGTAGTGAACCCATTCATCTTTTTGTCAAACATCAGCAAAACAATTGTTGTACTGTTATTTCTAGTAGACATATGAGTCTGTTGCCACTGCATCTTTTCGTGGTGGTATGTTGATCTACATGAACTCAAGCATGCAGTTTCAATGTAACCTTATGGTGGAGGTCTTGTAAAACGGTTTCACCTAGGATAAGAAAGTAATTTGCATTACTTATCGACCTAAATGGATTAGTCGGTATAACTTCTTCCAGAAGATGGCTAAGATCTTTAAGGAGCAGCTTTTGACCTTTTATCTTTTGACATTTTAGCCTTATGTACCTGCTTCCTTTCAACTCACTAATTGCTTAAGGAAGAACCTGTAACAGTTTCTGGTAAAGATTCTGTTCTATTGCTTCCTAATTGTGCTTTTCTTGACAAGGATTCTGTTTAAGTTTTAGGACTAGAATTTATAAAATAAGGAATTGAAATAAAAGATAAATCTAGGAATCACTCCTAGGTTTGTATCAAGAACTAGGAAACCACACCTAGGATTTGAAACCAAAAAAACTGTTGGAAAATGGAAACATAGCGATAGGTTTCTATAAATCACTTCTGGAGTTCAGGAATCACTACTAAATATCTTATACTGGAACAGTTTGTGTCCTGTATTCTAGTAGTAGTGAACTTTGTATTGTCTTGCTATTTGAAATAGATGGTCTAAGAACTAGTTATTAAACTAGTATCCTGCTATAGTAGTGAATATTAGCTGTATGTTGCTCATTTGGCAATACGCAAGTACATGATTCAGGTTTATGCTTGAGTATGCATCTGAAACCCTATTTGTTTCCTTTTGCAGCTTGCCTGGACTTGTTACAACTTTTACCAGTCTACACCAACAAAATTGGCTGGAGAGAATTACTTTTTCCATTCTGGGCAGGTTAGTTATCTTTGTCCTTAATATTATTAGCTATGGTTTTCTCCATTGTCCCGTGGTGGTTTACATACATCATTTTCAGGACATGAATGTGGGTACATCTTGGAATATCTTGAGACCAGAGACAATTGAATCACTATTTTATCTGTGGCGTTTGACGGGCAATAAAACATATCAGGAGTGGGGTTGGAATATTTTTCAAGCATTTGAAAAGAATTCACGAATTGAGACGGGATATGTTGGATTGAAGGATGTAAGCAAGCCTTTTACCTTCCAAACCACTATACTTGAAATCTCTGTATATGTGATGATAATTTTCTTCACAAGAGCTAAGTTTTATTTAAGAATGTAGTACCTTCTTAAACATTTGTTATAATGTAATATCTCACTAAACTATGGCTTCCCTTATCTAGGATACTGATTTATGTTACTGTTCAAAATCAAGGTTCTTTTAGGGGATAAAGATTTACCGTGGGGAGATTTAATATTTACTTCTTCCTCCTACCCCCTTGGGCATCATTATTCATCAATAGATAAGGTTTGACAGAAACATATGCATGTTGGAGTCCTTACATTGTCTTGTTTTTAGTTGTTCAGACACCTGGAGGATACCTTTTTAGACTTTTTTGATAAAATAACATAAATGGGCCAAACTACTCTATTTACACAATTTTTTGATTTGCAGGCTTATTTAGCTAATAGTTTATATGAAAACTATTACTTGTTCAACTTTTTTGTCCAAAATGTCATTTGGCCTCTCCTTTTTTTTGGTGTTTAAGGAACTGATCTCTGAAGGAAGAAGATAATGCCTTAATGAGTAATATTTCTGTTGTTTTTCCCAACTGCTACTGAATGTTACATGATATTTTCAGGTCAATACCGGTGTCAAAGACAACATGATGCAAAGCTTCTTCCTTTCAGAGACACTGAAGTATCTCTACCTTTTGTTTTCACCATCTTCAGTTATCTCACTTGATGAATGGGTCTTCAACACTGAAGCGCACCCTTTACGAATAGTGACACGCCATACTGGAGAGATTTCTGGACAATCAGAAAAACGAAAAATTAGGATTCGGGGCAGGAAAGAAGGTCAATTTGAGGGTTAAGCTTCATTGCCATTGGACATCTGGATTGAGCCCCAATTGTATGCTTTGAGGCATGAATTCGAATGGACAACATGGTTTTTTAACCTTACAGTTATTGAATTAGATTAGAGGCCTCTAGAATATGCTTCTGCCACTCCCTGTGCGATATAAGGCAGTTTAGAAGTTTCTTGCTTCTGTTGCTGGGAACTGTTGTATCTAATATCATACAATGGAAACCCTATTGGCTGTGTACTATACGAACAATTTATGCCTGATACCTATATGGAAAATTTTTTATCTTTTTTCATGTTTGGATTAGGGGAAAGAGCATTTAGACTGAAGAATTAGTTGTTTTGGAACCATCTGGTGTTTTTCAGATATGAATCAGAAGGGAAGAACTTATATCAGTATTTCAGTTTTTGTTTAAACATAGTTTAATGCTTACTTCCAACTATCACATATGTTTGATGGCAATAAAGCTACTATAGCGTTCAGAATCCACCGCTCAACAGGGCAATATTTGCCAAAATATGACAAGGTCTATTGATTTCATGAATACACTTCCAATTTTAATATGCTTCAAGTTGCTTTAACTTGTTTTTGGGTCCAAATCTAGCTCAAATTCTATTGATTTCAACTGTATAGACTAAATTCAACTAGTTCCAACTTAGACAACCTGAAATCTGACTGGTTCAAAAGACCAAACAATATTATTTTGCCTGTACTGGTTCGTTGGTGTTGGTTTGAACTGGAGTAGCTATCTTGTGCTAAGTCAATCCACCTGTCATCTGGAATCAAGTTTCGGGCTTTAAATTGTTCGTGTCCTAAATCGAGGAAAACAGGAAAGTTTTTGTTTGCTTCGTGGATTGGGCTTGGCCCCCATCCGACGCCAAACGCAAGAAAGGAAATAGGGAAGACCGTTGTCTACTTCAGAACTCGTAACCCCATCAACCTAAGGAGGGCCCTAACAGCTGATACGGCGAGTTATTAACCAGAATCCCGACTCTGCAAAGGGAGACAGTGACACAGCGGAAAAGATGAGCTTAGCTCTCTAAGTAAAGGGATATGGCCAAGAAACAAACAAGCTTCAAAGAATCTCTCCATGTCTTTCTTGAGCTTGCAACTGAAACGAATTTTCCATGAAACTAAAAACTTGTCCAGTAATGTTTTGAGGAGAAGGATCAACCCTCTTGAACCTTGATTTAATGCTAACATCATATCGATTCCTCTCTCGCCTTAACCACCCCCCAAAACGCACTTCATCCGTTTTTTCCTCTTTCTCCATTATACCAAGTAAAGACTTGTGCTTTCGGTTGACCCTTGACAAAGATATCAAGGAAGACACTAACAGTGCCACCACCAGCAAGACTGGTGCTTGTTTAGCACCCATTTTATCAAACCAAATTGACTTTCAGTGTGTTCATCATTCTCATTCTGGCAGCTTTCCCTTCTCTAATCCCTTAAAACGGTTTGTTGTGTTGGGTTTGGTTCCCCTGAAGAATGATCAGCAGCAACAGAATTGGCATCTCCAGCATTTATCCCATCGCAGTAGGTTTTTTGTTTTTGTTTGTGTTTGTGTTTCTGTTTTCAGTTTTGGCTTTTGAAATGGTTTCTAAAGAAAGATATTACTTTATACAGCAGCAAAAGCTTGAATCTTTGTCCATTTTTTGACATCTAGTTTGCAGTTGTGCTCGTTTTGAGTTTGTATATTTCGTTTTAGGTTTTTTCACGAGGGCTAAACAAATAAAAAGGATTGAATTCAATGATCAACATAGGTATTTTTTTAAACTTGTATATACTTTTATTTTTGCTGGTTTCATCACTTTATTCTACGTTAGTTCCTTTATCCGTTTTGCCAATGGCGGATTGTCTGGAAAATGATAGGAAGAACAGAGCCCTTTTTACTGTACTAGTAAACACTTTTATTCACTTCCTATTTATTATGTTCATTTCTGCATGATTAAGTAGTTTGTGTTGATTGATTGTTGATTTTTTAAACTGCACGGTACTCTTTCTTAATGCTTTGCAAGAGAAGTGGCTTTTACAGTTATGATTGATATGCCTGGATTTACAGTTATGATTGATATGCCTGGATCCTGATATTCATGCCTGTGAAATGCATTAGCAGTCTGCAGTTATAAGTTGTAAAGTGTGATTATGCATCAAGGTTCTTTTGTTCATACAAGTGATCTAGAAATTGTAGGAAGAATGGTCTTCTTGAATCAGAGATGGTTGAGAAAAAAGATTAACAATCGATTATGCTGTTGGCATTTAGAAAAAGAAAATCATTCCTCATCTAACAGGCAAAATCAAGTGTCCTTTAAGCAATATGGATGAGGCTACCTAAAGCTGCTGGTTCCAATTAAAACATGACTTTATTCTATCAATGAAATGGATAGTATGATTTTAAAAAAAGAAAGAAAGAAATAGAGGCAGAATCTGTAATTTGATTCTTGTGTGGCGGAAGAGGAGATGATCCAAAATTTATTGCAGTCCAGTAGTTGACGGCAACTACCTGTTCAGTTTCCTTTCACATTGAACAGGTAGTTGCAGTCAAGTAAGTAAGGCATAATGCTAAATGATGTGTCAAATTTTTAAACAGATTCCTGATAGATACTTCATTCATGGTCAATTTTTGGTGGTTGAATTTTCTTTCTGTTTTGAGATTGGATTCAGAGGTTACACTGGATTACGTAATTATGACAGGATTGATTCACTGTGTTTTAGATTGTATATGTCAAAAAGAAAGGACTCAAACACTTAGAACTGTATATGTTAGCGTGAACATAACTTCGTGCCTCCACGAACCTTTTATCTAAGTGCTCTCAGATGTGTTCAAGTGATATAATTTTAAAACTATTACTCCATGCCTTAAACCATCTAATGCTTCTAATATAATTGGCAGCCAACGAGCAGTTACAACTGCACTCTGGTGCAATTTCCTTGTATTTTCTCTTAAATTTGGTGTATGGTTGTCAACCTCTAGTCATGTAATGTTAGCTGAAGTTGTGCACTCGATTGCAGATTTTGCAAATCAGGTAAGTTTTTTCCAAAATTTGCTAATCAATCTTCTGTTTGATTCTAACTAATTCTCTTTGCCGAATATTGAACATATGGAAACTATTTTCTCTTGGCATTGCAGGCACTTCTTGCTTATGGTCTGTTTAGCTCTAGACGTGCACCAGATGCCCTTCATCCGTGAGTCTTCAGCACCAAATTTTGATTTTAAGTTGCATAACTTTCGATGTTGATTACTCAGTCAATTGTGGGATGTACAACTTTTGTAGTTGATAGAATATGTGGAAAGGTAATTTGGATGCTTTCCCATTGAGATGAACAAGTTCATTTTTGACTAGGGGTGTTGGGATGAAATTCTTACACATGTGAATCTTATAACTACCACGCCACTTATTTCTTATGATGGGCAACTGACAACTTAGCTTTTCCATTTCTGCCATTCATATTCCTGTACCGTACTGCATATGTAGATGTTTATTTTGTCTTATCCCTTTTTCTTTCGTGGACTATCTAAGTTTCTTTCCTTTTCTTACCCAGTTATGGCTATTCTAAGGAAAGGTTTGTTTGGTCATTGATATCTGCTGTTGGTATCTTTTGTATTGGTTCTGGAGCTACAATTGTTCATGGAATCCAAAACTTGTGGGTTTCCCACGTAAGTAACCAAGTAATATTTGGTTAATTCTATTTAGAACTCTTGAACATTCCCCTCGCCATCATTCCATCCAAGACCCGAGTATCACTTTGCAAATGAATTTGTGACACATAAACTTTGATTATCTCAGACCCCTGTAAACCTCAAGTATGCAGCTCTGATTATTGGTGGCTCATTTCTTATTGAAGGTGCACTTCTTTTACATGTTAGGCTGCTAGATCGTCTGAAATGTCAGATTCAATTTGGGATTTTGTTCTTCATCTTTTCTCATTGAGCAGTTATGTCTTCTCTTTAGGGGCTTCTCTTATCGTTGCCATACAAGCTGTAAAGAAGGGTGCAGCTGCAGAAGGAATGAAATTAAGAGATTACATCTGGCGTGGTCATGATCCCACAGCTGTTGCAGTCATGACAGAGGTAAGTTATCATTTCCTTTTGTACATTGCTAAGAGTATGATGCTAACTGACAGGAAAGAGTCCACCAAAAACTTCCTTGATGATAGTTTAGTGTTGGAAATATTGAATCAAATTATGCACATTGAATTAATGTCACTGAAAGGAAGAGAAAAGTGATCACACTGAACAAAACTTGGATAATTTCATGCATTTCTACTAACATTAGGTTATCCTGCTGTTACTTTTACTCAAAAGGCAAAGCTCATAGACTAGAATGAATAATAAAGTTTCTTGTCTATGATTGCAAGTTTTAAAAAAAAGAATGGGAAGGTCTTACAGATTTTCAGATAAGAAATCACTGTGCTGCTTATTTTGTGTCATCTTTAGCTTCTTGGTTTATCCATTTTTCTTACCCGTGTTTGCTCTGTCTATCTTGTACTTTATTTGAACTGTGATATACTATTTGCTTCTCCTTGATGGGGAAGAAGAGAACTAGGAAATTCTTGTAGTTCTAATACCAAGATTGTTTCTTCGTTTGGTGGTTAGTGAATGACTAATATATTTATTATATTTAGTGGATAGCTCTTCATTGATTCATCCTTACGTACAGTTGACAGTTATTGATATCCATGACAATTTATATCGTATATGCAGGATGGTGCTGCAGTTACTGGACTTGCCATTGCTGGAGCATCATTGGTCGCTCTGAATGCCACTGGAAATCCAATTTATGATCCTATAGGTTCAATTATTGTTGGCAACTTGCTTGGGATGGTATGCTCATCTCATCTGGAACTCTTTTCACAGATGTGCAAGAGTAATGTCGTTCACATGCCAAAAATATGTTTTGATATCTAAATAGGAACTTACAGTAAGAAGGAATGAAAATGCACTCACTATAATCCCCCTTACCTATGTTCTTTAGCTTGAAGGTCGGAATTCTCTTTTCCTTTTTGGTGCCTTTGAAAAGTTTTTGTTGAAGTAGAATACTACAAATTAATAGTCGAGAAAAGTTTGTCTTAGTGTTGGAAAAACTGAATTATGGTTTTGTCTAGTTACTGTGAAGGTTATTAATTGTTCATCTTTTATGTTTGTGGCACAACCATTAGATGCTGGGCTTGTGCATATATGGTTTGGCCCCTTTTTGGTAAAAAGTGGATTGTTACTGCACTGTCCGATTCATTTTTTAACTTGAAGGATAGTGAGTTATGAATGATTTGAAGGTTTATGGGGAGATTCATTGATTGTTGATTCAAATAATTTGGAACTTCTTCTGAGGAAATGTTATTCAAGTGAAATTTTATGCAGGTAGCTATATTTCTGATTCAGAGGAATCGACACGCCCTGATTGGCAGAGCAATGGATGACAATGATATGGAGAAGGTTATGCGATTCTTAATAAGTGATCCGGTATAACTTTAAAAAGAAAAAGTTGTGTTTTATACTGTGCTTTCTTTTTGGAAAATTAACATGCTTCTTGGTTCTTTTATAGGTTGTAGATGCTGTATATGATTGTAAAAGTGAGGTCATTGGACCTGGATTCTTTAGATTTAAGGCAGAAATAGGTGATCATTCTCTGTACAATTCGCTTTTCTTTCTTTCATTGTTGAGAACGCTGATGTTTGGACCACTGATATTTAGAATACTACATCTGTGTTTGCTTTTAGTTGAAAAACATGGCAGTAAGTGGTAAAATGTTTGATATTTTTAAACATGTTGAGGACGTTATCCCGTTTGAGCTTCCGTAATGCTTGTTAATACACTGTTGCTGTATGAAACAGATTTTAATGGAGTGGTGGTTGTGCAAAATTATCTTTCTAGGACTGGACGTGATGAGTGGGCAAGACCGGTTGGTATTTGCCTTTAAATTTTCAATTTTTGTTTTCCTTCCCCTAGCTAATGTTTCATGCATTTGCTTTAATATGTGCCCAAGCCGCTCAAATCATTCTCCTTCTTGTTTTCTTGTTTCCTTCAATTATCCTATTGTTTTGTCGTGAAGAGGAAAGGTGAAAAGGGATTTGGGGGAAAACAATTTAGCATATCATATCTAGTTTAATGTAGATTAAAATTCAGGAACTAGTAATTGAAACTGTGTGCATGACTTTTATGTGTTTAACATGCAGTTTCGAGAAGCTGCAAAGGAGAAAGACGATACTGCATTGCTCAAGATCATGTCCAACTACGGTATGCATCTTCATAACATAGCAAGGATGATTGAGTTTTCCTTGCAAAAATCTTTGATGACTGGCTTTTCCCTTTGCAGGTGAAGAAGTAGTGAATGCTTTAGGATGTGAAGTTGATCGGCTTGAGATGGAGATACAGGAGATTGTACCGGGCATTCGGCATGTTGATATCGAGGCACATAATCCAGCAGGCACATTCCTATGATTATTTCTGGTAATAGATCTCAGACAAGAGTCATGCTTGCATATTTGTTCCAGAGTGGGTTCATTTTGTCACATCTATCTTGAGATTTTACCAAGTCTGTCAGATTACAAGATACTGGAAGAACATGATATGAATTCTAGCAATTCTGGTAAGAATTTCAGTGGCTGAGTTAAAATGGTCTCTGGTTACTGCCACCATAAGAATTGATCAAACCAAAGAATCAAAAGCTGGAGATTCTGAGTTGAAGATTCATGTCCGCTTATGTGAGTTTGTATATAATTCAGACTGGTTTATTCTTAAGTTTTGTTCAATTCCAAATTGAATGCTTTATGCTAAGCCACATGATTCTCTCCCAAGAGGGTTTGGATTTTTGAAGCTTAGTTGAGCCATTACGCTTTTCAATGCACGAAAAAAATTTCTAAACCTTCTCTTGTTTTTTCTTTAAAAATTATAATAACAGCAGCAGTTCAGTAAAAATGTTGTTAATACGTGAAGTTTTAGAAGATTTAGTAGCATGTAACTTACTTTTAACTGATAGAGAGATTATTTTTGAATGACTCACATGGAAAAAAAAATGAATCAATAAATAAGTAGTAAACTAAATAATATGATAAATATAGGCTAGGTAAAAAAAACAAAAAATAATGATTATAATTTCAATAAAAATTGTTCCTTTAAAAGATCCCAATAAAAATTGTTTGGGACATGAAAAAGAAATCAGTGTGTGAAGAAAAGCACAATTCTTGATGACCCTCATGAATTCACAAGGAGTTTCTTTCTTCCAAACTCGTCAACCAGAACAGGCATGAAGGAGAGTTCAAATGTTTCATTTTCTACACATTTTCAGATAAACAGAAACGGTCAAGGAGGAAAGGGTATGAAAATTATTAAAAGGACAACTTTTTTCTCAACTTCGGCTGAAATTTGATTTTAACATCGGAACAACCTACGACATTGTTTTGCTGAAATTACAAGCCTTTATGTCCAAAATTCTGTAGCAAGAATTGTTGAAGCATCCTTATAAACTTCAGTTTGCGAGTTTTGAAGATCTTGCATCTAATAGTTAATAACATTTTCTTATTAACTCTATTTTTTTTTGTAAAATTTAGTCTAAAATGGACACTAAAATTTTAAAATAACCCTAACTGCAAATAACAAAGAGTACAGTTCTCTTTTTCCTCTATCATTGATGACTATAAGATAAGGAAAGTATAAAGAACTATTTTTTAAGTTAGCCTTATTGCTTCCTTGGCTTTTTCCAAGACATCATAAAAATAACTCACTGTTATCTTTCATCATTACCAGTTTGACAAAGTACTCTCACTCAGATTACAAATTGACACAAAGACCAAAATTTATGATCTTAAGTATAATTCTAAAACCTTAACTCCAACATTAAACTTGACTTACTGTAATGCAACCTATTTATCGCTTGTAAACATTTGCCTCAGCTTTTTCTTTATTAGAACAAAATACTGAAGTGATAAGAAATTAGTCACAAACGTTGTTATAGAAAGATAACACAAATTCTTATCATTGGTAAAATTGTTTCTCATCAAATTTAGGACTCGTGCACAATTAGAGATAAATTTTGTCATTTTCTTTGCTTTTTGCACAGTCTTATCAATGATAGGAAAATATCTAGTATTTTTTATATTTTTTAATATTAGATCAATGCAAAGAGTTATACTTGCTTTACATTTTTTTTCTAGCTATTTTGTAAGCAAAATTATTGTTAGTAATAAACTAAATAATATTTTCTAACTCAATTTCATTCACCACTTCATCAAATGTCTGAAACAGAGTATCAACATTTTTAACAAGATCAGATGCATCAATAGACTTAATAAATATTGACTCCTTAGCACAATAAACTAAAAAATTGATAACGAGATAATGTCTTCTATTTGTCTAATTGTCACACATTATTTAATATTCATTAGTTTTTTTCTGGAAATTAAAATAAATTATATTAACAAGGCAAAAACTTGTACACAATCCTCACCAAGGATCCTATAGTCAAAAATACTCTACACTAAACAAAAATACAGCAGTTACAACAAAAGATTTAAATTAACCATAGCGATCTGAGTTCATGGCTGATGAAGTCCTATTTTCTGTTAGCTAAGATAGTCTCTCTAATCAAGTTGACAATTATCTCAGCAATTTCAGATTTATGTTGCTCCACATTATTATAGATTCTCATGTTTTTTCCCCTCCAAATATAATAGATAACTATCTGGAAAGAAGTCTTGATTAGTAGTCTATCCTTGTAACCAGGTTTAGCATACCAAATGATAGATTCCAACACATCATCCCATACAAACGAGAACCTTGAGAGACGAATCAAATTCAAAATTCTACTTCATACCAATTTGCTATAACTACATTCAAAGAACAAATGACTTCTCGTCTCATTCATATGCTTACATAAGACACATAAGAGATCATAAGACCCAAACCAACGGACATTAATTCTTAATCTGTTTTTGATCACCAACCATAAAAAAAAATGACAGCTTTGGGGCACATAACCCACTTCCACACGATATCTACCCATAGGACTGATTCTCGTGGTTCAACTAATAGGTTATAAGCTGATCTATTATTGAACATTCCACTTAAATGTAAAGTCCATATCAACTTATCTTTCCTACTTACATTTGGCATCTCCAGTATATGAAAATGACATAGAATATGAAGTCTATCCCACTCCTGTTTGAGCCATGCAACCGTAACCTCCTTAGGGATCCTATTCCATAACACATGTAAGTTGTCAAAGTCATTCTTCTTTTATCCAAATAATTCTTTATTTCATAAATAGAGTTGCTCAGAAGTGTGCCTATATAGTCATCAATTAAAGGAGCCTTATATCATGGATTGTAAAAGGCAATAACATCTCCTAAAGGCTGGTAATAAAAAGATTGTGTAGCATTGAATGATACACATGAATTATACCACCATATAGCTATCATCATATTTATATTTTAAGTCGCTTCTTTAAAATGTAAGACACTACGGATTAAAAGTTGAGCTCTAGGACTTGTTTACGGTGAAAAAAATAAACAAATGTCTTCTTCTTTTCTTCACATAAAGTGAAACATTTCATTTTTGTTTGGTAAGAGTACTACCACCTTCAGTATCCTCATTGTCATCCTAACCACTAGAAAAGGAACTTTTACAAGTAATTTAATAGTTTAGCTTTGTCTTCTATCTTTTTTGTATTGATACTCTTCGAGTAAAATCTTCATTTGTCATTTCACGTTAGCTTTCACTTTTTTTACAAGGCTCTACTTCAACTTGATCTCAATTAATGCTTCTTTAATTTGGTGATTTCTCTCACATTTTAAATGCTTGTTGCAATACATACAAATGATATGGTTATTTATTCAGGAATCAATTTAGCATGAGTTCAAATAGATCATCAAATCTTCTTGAAACATCTGAATTATCAAGAGTACTTGAACTCTCCTCAATTTATCTAAATAAATAAATAAAGATGTGTCAAATTTAAATTAACAAATTCATATTCAAAAATATAGTTTTTGTATATAATATCATTACATGACTATGAAATTTTATAAGACTTATAAATATATCTAGATTTTAGATAGACTCTGTCTTACATTTTTTTATGATAACACATATATTCACGTATTATTTTCTACTATGTATTTAACTATTCATAAGATAAGATAATGAATGTGTATTTGCTACCTATAAGATAGGATTAATATTTGTAATATTATTTCCTAATGACAACAATGAACAATATAAAAATACAAACATTTAATTTTCTTAATTTAATTACATATATTGAATGATCTAATTATATATTAAATCTTATATTTAAATGATTAATTATATATTAAATACTTTTATATACCAACAATAATTAGTAAATTGTATATTAAAAATTAATTAATAAAATAACAATATATAATGAATTAATCATAAAAATGAATTAATTTTGATTTCATTTTTATGATTATTAAAATAACAAATAATATGACATGTTTTTGAATTATACACAATTCACGATGCTTAAATATTCTTCTATAATTCATACACAATATTTTTTGTCTCATTTCTTCGTAAATTCATAATCTCTAAATGTTATTGAACTATACAGAATTCACATAACCAATTCCAACATTCAAACTCAAATTGCCATATTTTATAAATCATTCACAATAGACGTGATACAATTAAAATACAATACAATTGCAATCTAGAGTAGAAAAAAACATCCTAAAACATACGCAAAATTAGACAAATTGTAATCAAGTTAACGAGGGTCGAGGGTCGAGTCAGTTCAACCAGATGCAAATGAATGTGGATTCTGCACTAGGGAGTCGGGGACTGGCTGATTTGTGTCACTGGACGCACAAGAAAGCAACAGCCAGCAAGTAGCGATGGTGGAGACTAGAGAGCAGCAACAGCCAGCAGTCCTGATCCCATTCCTAGCGATAGCAAGCTGTGGAGGAAACGACGAGTGTCTGTGGGAGACTGGGAGGCGGTGTAGGGCGTGCGTGAGTGATTGAGAGGGCGATGGTTGGCATGCGTGAAGACTGAAGAGGGGCTAGTGACTGAGTTTTGTTACTGAAGAAGATAGTGAAGAGTGAACAGAAGTTTGGTTTTAGTCTTTAGTGTTTAATTTTTTTTCAATTTGATCCCTAACTTTTTAAAATTATTATTTGGTCTCTAACAATTCCCAACATTTCAAATACTAGTCAATATAAGTCGGTACCATTTGGTAACAACCGATACCAACCAATATCTATAATTGATACGATACCAATGTTTTGAGTATCACTGTACCGGCAGATACTGATCGGTAAGAAATAGTCATCGTAATGTTTGCTCACCATATATCTGTTGGAATTCAATCGTGATCGAATCACGAGCGCAGCGAAAAACAAAGTTTTTTATTGATTTCGAGTGAATCTCAATAATTGATCATCTTGAATAATAACACGAATACAAATAATAAGAAATCGTACCTTGTTCGTGTTCCTATTAAAAATCCTTTGAAACTTTTTTGATATGCTAATCATGAGTTGTTCAATTGTCCAGCCTCTAACGGTATCCACAGAGTAACTTCTCAACACTTTTAAGAGGAAGTATGTAAGAGTGCTAGCTACTTTTTCTTTTCTTCTAATTATAATTAACTTAATTTTAATAAAATCAAATATTTTATATTTGATTCATAAATTTTCTCAAACTTTATAATTAAATTCAACTTAATTAAATTGATTTTCCTTCACAAGATGCTCTTTAATGTATGACTCATTAGGTTCCTAATTTATTAGCAATGATTATAAATTATAATTCTAATTCACAATTAAAAATTAGATAAATTAAAACTCCTTGTAATTTATCTTTAAAGCTATTTTTGGTTGGAGTTTTATAATGGAATGAAATGTAATGTAATATTATTTGGAAGGAAGTTTTATAATGAAATGGAATAGCATGAGATGGAAGATGAATGTTTCATATTATATCTCATTCCATCATAATAGTAAAAATAGAAAACCTTCAATTTGAGGGGTTTAGAATGAAATGTAAAATGATACACTATTTACATTGTAAACCCTTCATCTAAACAACATTTCACTATATTACATTATGAACCCTTTCATCCCTTTCAAATAATAATTTTCTAATATTACATTCATCTACGTTTCAAGTCATTATAAATCATTTCATTTCATTGCATTTCATTAATTCCATTTTATTAAAAACTTTACGTCCAACCAAATATAGCCTAATTCTTCAATTAAACAATTTATAATCATAGGTTAAGATTGATGTCTAGCAACATGTCATGACCACCAAAATATTATAAATATCAAAGTAGTTTGACTTGACCTGTCCATGCATAGTTATGATGTATAATTTAATCCTTTTATTATCCAGTATTTCAATTGGACAAAGTATGGATACAATGTCTACTCTTTTCACCAAATCATGTTCGTTCTTGCTAATTAGTAATTGATATTTGAAAACATTTTTTCAAATGTCAATTCACTTTAGCCAAAGAATTCCATAAATCACTTCCAATCAAGAACAATAGAACATTCTTTCTAATTACTTTAGAGTAACGAATCCTTTATTAACTTACTCAACTATTTCCATATAGAATACTGTATCCGATTACTACCGACTGAATTATCTTATGATGGTTCATAACTAGCATCAAAATACAGTAATTCTCACATAAAATACTTTGGTAATCTCAAGTCTAAAAATCGATTATACAACTATTATTATGAGAAAATCCGCAGACACGTCAGAAATATTCCATTTAGGATTCTCATAGTCTGGTCAGTTCGGTGACTTATTTTGTAATAATCACTCACACATTAGTTTATGTATTTTCATACTTTAATTTATAAGATCAATTACTTTCTTCATAAGAAAGAAACATAATGTGTGTTATGGATGATCAATCGCAATAATCAAAGAACAGTGCAGAAAATAAACAAACATACAGATTTACGTGGTTCACCAAAATATGGCTA
>JANVCL010000212.1:2525123-2536383 GCA_026546855.1 Erythroxylum incrassatum | reverse complement strand
TTAGGGCTGGGTTACCTAGGGTCAGGCCCAGTCTTAGTGCCAGTGATCACCCAGCCTTGGCTCCAGCACTAGTGGTCACTCAAGTTCGATCGGTCCATTGCTATTACTGTAGAAACAGATTGTTTCTCAAAGCCCAACCCATTATGTTTACACTCTTCCTTCTCCACTATCTCACCCAAAACCCCCAACAAAACCCTAACCCTATAAATAAAAACAATTCCCATTTCCCATAAAACCCTTTCTTCTTCAAGTCGCCTCCTAAATCTAAAACCCTAAACACAGACACTCAAAGACGCTAGCTTTACACTACCGCCATGTCCGAAGTCGAGGTTTCGCGCTCAGAGAAGAAAAAGCACAAGAAGAAAACCCACCAAAATGACTCCGACACCAAAACCACCGCGGGCGACGAGTCCGGCGACTTCATGATCAAACCCCAGAGCGTCACTCCGGCGATGGACACTTCCCAGTGGCCAATACTCTTGAAGAACTATGACCGTCTCAATGTCCGTACAGGTCACTACACTCCGTTGCCCTCCGGTCACTCTCCTCTCAAACGGCCTCTCGCCGAGTACATAAGGTACGGTGTGATGAATCTTGATAAACCCGCTAACCCATCTTCGCATGAGGTTGTTGCGTGGATTAAACGGATCCTTCGGGTCGAGAAAACGGGTCATAGTGGGACGTTGGACCCGAAGGTTACTGGGAATTTGATTGTGTGCATTGATAGGGCGACCCGTCTTGTTAAATCTCAACAGGGTGCTGGTAAAGAGTATGTTTGTGTAGCTAGATTGCATAGTAAAGTGCCTGATGTTGCGAAAGTGGCTAGGGCACTTGAGACTCTTACTGGGGCAGTGTTTCAAAGGCCTCCATTAATATCTGCTGTCAAAAGACAGCTTAGGATTAGGACTATCTATGAGAGTAAGTTGTTGGAGTATGATGTTGATAGGCATTTGGTTGTGTTTTGGATTTCGTGCGAGGCGGGAACATATGTGAGGACTATGTGTGTGCATTTGGGATTGATTCTTGGGGTTGGTGGGCATATGCAGGAGTTGAGGAGAGTGAGGTCTGGGATTGTGGGTGAGAAAGATAATATGGTGACTATGCATGATGTGCTAGATGCTCAATGGGTGTATGACAATTATAGAGATGAGACTTATTTGAGGAGGGTGATCATGCCCCTCGAGGTGCTTCTGACTAGTTATAAGAGATTGGTTGTGAAGGATTCTGCCGTCAATGCTATTTGTTATGGGGCAAAGTTGATGATTCCAGGGTTGTTGAGGTTTGAGAATGATATTGAGGTTGGTGAGGAAGTTGTGCTAATGACTACAAAAGGTGAGGCTATTGCTCTGGGCATTGCAGAGATGACTACTGCTGTGATGGCTACTTGTGATCATGGTATTGTGGCAAAGATTAAGAGGGTTGTGATGGATAGGGATACTTATCCGAGAAAATGGGGATTGGGGCCAAAGGCTTCCATGAAGAAGAAGTTGATTGCAGAGGGAAAATTGGATAAGCATGGAAAGCCTAATGAGAATACTCCAAAAGAATGGATGAGAAATGTGATCTTGGCTCCGGGGCAAGATTCTGTAATTGCTAGCTTGGCAGCTGGAGCTACACCAGCTGTAGAAGCAAAGAAGACCGAAGAGGTGGAGAAGGAGAAGAAGAAGAAAAGTGGGGACGTTGAAGATGGGGATGGACGCAAGCGCAAAGCTGATGAGATTGCCGACAGCCCGGCTTCTCAGGTCCCTGCCAAAAAATCAAAAGTTGATGATGGTAAAGAAGATGAGGCTTTTAATCTGAAGAAGGATAAGTCAGATGGTGTGGAGGAAAGCAAGAAGAAGAAAAAGAAAAGTAAAGAGAGTGGTGAAGATAATTTAGAAGGTACAGCGAAGAACCATAAGGATGATATTGATGGAAGCGAGAAAAAGAAGAAGAAAAAAAAGAACAAAGATGATAGTGAAGCAGAAACAGTAGAGGAAAAAGAGAAGTCCGAGAAGAAGCATAAGAAAAAAGTGAAGGACAATGTAGAGGCTGCAGCTGATGTTGATGAAAAAAATAATGTTGAGGCGGACAAAAGTGAAAAGAAAAAGAAGAAGAAAAAGAAGGACAAAGATGCAGCAGAATAATCATGAAGTTCAGGATATACTTCTTGGGATGAAGTAACTTCCATTACCTGCATGTGTTTATCTGCCATCCCTCTTTGGCTGTTTTGAGTACCTTCCCATGCTGCAAAATTTAGTCCTCATAGAATAGTTCTTTTTGCAGATCATCTTATGTACCACCATAATGTTAATTTAACTTTTGTTGGCTTTTTTCCTTGAAATATGATTGTTAAATCAATTTTGTCTTGTTGAACCACTAATCTTGTGTATCTTTGAATCCTCAGAAACTTGGCTATTGCTAATGTCGTGTTCATAGAGTTTGATTCATTCTTTGGCAAGATGATGAGGGAGGCCAGTTCATAATTTTGCAAATACAATGCTCAGACTGTACAATTTGGAAGCTGCTCAAGATTGAGAAAAGAACGATATTCAGGTTAATCGTAGTCTATGCACATTGAAAAGTTGAAATGCATCAACTTTAGAGAAACCTCATTCCAGTTCATGTGTTGTTGAAACCTCATTCCATTAAACGAAGTTCATGTGTTGTTGAAACCTCATTCCATTAAACGAAGTTCTTTCTCAAAATTAAAGGCATAGCAGCACTCACCATAACAGAATTTTATCTAAATTTATAAGACAAGAAACCAAGTTTTTCATTCTTCAAGGTTTCCATTGCTGTACCATATAGGTTTGCTATAAGATCTAAGCAAATAACTTAAAAACACAAGCAGAGTACAGGAGATGCAAAGCAGCACTACCTCACTAGATGAGTCAAAAAGGTTTCTGAGAGAGGTGGCCAAAGATGGCTTCTCGTACTTTTGAAGGGCATGCCTGGGGCATTTATATTCAAGAAGTCTCTAATAGCTTTGTTATCAATACAGAGTCCCTTTCTGTGCAGTTCTGAATAAAGTTCTTGGCCTCTTCAACACCTTTCTCTTTACAAAGCCCCAAGACCAATCCAAGAAAAGTAGCAACATTGAGAGAATGACCAGCTTCCAACATTTCAATACAAAATTCCACAGCATCACTTAAATGGTTGCATGTATACAATCTCTGAATCAATATTCTGTAACTCAAAGCATTAGGAGTGATGCCATTATCCTGCATCTTTCTAAAAATTCTTCTCTCATTGTCAAACTCTGAGCTTTGCAGAAGCCATCTGCAACAGCCGTGCAAACAACAACATCAGGGGTGGTACCTTTATCAGGAATCAAACCAAAGAGTTTCATTGCTTCCTGCATTAGCCTGTTTTTGTAGAGTCAATCAAGCATGACAACTGCGTTGGGTATAAGCCCAGTTTTCTTCATTTCCTTGAAGATTTCCTGAGCATCTTGAGGTGTTGGTGTCGGATCAGAGCTAAAGGTTCTTTTGCAGCAGTAAAACTAGTGACAGCAGTAGTGTTAGTAAATTGGTCAGATTCAGAATCTGCGGCATCCTTATTCTACTTTATACCAAGCCTGAACTGATCAAGAAAAACAGCTTCAGAGACTGGGATGATAATCTTCACTCAATTGGCTCGAGCTTGATATAAATAAATTAAAATAATATCTTTTTTGTAATTTGACTCCAATTTAAATTTAAATTTTATTAATTTTAAATTGAATTAGACTTAATTTATCAATTTTAATTATTATAAAATAACAGTTTGATACGAATTTAAACTTGTCATAATTTGTTTAAGTTTAAAGTCGATAAATTAGGTCTAATGTAACCAAACTTGAAGCTTAGCTCAAACTTGAGAATCAGTCCGAAGCCTAACACAATAGATCAGAATGACCTAATCATCTTTACTAAAACGCAATCATTTTGGAAAAACTTCTCAAAGCAACATTGTTTGGACTTTAGCTTTAGGTAAATTTCCCAAAACGACAGGAATTCAAATTTCAGGTAAGTGGTGTGAGGCGTGGGTCTTGCACCCAACAAAACTCTGAGGTCTCAAGTTCGAATTTCAGACACTTACAGAGGTCAACGGTTGTAGTTCAACTCGCTGCACTAAAAGGGACAAAACCTAAGCGGTGCGGGTTAACCCAAACCAAGTTTAAAGAAACTTAACTTTAAAATAATGTTATTTAAGAAATTATATAAAATAAGATTATTTTAAATAACTTACACAAACTCATTTAAGGCTTGGATCAATCTAAAGTCAATGATTTAGACCTAAGTTGACCGAATCTTAAACCTGACTTTTTAAAAGAATTAAGTTTCGAGTCAAGCTCAGGCTTAAGTTGTTCAAGCCCTCTCAACTCGAACAATTATAATAAAAAATGTCATTCTATAAAATACAGAAACAATGTTATTTTTAATTAAAAAATATAAACATCTAGGTTAAATCAGTCAAATAAGGCTCGAGAATTGTATCTTAGGCTCGGGATCAAGCCCGATTGCCTTACACGACTTATTGTCATTCTTATTCAAATCAATCTTATCTTATCTAAAGCCTAGTTCATTGTGATACCTACCAATTTTCCTACTAATTCCACAAGTTTTGTCTATTTGTGGCAAGCTATGACTGTACAACTCCATCATTTTCTTTGGCCCTTATCTTTAGCATAGAAGTAAAAGATTGTTAAGAAGATAACGCCAACTCCATTTCCCTTTAGCGTGCAAGAAATAGCAAACATCGTATGAAACATACATACTTCGTGTGCTTTTACTTATCAAAACGTTTGTGCTTTCCAACGGAAACAGTCAAAAGTGACGGATGCGAGTTCGTATCTTTATCCTATCCATTGTAAACACGTTTAAATTTTGAATTCCCCAACAATATAGGAAAACACAGAACCCAACAAAAGCTTCTTGTGTTGTGTCTTTTCATTAACTGAACGTGGCAGATCCAATCCAAAATGAGTCACGCCACATGTGTCAACAATCTATCTGATGATACAAACTTACGTCAGCCCGTCGCTATCTTTATCTCTTCACTGATCCCAACATATTTCTTTACTCACATTTCTTTATTTGACTAGATCGTCATCCTCGTATACATATGTACGTGGGCTCTTTTATGGGTTTCTTATAGCTTCTCGGTTCTGTTGGTTTTCTTCCTTAAAGATTGGTTCTTTGAGTTCTTTGATAGGTTTCTGCATCTGGGCCCTCGTGTTTTTTTTTTTGGTTTTTCTTTAAGGTGATTAGAAGTTCATTTGATTCTCGAATGAACGGTCTTTCCTCGTTGTTTGGAGGTTTAGGGTTCTGGGGAAGCCTTGGGGTTGTTGACGCAATTGACTGATAAAAAAGGTTGGACTTTGTTGTTTTTACGTACATTTCTTGTGGCATGTTCTTCTTTTATGAGATCGCATTTGTATTGATTAAATTCAGAGAAAGTCTTCTGCAAAAACACTAGTTCCTAATTTTTCGCCCAATTGAAGATGCTGAAGATTATATATTTTGCGATGAACTGAAGCGAATCGAAATGGTATTTGTTGTTTTTCTACTTTCTTATTGATTGAGAGGTATTTGATATAAAGTGGATTTTTGAACTTCTTCTTCTTCCTGGAAAATCCTGCTATTAGAGCTAATTTCAAGTAGACTTATCTTCTGTAAGCCAGAATATGGATATTAGCAATGAGGCAAATGTTGACCCTTTTTCGATTGGACCTTCAACAATCATTGGGAGGACAATAGCTTACAGAGTCTTATTCTGCAAGTCAATGTCACATTTGAGGCATCAAATCTATCATCTGTTGTTGAATTACTCTACAAGATTTTGGGAGTTTATGGGATCCATCTTATCATGGTTGCATCCAAGGAACCCACAAGGAATATTAGCAATGGTAACAATAATTGCAATTTTATTGAAACGATACACCAATGTGAAAACGAGGGCTGAAATGGCATATCGGAGGAAATTTTGGAGGAACATGATGAGAAGTGCTTTGACATATGAGGAATGGGCTCATGCTTCTAAGATGCTTGACAGAGAGACCCCGAAGATGAATGAATCGGACCTGTACGATGTAGAATTGGTAAGAAATAAGCTTCAAGAGCTCCGCCACCGACGCGAAGAGGGATCTTTGAGGGATATAATGTTTTGTATGAGAGCTGATCTAGGAAGAAATATGGGTAACATGTGTAACCCAGAGCTTCACAAGGGCAGGCTTCATGTGCCTAGGCTCATTAAGGAATATATTGATGAAGTCTCAACTCAACTGAGAATGGTTTGCGACTCAGACTCTGAGGAGCTTTCTCTTGAAGAGAAGCTTTCTTTCATGCATGAAACAAGGCATGCATTTGGGAGAACAGCTTTGCTGTTGAGTGGAGGTGCTTCTCTTGGAGCGTTCCATGTGGGAGTTGTTAAAACACTTGTGAAGCATAAGCTTCTTCCCAGAATAATAGCTGGCACTAGTGTAGGATCCATTATGTGCTCTATTGTTGCTACCAGGTCATGGCCAGAGCTCCAAAGTTTTTTTGAGGATTCTCTGCTCTCATTGCAGTTTTTTGATCAGATGGGTGGGATCTTTACAGTTGTGAAGAGAGTCATGACACAAGGAGCAGTTCATGAGATCCGGCAATTGCAGTGGATGTTAAGGCATCTTACAAGCAATCTTACATTTCAAGAAGCTTACGACATGACAGGTCGAATTCTAGGGATTACAGTTTGCTCCCCTAGGAAGCATGAGCCCCCTAGATGCCTTAATTACCTAACTTCACCTCATGTTCTTATATGGAGTGCTGTAACTGCTTCTTGTGCCTTTCCTGGCCTTTTTGAAGCACAAGAGTTGATGGCAAAAGACAGAAGTGGGGAAATTGTTCCTTATCATCCCCCATTTAACCTTGACCCTGAGGAGGGACCAAATACATCTGCTCGTCGTTGGAGGGATGGCAGCTTGGAGATTGATTTACCAATGATGCAATTGAAGGAATTGTTCAATGTCAATCATTTTATTGTGAGTCAGGCAAATCCCCACATTGCTCCATTATTGAGGCTGAAGGATTTTGTAAGAGCTTATGGGGGAAACTTTGCTGCTAAGGTATGAATGTTTTGCTTCAAATTTATATTCTTCCTATCTGTATTGTTCTTGTTCTAGGTTTAAGGCTTATCACGCTGTATGGTTCAGTTTGTATATGTAAATGGTTCGTTCTTTTTCCAACTTTGGCAGGGGTTGTGAGGCTTGTGGTTTCACTGATTATCATATCCTTATTGAACACTTCTGATGTTTGTGCCATCGCTTGCATTATTATATTGTTGTCCACAATGTTTTGGCCTCAGTTTGTATTCCTGTTTACTAGTTTGTCATTTGGTTAGCTATCGATTTTATGCCGGTATAGTCAATATATGACTGTCATGTTTCAGACACTTAATATGTGGCATGTGGAGAACCTGTATAACTTCCTCATCTAACTGTTTGGCCAAAGGTGCAACAATTCTTGGAATAAGCTTCTTCTGTATAAACTAGAACATAGATTTGAGTTGGACATATTTGATTAAACTTTCTTCATTACAGAAGAGTTGAATTAAGAGGGAGTTGTCAAGGATTTTAGGAATTGTTGAGTTGTAATGGGCATATTTATCTTTTTCCAAATATATTTGTTGCTTATTCATATCTTAAGATAAACTGTACTTCTTGCATGACTTGTTCGTCTCCCGCTTTAATCATCCCTTGTTTACTCGTAGCTTGCTCACCTCACCGAGATGGAAGTAAAACATAGATGCAACCAAGTGATGGAACTTGGCTTTCCTCTAGGGGGACTTGCTAATCTTTTTGCTCAAGATTGGGAGGGTGATGTTACTGTTGTCATGCCTGCCACGCTTGCCCAGGTACACGCAAAATTAGATTGATTGCTTGGTTAAAGGCAACAACTTAATCATGGTTTATCTGACTTGGATTTCTGAAAGTTTGAAGAAAATGAATTTTGATCATTTGAAGAAATCTATCTATAGTTAAGAAAAGAGATCAATCATTGTTGGATCTTTGTTTCCTATGCAGTACTCAAAAATCATACAGAACCCAAATAATGTGGAGTTGCAAAAGGCAGTCAACCAAGGGAGGAGGGGCACATGGGAGAAGCTTTCAGCCATTAAAGCTAACTCTGGCATTGAGCTTGCTCTTGATGAATGTGTTGTGATTCTCAACCACAAGCGCAGACTCAAGAGGAGTGCTGAGAGAGCTGCTGCTGCTGCTGCTATTTCTCATGGCCTAGCTAGTGCAGCCCCCAACACTGTCAAATTCAGTGCTTCAAAAAGGATTCCTTCTTGGAACTGTATTGCTCGAGAGAACTCTACTGGCTCACTCGAGGATGATCTCCTTAATGATGCCGCTTGCATATCCCATCAGGGATTTGGTGGATCTGCTGGAGGGACACTTGCTACTAGAAATTTGAGGACCAACCGCAGCGTGCATGATGGAAGTGAAAGCGAATCCGAAAGCATAGATGTAAATTCTTGGACGAGATCTGGTGGGCCTTTGATGAGGACTACTTCTGCAAATATGTTTATTGACTTTGTCCAGAATCTTGATGCTGATGAACCCAACAAAGGTCGTGTGGCCCATCCTTACTCTCCAGGGGGAAAGGATCAAAATAACCAAAGCTCTAGGGTGACAACTCCAGATAGAAATTCAGAAAGTGAATGTGAACTGAGGGATTTTAACAGTAGGACAACCAGTAGCGGTTCCAGCATAACAGTTACTGAAGGCGATCTTTTGCAGCCTGAGAAGATTGACAATGGGTTTGTTTTGAATGTTGTAAAAAGGGAAGATTTGCCATTCTCCAATAGGATTCGTGAAGTAGATAATTACAGCATTGAAGTTCCTGAATGTGTTCAACTTGAGTGCCCGGAAAAGGATATGGATGCTAGCTCAGCGTCTGAATACTCTGGTGACAATGATGATGACAATGATGCATCTCCAGCAAACTTCCTTGAAACATCTTCCAGTCCTAGTTACATGCATGATCCTGGTGTAAATGATGAGCATGGTCAATGTGTCATGGATAATTAATTCTGAGAAATTCTTGCCCTTAAAAGTTTATGTGGAGTTGGTTCCGTATAGCTAGAACTTTGACCGGTAAGTTACTGTCCAATTCTTCCGCAACAAGTGAAGTTGTTGCCTTTTGTGTACTAACCTTGCACATACTTGAAAAAAATATGATAAAGCATAACACTTGTTGCCAATCTTCATTACTTAATCCCTGTTTTTGATTGTGCAATAGGATAGCAGCTGTGAATTCTCCTTGCTTTATAATTTAGAGTTGTTCATGGTTAACTTTACCCATTCTGGTGGTGCTTCTGTGCTTGGAAGTCAATTCCTTTCCTACACAGATCCAAAGTCTCTGTTTCTGATTTCAGGATTCTATCAAAGTTCTTACACACATCCAAGTATCATCTTCAATACCAAGTCTTTCCAGTTCATGAATCTTATCAGATTTTGCAAAACATATCCTGAATAATTCGATAAGAAAAGCATCTCACAAAAAAAAAAAAAAAGGAAAACTGTTTTGGTTGAAAACAGCATGGTTATGGCTGACAACATGATTATGATTGATGATTAAGTATCAAACATGTGATGATTAAGGGATAAGCTTCAAACATAAAAATTTTATGAAAATCATCAATTATTTGATGAGATAGTAATTTAAAATCTAAAATCTAGGGAGGGGTATTTAAGAGAAGTAACACATCCAAACCAATCTAAAATCTATGGTGTTTGCTCTTTAACACATCAATCGATGGTGTTCGTTTAATGGCAACACAGTTCAAAGCATATCCCATCATGGAATAGACAACAAAGCTAAAGGAAAAGGAGTGAACACAAAGAAAGTCAATACTTCATCTCCTTCCCCACAAGACTACACTGAACTTTCCACTGACCATGACTTTGCTAACCTATTAGAAAGACTATACCGGTAATAGAGTTGGCATTTTGTCCAAGTATGGTAATTTTAAAAAAAATTAAAAATTAAAAAAAACCCCAAAAAATTTGAAACTTGTTTTAGTTCGATAGCTCGAATTTAATTAAATTTTATGTCTGATTCTAGGATAATATTTACATTTTTGTCATTTAAAAAAATGTTAATTATGAATTTAACCATTACTTACACATTTTCAATTTTTAGGTTGGATAAACAATTATTAATGAAACATGCAAAATAAGATACAAGATAAATTGAAACTTAAGGAACTTAATTGATACTCTTTCCTTTACTAAGTTTGACAATTATTAGCAGATTCTACGATGTGAAAGAATATTGTGTTTTCACTCTTATCTTATGTGAAGATTTCTAAGTTAGAATGCTTCTTTTTCTTCATCAAAAAGCAATAATATGAAATTGAAGGTATAAATAATTTTTTGTATAATTAGAATTGTGATTCTAAGTATATTGCAATTGTAATTTAAGTATAATAATGTATTAAAAGCAATCCAAAATCAGAATATTTTGCATATGCCTTTAGAATTGAAATTCTCTAAAAAATATATCTAAGTTTCTTTTATTTGGAAATTTAAATTTTAAGTAATTATCTATTTTTGCATAGACTTAACAAAATTACCAATTATTTTTAAAATTTAAGACTACCAAAATCAACAATATTTTTAGGGGACGGCAGTTCTATATGAAATTAATATATCAATTCAATTTGATAGGGTTTAAATTTGATATTTTTTTCAAATTTACTAATAAAGATCTAAACTTATGCAAGCAGACTAAAATGACCTAATTTTAAGAAAATTTTTCTAAAATAATGTCATTTTGTGACGGGATAAACTGTTTGAATTATCAATAGACTTCTTAAACTTAAACTCGACTCAAAATCTGAATTAATCGTGCCTAATTTGTTAACTTCAAATCGACCTAAACTGGACTTCAATCCTCCTGCCATCCCTACCACTAATCATGGCAAATTAGTCCAGCAAATCCGAAGTCAACGAATCAAGCTTAAGTTTACTCGGATTCATATTGGAGTATCAATCAATTTGAGTTAGGGGCATCTAAATTCAATGATTAAACTAAAACACTCATGGTGTACTTGTTTGAGGGGTATGAGAAAAGAGGTATGAGTATGGAATGAAAATTGATGGTTGGTATGAATCTATCATTGAAGGCCTAAGAGTTTCATTCCTTGGTTTTTGGCAATCCTTCATTTCCCTCATAATCTAGAAGAATGGTAGAGATGAATGAAAGAGAGGAATGGTGAAATCAATTAAATAATTAATTAGACTATAATT
>JANVCL010000212.1:2460206-2500377 GCA_026546855.1 Erythroxylum incrassatum | reverse complement strand
ATCTAAACCATCTTTGTCATTTCACTTCAATTTCAAGAATTCTTAATTTCTTTACTCATGAATAATCATCAAAAATTCCTCATTTAGTAGCCTTAGCTTAGAAAAGAATTCGAGGTCCAACACTCCCTTTAATGTTTACAATGGTATTAAGCAAGTTGTCAAAAATGTTTTTCTTAATATGTATCACATTTAGATTATGATGTATCAAATTTGTTTTCCAATATAGCAAATTCCAAAATATGCTTCATTTTCTCCAACCAAAGTTTTGACTAATTAGTGTATTTACTTCATCGGCTTCAAATTACGTTACTTTCAATAAGCCTAATTCTTCAATCTCTTGAAAAATCTCTTCACCAGCTTTTAAAGGCGGAGGAAGTGTATTTCCCATTATATTTTTAATAAACTTATGTTTATTGCGCATAAATGGATGATCTGAAGGAAGAAATTTCCTATGATTGGCAAACCAACATATTTTGCCCCCGTTTGGAAGATAAAATGCATCATAATCATTGCCACAATAAGGACAAGCCAATTTTCTAGTTGTGCTCCATCCAGATAATATGGAAAATGCCAGAAAATCACTAATGGTCCACATCAAAGCTGCCTTCAACATAAAATTCTATTTCAGAGATACATCATATGTTTGAACACCATATTCCTAAAGATGCTGCAATTCAGATATCAATGGTTGTAAGAAAACATCAATTTTATTCTTCAGTTTTGTAAGCCTTAGCACAATCACTGTCAAGAACATATACTTCTCTTTCATACACATCCAAGGAGGCAAATTATAAGGAGTAACTATGATTGGTCGTGATGAATATTACTGCCCAGATTGACCAAAAGGTTGGAATCCATCCGTCGACAATCCTAACCTAACATTTTGACATTCAACTGCATAATCAAGATGGGTGTCAATGAAATGTTTCCATACTAGTGCATTTGATGGACGAGTCATTACTCCATCTTCTTGTTTGTGTTCAGCATGCCATCTCATATGAAATTCAGTAACATTAGAAGCATAAAGTCATTGAAGTCTCGGAGTTAGCGGGAAATAATATATTTGCTTCAATGGTACTAATTTTTGTTTCATTGAATGCTTTCTAGGCTTAAAGCTAGATTGACCACAAAATTTGTACTCTTCTAAGTTCACATCATCTCCCTAATACAACATACATCCCAATTTGCAACAATCAATCTTTTCCACAGGCAAACTAAGATCCTTAATAAGTTTCTTCATATTGTAAAAACTATCAACCATTATATAATCAGGAGGCAATGATTCATTATACCATTCAAGAATTTTATCAAAACTATGGTCCAAAATATGCCTTTTAGACTTTATGTTCAATATTCTAGCGATTGAAGACAATTGGGTCATTGTCTCAAAATTTGGCCACAATTCTCGATCAGTTGACAGTAGTAAGTCAAAAAAAAAGGTTTTGCTTGTGACCATGAAGTATATCTCTACATATAAATGTGAAGTCACTAACATTAAATATATATTGTTTATTTTATGATAAGCATTATGTGACAATTGATTCTAAAGTATATTTCATTTGTATGAAAATTTTAAATGTGAATATACATAGGCTATATTAGAAAACATATGAAAAATCTTAAGAATAATGCTATACTTACCATGAATTTAAACTTTATTCTTAAGAATGCAAAATGATGCTAATTATGATGTAAATACCATGCATAAAATGTTTATTTTCGATTTTTTCCAATATTTACTGGGGTACTTAATTAGGGTCTCTAGTATATAACTATCTTAATACTTCCTAAGATAGTTATATAGTAGATGATATAGCTGAATTGTTTGAAGAAGCACGAGAAATATAAGATTGTGATTCGTGTCATCAGACTTTCTTTTGAATTAAAATTTCTTTATAACATATATTTTAATAAAAATATTAAAATAAAGTGCTTTAAGGTTTTAACCTTTCTTGCCAACTTCTATGCATCTCATTTCTCAATAATTTTCTACCATTGCGTTATTTTTTAACCAACTTATGATATATTTTAGAAACCAAAATTAAGCGAACATTGACCAGAGATTTTTTGCATTCCATTTGATAGTTAATGATATGTATATAATATAAATTAGAATCACCATTTGATAATTAGATTTCATTGTTTTCAATTTGATAACTAGGGTCTCTAGTATAAATCATCCCAACTTCACAAATTAACTTACCCATAAACTCATTCTCTGATACAAATCAACTCCATCTTCACAAATTAACAAAAATTTCTAACAATCAAGCACCTCATATGCATCAACAAATAATCCCAACTTCAAAAAGAAATTTGAGAACTTAACCTTTTAACACTAACATTTCAACCTAAAATGTTGTTATTCATTCACAAAAGACTTAAACATACCAAACAAACCCAAAAAATTCACATTATTAACGACATACATATGGTGGGGGTGGGAAGGGAAACAAAAGCAAATGGTGGGATAAGACCTACCCCTTTTGAAGCACCACCACCGTTCCACGACACCGACGATGACGAACGACCAACTCACGATGACACCCAGAGGAGAAGACGTAGACACAGCAGGGAGGAGAAGAACAGAGAAGGAGTTATACTTCCGTCGGTAATTGGCAACGGCGCTTTTTTTGTCGTTATTTTTCGTCCCTAATTCTTATTCTCCTTGTAATGGTGCCGACAGTGTTGTTCCGTCCCTAAAGTTAAATTTTCTCGACGAAATTACCGACGGAGTTACATAGTCCGTTGGTAAACAACGACGGTTTGTATTCCATCATTGTTTTTCTGTTGCAAATTCATTATTTTCTTGTTGTGAACTCAACACGCCACTGACATTATATTTCCAATACCAAACTTTATTTCATTCATTCACAAAGGTTGGTACTTTTGAGGCAACAGAGGATCCAATTAGCTATTCTATCATGCTCGATAAGGGATACCCAACCATAAATAAGACATTGTACATCTATATCTAATGTAGCTAACCTACCTAAATTTTATGCTCCAATAAGAAGTGGTGGAACAACCTAAAAAGGAAAAGGAATGAGGGGAAAATGGGGCAGTCATCAATCTAAATTATGTACAGCATGGTAACAACCCCTGGTACACCCTAGAAAGTCATTGGCTCCCTAGTTAGAGTACAAAATATATAACTATATCACAACATTACTGTCTCTGAATTCCTGGAGAAGAATAGACTGAATGATAGCCTTGGACCATGTTCAGGAATTCCAACAAGAAAAGATCCAACATTTCTCATTCATGTAATAATTTCTCAGAAAATTGATGTACCCTTTTACGAAGCCAGCATGGATAACTGACTAAATTTGAGTTCCTGCAGGACCTGCACAATGGTTTGACAAATACAAGACAGATCTATCACTATTTTTTTATATAAATTAACTAAAACAAACATCGGATTGGCATCATTCGGACTTCTAGATGGCTCCTTTATTGTCCTTGATGATCCTGTAGCTCGTCCATTGTTCAATCACTTAATGGAGGAAAAAAATGTCAAAGAAAAGGATAACTGCGGGATCATCAACACTGGGCATAACATGCATACACATGCAATCATGCATAATGTACAAGTATTTCTGTTTTTCCCTAATCAATATCATCATAAACTGCGTGCATGTTGCTGTAAGGGGAGAACCATGAATCGCCAATTCTTTGTGGCACCACAAACCAAGCTATGCAGCAAATTGTGAACATAGTGTTCGAGAAAAGAAGAGAAAAAATACTACAACTCTGCTTTAATAACTGTAAAACAGAGTACAACAGAGGTTTTAGGATGCAACTGGGGAATTGTATTTAACTGAATTTTTAAAAAATGATTACAATCTCAAGCAACCTGATACAGCTATATATATAAAAGAAAACAACAACTAACTACCGAGAATAAAGGTGCATTATTCAAACAACTAATTCCACAAAATCTGCTTCCACTAACAGTAACTTTATGACCAAGTAACCTTATGACCACATTTGTACGACATTAACTCCAAAATTCTCCTCCTTAATCTCGGTATTCTGCTCTTACATCAGTAATCCCAATTAACACACGCATCTCCTCAAATCTATCTCGAGGTAACGGCTTGGTGAGAAGATCCGCAAGTTGCTCTTTAGTGCAAACATACTCAACTTCAATATCACCCTTCTGAACACAATCACGAATAAAATGGACTTTTATGTCGATATGCTTGCTTTTTTGATGATAAACTGGATTTTTTGCAAGAGCTATTGCAGACTTGTTGTCTATTTTGAGCACTGCTTTCTCAGACTTCTTCCCTCTTAATTCTTCAAGCAGCCTTCTGATCCAAATCCCTTGACAAACACCTGCTGTTGCTGCTACATACTCAGCTTCACAAGATGAGAGTGCCACCGTTTTCTGTTTTTGTGAGCTCCAAGTAACTGGGTTTTCTCCCAGAAAATAAATCACACCTGTGGTACTCTTGCGATCATCTATATCACCCGCCAAATCACTATCTGTATAACCATACAAATTGTAATTAACAGTGTGACTTGTGTACCTGCAACCATAACTTAGAGTTCCTTTTAAATAACGCAAAATTTGCTTTACTGCTGCCATATGTGCTTCGGTTGGTGACTCCATAAAGCGACTTGCTACTCCAACTGAATAGGCCAAGTCTGGTCTGGTATTAATCAGATACCTCAGACTGCCAATTACACTCCTGTATATGGTTGCATCAACCAAATTACTTTCTTCTGTTCTGCTTAACTTCAGCCTTGAATCCATCGGAACTTTACATGGATTGCAGCTCGACATGCCCATCTTCTCAAGGATTTTTGTAGCATATCTCTCTTGACTTAGAGTGATACCATTTGGGTGTTGCCTTACTTCGATACCCAAATAGTAACTCAATTTGCCAAGATCACTCATATCAAACACCTTCTTCATTTGTTCTTTAAACCTCCTTATTTCTTCTGGTTTTGAACCTGTGATAATTAAATCGTCGACATAAATGCCAACAATCTGAACATCTTTTCCCTTTTGCTTTCTGTACACAGCATGTTCAAGGGTGCACCTCGTGTAACCAAGTTCCTGCAAACATTGATCAAGTTTCGAGTTCCAGGCTCTCGGCGCTTGTTTCAGCCCGTAAAGAGCTTTCCTCAACTTCAGCACTTTATTTTCTTTTCCCTGCTCCACGTAACCTGTTGGTTGGGTTACATAAACATCTTCCTTTAATTCTCCGTTCAAGAATGCCGACTTTACATCCATGTGATCAACATTCCACCCTTCTTGAGCAGCTATAGCCAACAGCAGCCTCACTGTTTCCATGCGAGCAACTGGTGCGAAGACTTCTTCATAATCTACTCCTTTTTCTTGAACATACCCCTTCGCCACTAGTCTCGCTTTGTGCTTGACTATCTCACCAGCTGGGTTCTTCTTTACTTTAAACACCCACTTCAATCCAATGGGTTTAATTCCTTTCGGCAAATCTACAAAGCACCAAGTCTTGTTTTTCTTTATTGCTTCAATTCCTTCTAACATGGCTTGTCTCCATTTATCATCATGGGTTGCTTCCTCATATGTAGTTGGTTCTTCTGCTGACAAGAAAAATATTTCAGGTTCAGTCCTATCATAAATTTCCTGCAGCGATCTCAGCCCTCTTGGACCCACTGCTCTACTTTCCGATGAGGATTGGCTTTCACTATCATCATATCTCTAGCTCTGAGATACAGAAGGAAATTCAGGTTCTTCAAGTTCCTCCACTCGTTGTTCTGTGATATCTTCAAAACATGTCACAACAAGCGGTCCTCTGGTTGCATAAGCTGAACCTGCATCAGTAACCTCTCAATTCCATTTTTCCTCCTCCTGAAAATGAACATCACGGCTCACCACTATCTTTTTGTTTTCTGGATTGAACAAACGGTATGCCTTTGAACCGTTTTCGTAGTCGACCAGAACCATCTTTGAACTCCATGCTTGATAAGGAGTCTTATTCTCCACGCCTTTTGTAGGGGACCAGTTCAAAATATAAACCGCCGTCTTTGTCGCTTCTGCCCAAAAATTTGCAAGAACTCCTTTTTCTTTCAGCAGACAACGTATCATCTCCACCACTGTCCTATTTCTCCTCTCCACTATTCCGTTTTGTTGAGGAGAATAGGGAGCAGTGAGTTGTCTTCGAATCCCATGAGTTTCACAGAATAATTTAAACTCATTTGATGTGAATTCCCCTCCCCTATCTGTTCTTAGAATCTTTAACTTCAAACCAGATTCTAATTCAGCTGTATTTAAAACTTTTTTAAATGCAGACAGAGCTTCATCTTTAAACTTTAAAACTTCAAGCCACATAAATCGACTATAATCATCAACAAGCAGCAGAAAATACCTGTTTCCACCATCTGTCGTAGGAGAAATAGGTCCACAAATGTCACCGTGCATCAGCTCCAACGGTTGTGTAGCTTGAAATTCAGGCGTCTTTGGGAAATTGAACCTTGTTTGTTTGCCGATTTTGCATCCTTCACAGAGTTGAGTTGTCTGTTCTATTTCAGGCAAGCCTTCTACCACCTCATCTTGCTTCAATTTTCTTAAAGCTTGGTAGTTTAGATGACCAAACCTTGAGTGCCAGAGTTTTGTTCCATCTGAAACGCTGGCCAATAAACATCTCGGTTTAGCTTGCTTCATCTACATTGTGTATAGACGGTTTTTTGCTCTAGGTACCTTTGCAATCAGTCTACCTTTGATGTAGACTCCAAGAAGACCTCCCTCAACAACAACCTTTGCTCCATCTTCATCCAGCTGTCCCAAGCTAATTATATTCAATTTTAATTTTGGAATATAATACACATTCGGCATGTAGAATTTACCTCCATTCTTACCTTTGAAGATCACGATTCCTCTCCCTTTGATTTCTACCAAAGAACTGTCTCCGAATTTGACTGTGCCTTTTATACTTTCATCAAGGTCAGTCAAAGCCGATCGAACTCTAGTCATGTGGCTATTTGCTCCTATATCATAGTACCAAGTTGCTTCTGTTGGTACTTTGTTTGCCGAATAGAATTCAGGAATAATTTTCTCTTCGTTGAGCATCAGCCTTCCTTCTGTATGGATTAACTCTTGTGTTTCGAGCATTAGTAGAGTTGATTCTTCCTCTATAGTCTCGACATAATGTGATTTCTCCTTCCCTTTGTCATCTTTCTCCTTCTTGGACTCACAATTTGAGGCAAAATGACCATACTCATTGCAAGCATAGCATCTTACCTTCTTTATGTCAAATTTGGTGTCACGTTGTTCATGACTTCTGCCTCCGCTTGAACCTCCTTTACCACGATTTCTTCCTGAACCTCGACCTCTGCTTCCTCCTTGATCTTTGGAACATTTTTCTGCTGAGTTTGTAGCCTCTTGTCTGGCTTTCCATTCTGCCTGCGTGAGCAGAAGATGTTCATCTCCTTTCTGACTCTGCCCTCTTATCCTTTCTTCATGAGCTTTCAATGAGCCTGTGATCTCATCAATAGTTTTCTTTGACAAATCACTGAATTCTTCAATTGTTGACGCCAATTGAATGAATTTGGGAGAGACTGTTCGTAGCAGTTTCTTGACTACGTATTCTTCATCAACAGTCTCTCCTAAGCTTCTTAGCTTATTTACAATAGTCGAGATTTTTCCAGTGAAATTATACTTATGGCAACAGATTTGATGCTGTTAGATAACCAGCTTCCCTTAGGAGTCCTGGACTTGGTTATGGGATTTAGTAAGGAAGGAGGAGAGTTGTACCAGAATGATCATCCTGCTGGAAAACAATCAAAGGAATTTAGACAATCAGTCTGTCTGTTCATTGAAAGAATCATCCAAACGATATACGTTGATGAGAAAGATGTTGTTTCTTGGAACACATTAATAAACTATCATTCCTCGAGAGGAGATGTTAACAGGGCAGTTGGTTGTTTTAAACAAATGCGAGGTCAAATGCTACGTAGCAAAGACACTCTAACTTCTATGGTGTCAGCATTTGCAAAGGCGGGAAATTTAGTGGAAGGTGAAATTTTGCTTTGTTTCTCAATGAAAGTTGGATTTTGTGATAATTTTTTGCTAACTTCTTTGTTGTATTTTTATGCCAATTGTGGTGAAATGAAAAGTTCAACTAAGTTGTTTGGTGACATCTCTTACAGAAGCAGCATTACTTGGAATGCAACGATGAGAGGGTTCATCCAAAATGGGTGTTTCCATGAGGCCATTGAACTGTTCCGACAATTGCTATCTGCAGATTACGAATTTTAGGAAGCCTGCTTGAAACATGTACGCATCTTGGTGCTCTACAATTGGGTAAAGAAATCCATGCGTACCTCATAAGGAACTTGTTTTACATGTCTGAAGAAGACAGACTTCACTTGAATACCACTACACTTAACATGTACACAAAATGGGGATTAATTTCTTCAGCTAGAAAATTATTTGACAGTATGCTACTAAAAGATACTGTAGCATGGACGTCAATGATTGATGGCTATGGAATCCATGGTTTGAGAGCTGAAGCTCTACATCTCTTCTATGTTCTATCAGATGATAGAGCAGACCGTAACTCCAAATGGTGTAACCTTGGTAAGCTTGTCGTCTAGCTGTAGCCATTCTGGTCTCATAAAAGAGGGCTGTGAAATGTTCTCCTCCATGAAGTGCAAGTTCAGTATCCAACTTAATCTGAACCACTACAATTGTCTGGTGGATCTTTTAGGGTGATCCAGCAAGTTAAAGGAGGCATTAGCCTTAATATTGAGAATGCTAGCTTTTGCTGACAGCAGGATCTGGGCTGCTCTTCTTGCAGCCTCCAGAATTCGTGGAGATGTAAAGATAGGGGGATTCGCAGCACAGAGACTCCTAGAACTGGAACCTGATAATGTTGGATATCATACATTGTTGAGTAACATACAAGCTTGTAGTGGAAAGTGGGCTGACGTTGAAGAATTTAGGAGAGTTATGCATGAGAAAGACCTGAAGAAGACTCCAGGATGGAGTTATTTTGAGTATAAAGGAAATTGTTCTTGTTTTGTTTCTGGAGATAGATCTCACAAGCAAACTCAGGAGATATATGATATACTGAGACATTTGAATAGGAAAATTCAGGAATTTGGACATGCATGAACTCCAAATTCTTCAAATTATCTCTTATTAGTATTTTGTTTTAAGATTGTTACAGGAAGTATGCATTAAATTTTCCTGGAATGAGCTCACAAATTGTTTATCTGCGCTGATATGCTAAAACTGAGAAGGTGGTCTGAATAATTGTCAGGATCAAAAGAAAAATTGCAGAAATGAAAGCTATTGTAGTCCATGGACTTCTGAAATAGACCTGCATTGCTTCACTCAACCATTTCCCAGTTGTCATGCTCTTCTTGTTATTGTAGTAGTTTATAAGTTGACGTTTGGTATAACAGAAGATGTCAGGATAATAATTAAAGCTTGAAGTGAGCTCGCGAAAGGTTTCTACGACTTCTTGATCATTATGAAGATGGTTGAAGAGTATTCCTACTTCTTTGCAACATCTTCTTTGGTCGTTATGAGTGAGTTGAGAAAGCTTATATAAGATGTGACTACTTTATATTCCACTTTATATAAGCTTTCTAAACTTACTCATAGCGACTAAAGAAGATGTTGCAGAGTTGCAGAAGACAGGAATACTCTTCTACCATCTTCTAAACGATCAAGAAGTAAAAACCTTTCAGGAGCTCACTTCAAGCTTGAAATCTTATCTTGACATTTTCTGTCATACCAAACATCTCCTTATAAAATATTTCAACGACAAGAAGAGCATGACAACTGGGAATTGATTGAGTGAAGCAATGCAGATCTATTTCAGAAGTTCATAGACTACAATAGTTTTCATTTCTGCAACTTTTCTTCTGATCTTGACAATTATTCAGACCATCTTCTCAGTTTTAGCATATCAGCTTAGAGAAACAATTTGTGAGTTCATTCCAGAAGAATTGAATGGAAACTGCAGCAAATTGGTATCTTCTCTTTTCAATGCCAATCTCATTTTGAGAAAGAATGGCTAATACAACTGTTGATGTAATGCTCTAGATGGTATGTTCTCGTATCTTTCTATTAACTCTTGTTGTAAATGTATTAGCAAATTCAAAAGAATGATGTCTATTGAGTTTGATTCCAGAATTGGTTTATGACCTTCAAGCATAGCATATACAAAAAAAGATGCAATTAATCTCCAACTTTTAGAGTCCCAAAAGATGGAAACTTCATGGATTCATTGATGAAATAAGGTGAAGATGTGCTAGGAGGCAGTTTGAGTTCTAGAAATCCATGCCAATAATGAGGTTACAAAAGGAAAATATCTTCTTGTTGCTGCTAAATCCAGCTTCAGCATCATATCCATGCCAAAACAGAAGAACTCCATTTGACTCCTTTCCTTGAGAAATACCTTGCTTATGATAGATGTTTACTATCATAACCATCCACAACTTTTAGTAGAAAAGGCATAAATTCATTTTTTTAATTTATGAATTTTTTTTTTAAATTTCTAATCTTTAAATTTTTCAATTTTTCGTATAATTTTTATTTTCTTAAAAAATTTCTTTAATTTGTTTAAAATAAAACTATAAAATATACGTAATATAAACATTTAGCTCAATTTTTAAAATTAAGTTGAACTTTTTTTTTACTTATATTAATAATTTATTATAATTATCTTAAATTATCATTTAAGTCAAAGTTATTTAATTTAGATTCTTAAATTAAATTATCATGATAATGATATTTGATTATTCTATTTATAAATTAATATTTATATAGTGTATATTTTATCATTATTTTTAACTAAAGTATAAAAAATTCTAAAATATTTAAATTTATAAACATTTTTAAAAAATTGAAGGATTAGAAAGTGCCTTATCCTTATCACGCACACACATATTCATAATATTTCAATGATTAAAGTTGAGTTCAAACGAGAAACGTCCACTCTAAATTTTTTTTTTGGTAATTATCCACTCTAACATGTTACTTTGTGAATAATTATAAGTTTGTTTTATGCGATCTACGCGAAGATTTGATAATACAATATTAATTTTAGAAAAACAAGAGATGAAATTAAAAATCAGCTGGTCATGACTGATCTTCACTTTTTTTGTAGCTTTCATAGAAACACGCAACTAGTTTTCGTCGTATCCTACATGAATTTATCAGAAGACATTGGAAGAGATCTCCCTGAGCCTGAAACAAAATTGCCCACTTGGTTTTTCTAAACAAAGTTTCGATCTTTGTAGAGAAAGAGAGAAAAGATGGGAAGGTATTCATTGGGGTCAGCTTTTGATTCTAAATCTGGGCAGATGATAATGGTGACTCTGTTGTTAATGGCGGGGTCTTTCTATCTGGGTACTCTCTTTGGCAACAATGCTCCTCCTTTTTCTATATCCTACACGTATACATCTTCGTCTCCCCCATCTTCTGGTATGTTCATAGCTTTCTTCCTTTCTTCTTCATTGTTGGCACTAACATGTTTGCTCTTCTTTGGATGTGTGTAGTGTGTTGCATGTTCCTTTTGGAAATAGATTAGAGTTGGGTTTTGTGGGGTAGATGGTTGTCTGCTTTTTATGCATTAATTCCAGATTTGATATCAGATTTTTGTATTTTTTTTCTTTTGGCTTTCTGCTCGAGTTTTGTGTCTGTTAGAGATTTCAAGATAGTAGCTTTCATTGCTTGTGAGCCTCACTTAGACGGATCTTGTGGCTTACCTTGGCATACTAACATAAATTTTAGCTTCACCGAACTGCTTAATGAGAATTTAAGTGAACTTGCGGAGACTGTTAAGTTATGGAGTACGTTTGAGTAGATGCAAGCCATTTAATACCTTAACCTAACTTTCCATGAAATTATAAGGACTCTTATTCGGATTATGAAAAACACATGGGATTGAATTTCAACTCCTGGAGAGCTCTCACATTATTCAAATCCACATGTACCCACCTCTGAACTAGAACGAACAGCGGGGAAACGGGGTTATGTCCATTAAACCAGTTCAGTTAGCCATTCAGTCAGCCTGCTTTGCTGAGTATTTCGTTTCACTAAAGGGAGTGAAATCTAATTTTTGTTATGAAGCATAATGGACTGACAGGTACTTGGTTAGACTGTATAGATGCATAGATAGGTATTTGATTGATTAAAAAACTGCAGACAGTGTAGAACTGTGAGGAGTTTTGACAAATTATGTCGAAAGATTATGAACTTGGTTGTGTTATGCTTTATTGCTTTGGTGGGAGCACAGCAAGCTGTTACACTTAAAGCGGCACTAAGGGGGAATTCTTCGTAACATGCAATTGAAAAAAGAATTTTTGAGCTGACACTATGGGACATTTAATGTAATCTTTTCCATGGATCAAGCACAGTTTTTCATAATATTGAATCTGAAGCGTCTGGATCTAATTCAGTTAGCTTGTTGTTTTGATTTATAGGACAGACCTTTATGTTTGTCCCAACATACACAAACATATTGCAAACGCATGTCCCTTCTATGGTTGTGTGTGGATGACCGTGCATAATTTGTTTGTTGTTCCAATATTCGGATTATTGCACAGGTTTATTATAACCATACTGAAAGGCTTAGCATGTGCTGCTAATTACTAATGAGACCTTGCATTAAGTGTTTCCATGTTTGACACTTTTGTTCTTATCAATGAAGTCATTAATAATTTAGAGTTGCAGGTGTTTCCACATTCACCAACAATGTTTCTCTGTCTTATCATGGAACACCATTAGTTATCCCAAAAAGTGGCATGAACGTTTGCCCTTTGGAGTTCAATGAGTATATCCCATGTCATGATGTTTCTTATGTGCATAAATTGCTCCCAAGCTTGGATGTTTCCCGACGAGAAGAGCTAGAGAGGCACTGCCCTCCACTTGAAAAGCGTTTATTTTGCCTCGTGCCACCACCAGAAGATTATAAGATGCCAATAAAATGGCCAATCAGCAGGGATTATGTATGGCGAAGCAATGTAAATCATACGCATTTGGCTAAAGTGAAAGGAGGACAAAACTGGGTGCATGAGAAAGATCAACTCTGGTGGTTCCCTGGTGGTGGAACCCATTTCAAACATGGAGCACCAGAATACATTCAGAGGTAGCTGCAATTAGCTTAAACTTCTCATGTGCCTTCTCCCCTATTGTTTTGGTGGCAGTATATGTTCTACAGGGCATTATGTCGAGATATTTGTGTTAGAAAAGAATTTCAATGAGTTGAATTTTATATGTTCAAGTGCAGGTTAGGTAACATGATAACTAATGAGATAGGCGATCTACGCTCGGCTGGAGTTTTTCAAGTTCTTGATGTTGGCTGTGGTGTTGCCAGTTTCTCAGCTTATCTCCTTCCCTTAAATATTATGACAATGTCTTTTGCTCCCAAAGATGGTCATGAAAACCAGATTCAATTTGCCTTGGAGCGTGGAATAGTCGCTATGGTCTCTGCCATTGCCACAAAACAACTGCCGTATCCCTCTAGCTCTTTTGAGATGATCCATTGTTCAAGATGTCGTGTTGATTGGCATGAGAATGGTATGATGCTATTAGCATACTGGCATGAATTGTTATCGCCGATGCAATATTGATGTTTTTATGCTCTATAAAATTGAGCATCAGTTTCAATATCTGATCAAAACTCAGATGAATGCAAAGTACAGATCAAATAATTCTTAGTTTCTTTAATTGCATTGAAATAGCAATTTTAACTGGGGTTATTAGGCAGTCAAAAAGATCACTATCTTCATCTATTTGTTGAGTTGAGCTGTACATAGATTGCCTTGTTTTCTTTCAGACTTTTTGCTGTATAGCTACTTAGAGGAACCAGATTAAGTGGCATCACTTGTGGAACAGAACTATCACTATCTTCATTCTTTTGTTGTGCCAGGCTGCAGCATTGTTTGCATTGTTTCCTTTTTGGATTGACGTAGAATGAATGGCAACAATCAGAGTTTAAGACCAGTATAGGCTTTTAGGCTCAACACTAGAAAGAACAGTCGATTTTGTGATATGCAGTGCTGTACTGGAGTGGATGAAGATCATCTCACAACCATCATCCTTCCTAGTGGCTGTTCTTTACTCTCAGTCGGATACTTTTCTACTCTCCTTTTCTTTCCTTAACCTATTCCTTTCTACAAACTATTCTGTTATGCAGTTGCTGTAAGAATTCAGGAAAGCTCTTAAATTGTTGGATATGTTTCAGCTTGCATGCTTAATTAGGTTGTGATATTTTAGTAAGCTTGATTGACAGAACACGTCAGTCTGTTCTGTGTTCTCTATGAAATTCAAATTTTAGATTTCATTTTTCTATTTTCTTATGCTTTTATGAATTTACCTGCAGTTCATTGATTGTTATCTTTTCTGCTTCCCTGCAGAAGGTATTTTGCTCAAAGAAGTTAATCGCCTTCTACGATATAATGGATACTTTGTCTATTCAGCACCACCTGCTTACAAAAAGGATAAAGATTATCCAGCTATATGGAGTAAGGTGGTGAATATCACATCAGCTATGTGCTGGAAGCTCATTGCTAAGAAAGTTCAAACTGCCATTTGGCTAAAGGAAGAAGACGAAGCATGCCTCCTGAAGAATGCGGAAATGAAACTCTTGAATATATGTGATACTGTGGATGATAATAAACCATCATGGAATACACCGTTAAGGAACTGTGTACCAAGGAGAAATGCACCACAAAATTATCAGAAACTCCCTCCCAGGCCTGAGCGTCTATCTGTTTATTCAGAGACTCTCAGCAGAGTAGGTCTGTTGATGTATACTCTTTTATGAGTTGAAGTAGCTTGCTTTGAATTTCGTGAGTTAAAAGTAGCTTTCTTTGAATTTGCTTCGTCCTACCTGGTATGCTGCCTATTTCAAATGCATGTTCCATGGAAGCTTTTAGTTTCAATATTAAAGATGTAAACGTTCTGCCGCCTCACATAAAAGAACTTAATGCTAATGTATGTCATGGTAGAAAGTATCAAAATTTGAGAATGTTGATGTTTGTAAAAAGTCAGACTCATGTTGAATATTAAGTTTGATCCAAAGTGAGCTTGTAGATGATGAAACTAGATTGTTTGAATTGTTTAACTTCACAATCTGTGGAATAGTAGTTGTCAATGTCGAACAATTGAAAAATAGGAGGTGCTTAGATGTCTGTTCAACTTATGCTTTATCAAGAAGGATATAAGAGGGTTACAGTTACTGTTGGTATCAACAGCACTCGAACTAGCTTCTTTTCCTGTGATACTGTTAAGCCTTTTTCTCTTTGTAGTTTGGAATTATTTACACTTGAGCTAACTGAAAAATTGACCGCTTGATATCTTGTGTTCTTCCTTATGTTATTGAGTTCCTAACAACTGGAAAAGAAGAGAAATAAAGGATTGCAAAGTGTGGGGCTAGATCAATCTTAGAGATTGGCCTGATTAGAAGAGCTGCAAGATTGTGTAGAATGCAGAGGGCTGATCAAGAGCAAAGCATGATTAGATGTGCCCTTAATTCTTTTAACTTCAATTGAAGGAATCACTGGCCGCTAACTATGCAGAATCCTATAGTAATGCCAGAAATAAAAAATTTTAACGACTAGTGTGCTTAGCATAGTTACACCACTAATGTGCCTCATAAGTAATTCATTCTGACATTGTAACTTGTGGGATTGCAGGTATTACTAAGGAAGAATTCACTTCAGATGCCTCTTACTGGCAAGATCAAGTTCACCAATACTGGGAGCTGATGAATATAACCACAACAGACGCACGCAACATCATGGATATGAATGCTTTCTTAGGTGGCTTTGCTGTGGCTTTGAACTCATTCCCTGTTTGGGTGATGAATATAGTCCCAGTGAGCATGGACAACACCTTATCAGCTATTTATGACAGGGGTCTCCTGGGTGCCTTTCATGATTGGTATGTTGTTGACAAACTAAAATTCTTCTCTGTTAGCTCCAGATAGATGTAATGCTTACCTGTGCATGTAACCTTTAAGGTGTGAACCGTTCTCGACGTATCCGCGGACATACGATTTGCTGCATGCCAACCACCTTTTTAGTCACTATAAAAACCGCGGTGAAGGTTGTCTACTAGAGGATATCATGCTGGAGATGGATCGTATGTTACGACCACAGGTACACTTGTAGAAATCAAAATCTAATAGCCTTAGATTAAGTGAAAAAAATGCAAGGTTCAGGATCACCTTGCTTAGCTGTTTTACCCTTCATTTGTTCACCAGATTATGTCATATTTCGCAACAAGTATGTGGATTCTGAAAAACTAATAAAATTTTAAGTGCAGCCATAGATGTAAGCATTCTTGTCGAACCACGTAAGGCTTGTGTTTCATGTGATTTTACTTTCCAACTTTTCGTCTTTGCTAGATACATTTCCGAACACTAAGATCATCACATTTTTTCTCATTTAACTAGCTTTGATCTCCATACAGTATGCTAGCAATTTCAACTATCACATCTTTTTTTCTGTGTTTCCAATCTTGAATATCACGTTGCAAGATGATTGAATATCTGACTGAACACATCAATGTGCAGGGATTTGCAATTATTAGAGACGATGAATCAATAACATCGAGAATTCGTGATTTAGCTCCGAAATTTCTGTGGAATGTTGAGTCACATATTCTTCAAAGCAAAGAGAAGAAGGCTGAAACAGTGCTTATATGCAGAAAGAGATTCTGGGCAATTGTCTGAAATGAAGTTTGTACAGAGATGTAATCCTACAGTCCTTTAGCTTACAATACAACTCACTTGTTCTTCAGAAACTATCCATAAAAACCTACTCTTTCTTCATTTTCTTCACTAACAGTTTTGTAGATGATATGTTTATCCATTAATTTTCACTTTCTTCTTTGTATTGTACACAAAACAGTACTCAATATATGCTTGGTAAAAAGTGCAAACTAGAGTGTAAAAGTAATATTAAAGATGATAATAAGAACTTATTTAATCATAATACTTATAAACAGTGGAATGGTACCAGACTGCTTAAAGGAGTATTGTTCACAATGGATGGGCTTGGTTTAAGTACTATGTTTGGACAAAAAGGGTCACGAGTACTGATGTCTGAACGACTACGAAAACTGGGCTGTTGTGTCTGATTACATGAAAAAACAAAAGAAAACACAGACGCACATGGTCATGAGGATGAGTTTGAATATGCAAAAACAAGCCATTACTAAGAACCAAAACCAGAAAACTAATGTGCTTGTTTCAAACTACGCTGTATGAACTAAACTCTGAGGCTTCTTTTACTAAGAACGTTCTGTCAGTACATGGGAATGTTCAAATATGGAAGAACCAAACAAGTGAATATAAAAACAAAAGAACGAAGAGGGGGAGTCAAGAGATGTGATAAGAGAAGAAAAGAAGAGAAAGTGGACTAAAACGAAACTGATATGACTAGACAACCCCACGCTTGTCGGGTCCTCTTGAGACCCACAACGACACTCGCATTTACTACAACACACGCTTACCATAATGTCTTTTGGCTTGTTCACTGATGCTTTTCTCTATGCCAGTCTTCACCAGACCACTACCTTCTTCTTATCATTTAACCTTTGACACTGTTTCTAGGGTTACTGATATGTAAATTACACGGTAGTTCTTTTATAGTTGAAGAACTCTTAAATTTTTAATTTTAAAAATATTTGAAAAAAAGTATAATTTTAAATCTTTTATATTAATCATTTTTCTTAAATTTCAATTAAAATAACGATAAAATATACATAATATTAACAGTACATGTGAATTAATCAAATGCTGCTTCCGTTAGATCTAACTCAGTTCTAAGATTAAGCTAAAATAAAGTTTAACTGAAAACAATAATTTATTATAACTATTAATTTAAGTCAAATTTAATTAATAGTTGAGTTTAAGAATAAATGTAGCACGTATATTTTATTGTTATTTTTAACTGATTTTTAAGAAATGAATTTTTTAAAAATGAAATTTTCAAAATTAGATATAATTTATATAATTTTTCTATCGATAAATTACGTATTGAGTCATTTAACCAACGAACTAGCTCCAACTTTATATGGTGGCTCACAAAATAATTATTACAATGGATGACGAAGTTTTAACGTTTCATAATTCACAGTATAAGTTGACAAATCATGAATAGATAAACAGTAATTAACATTAAACAAAATATCTTGTCAACTTCTTTTAGCAGTAATTAGCAATCTAATCGATAAAGTGAACAACAGAAAAGCAAAAACATGGTCGGCAATCGAGAATGAATTTTCCATTTTACCAAAAAGGCTAGGAAAGCTACATGTCATTGGATTCTAATCTAATCTCTAAAGCTTTTTACCCTAATAAGTTCTTGTGGGGACCTACTCCATTTCTCATCATAATCCACTTGTAAAGTTTGGAAGTCTTTTCACTTAATCAAACTTTTAAAATAAGTTCTTGTGGGGTCTTACTCCATTTCTCATCACAATCCACTTGTAAAGTTTGAAAGTCTTTTCACCTAATCAAAGTTTTAAAAATAAGTTAAACCCTTGTTAGAGTATAAATGATACGGATCAATTATACAAATGACTAGTATAGTCATTTTAACAATAGTTAATTTAAGTATAATTTTTGTTAATGAACTTTACATTCTATCCAAATTAAAAATTATAATATGGTATCAGACAGATTATTAATTTTTCAATTTTTGATCTTAATGTCCAGTTCTAATGGCCCAGTTCAGTTACTGTTGTGTTTATTTTAAGTGACAACTGAATATCCAGTTTCAATTGCACTTGAAGGAAACTGTTAGAGCATCTCATATTGACTAAACATGAAAATGTTAAAATGTTTATAAGTTGTATGGGCCAACTATCCAAATGACCAATTTTAGTTATTTTAGCAATGATTGACCTAAACTTAATTCTTGGTAATAAATTCTACACTCTACCCATATTAAAAATTCTAATAACTAGTGAGACAAAAGATTTAACCTTTAAAAGGTTCAATCAATATTAGACTATAAAATCGATTAAAAACTGAATAAAATTAAAGAATTTAAAATACAATTGTCCTTATCCATAGAAGAATTTAAATTTTAATTAAAAAGATTATTACATAAAAATTAATTGAATTATTTTAGTTTATAAAAAACTTATTAATTTACAAAAATTTACTGATCAATTAATAAACTGATCAATTTTTATCAATAAGAGTTACAAAAGTAAATCAAATCAAAAATTTTAAAATCGAACAAAAAAAATTAAACAATTCAAGATTTTTATAATTGAACAAGCCGAAACTAGTTGAGTTTTTTAATCATTAGAGTTAAATAAATGACTTTGCAGTAACAAACACACACATATATATAAAGTCCATATAGAGTCTAGGGATGAAATTAAATTCCCATATGGTGGTATAGTTGAAAACCTTAAAAAACATTGAAAGGCTACAGCGGAGAAGACTTTCTTCTGTCCCTCTCTTAAAATAGTTTTGCTTTGATGTTTCTTTATTTGGGTGCAAGACAACTTGATATGTATATTTATAAAGAACTCTTTTTTTTTTTGGGTATGATGAATTGGGTAAAAAATAAATAAATAAAGAGCAAATGATGTCTCAAAAGCATATCACAAGATGTGTGCAGAACTCATATCTGCAACTTGCTAATTTTGTCGATCTTCTTTTTTCCGTGTCTGTTTCTTCTTTAGCATTGAAAGGATATGTCATGAACTTCCATTTTAGGCATCAAAAGAGAACTTTGAGCTCTGTGAAAGCGCAGGACATCATTATAATTTCATATCCTTATGAATGCCTAAAGTTTGGTAAATGATCTAAGGTCCTAGTCAGAGACAACCATCTTATATAGAAAACAAATGTATTAAATACTTTAAGTAGGACCAATAACTTTTATTTCACAAATTCTATTTACACTCTTCAACTTGTACATATACAATTTACAAAGAATAATTGGATATAAAGAGATTGTGCAATAAAGAAAAAAATTAAAAATTTTGATTTCTTTACATTATGCTTTTCACATAAAATATTTAATTTTCCTTATTATAAATTTTAGAAATAATCACTCTTAATTCTAATTAAGGTAAGGCTATGCTGCAAAACGTTTCCCACTTAGCAGTGTTCATCTTCATGAATATATATAAAAATATATATCTGACATGAGTATGTACTGTTGACAGGCTCATAACTGGAGTTAACACTGTAGACTTACACAGTGAAACAGAAGTTAAAACACCAGATAAGATAGGATCGATCAATGACAACCAGTCAAGAGAAGAGGAAAGAAAAAAAAGGGCAAAAGGAATGAGAGAGACTTGAAGATGAGACATGTGACCCCTCCTCCTCCATCTCTCTCTCTCTTCTTTTTTTCTAATTACTTTCTCCTGTTAGCTTCTGCAACTATAGTAGAAAGTCCTTGCACTTATGTCTCTGTTAAGCTTTAGAAAGTCATTACAATTGGTGACCCTACACAACGATAACAGCTACGCTAGCCTTAGATAGATAGACGGAGAAGAAATAGTGAAGGAAAGATGGAAGAAGGAAGGAGTATTTAGCAGATGTCAGGTTGGTCTTCGGTTTTGCACGTGGAAGTCAGTGCCAAATTTTACATAAGGGAGTAAGGGACATAACATCCAATAATGTCACTGTAGAATCTAACATATCGAGGGTAATCTTAAGTTCTAGATCTAAGTGAGGGGTCTGATGGAGAGTGACGTGGGCATATGACACGTTTCACTTGCATCAAAAACAGTGTCCAAGGTCCTTTAGCTAGGGACCGTTTTTGTTCTGGATATAGTCTTACTGATTTATGGTACGCTTTCTAAACCGTTTTTTGGGGGTAAAACGTGGATCTGATCTGATCTGAATCCATTGCTCGTTTCTGTGGAAAGCTACGAGCTAGCTAGGTAGGTAGGCCTAGCGTTAGGGTTTGCAAGAGCGCTTGAAAGGTCAGATCAGGGTCAGTGTCATATGTCCATTTCAACATCCCATCACATGCAATGCTCTTGTCTTGTCAAATCATTTGAATGGTTCCAACTTCTTCTCCACCCACTCGCCACCTTTATTCGTACCCCATTTTGTTCATATGTCCTCTGTATGACCATAACATTTTGTGTATTTTGTCTTACTACCCATATCAAATTTACCATATCAAAACTATATAATAGTAATTTGTACATATATAGTACAGTGATGTTTATTTAAATTATGAATTCTCTCAGTAAAATTCTATTGATAATATATATATATACATATATATGTATGATACCTCTACATTTTGTCATAATACCCACCTCTAATTTACTATGTTATGCCTATATAATGAACTTTGTATATGTAATAGATGTGGTTTATTTAAATTGAAAATTATTATGTATGCTTAATGATTTATTTAATAAATACTTAAAAATGATAAAGTTCTATTGATATATATATCATAATAGTCACACCTAATTTACTGTACTACACCTATCGAATAGTACAATAGGAGTGGTTTATTCGAATTGTAATTTAAATTGTGAAATTTTATCAATATTGAAAAAATATAATATATATGATAGATATAACAATGGCATAATTATTGTATTATTGCCTTTTTATAATAAATAATCAATAGTAAAAATTAATTTCAAAGACATTAAAGGGAAAAAAAATAGGAAATTTGGATAACAAAGTTAAATCGATTAATATAATTTTTCTAAGACTTTGGAATTCATTTAGGTCTAGTTAATTAGATTTATGAGTTTTTTTTAAACGTAAATTCTTAACACCCGAACTAGACAAAATGTACTGAAAGCCTTGGCCCAATTCAAGATTAACCTCACAGCCCAACATTGAAGACAAAGTTTGGCTTGTTTCCTAATAAATGAACCTACAAGAGTTGATCTTTTTGTTTTTTGAGTAATGGAAAAATAAAAACATTCCTTTTTATTCAAATCTTATTATAATTTTTATGAATTTAGAAGAATTTAAAATTTTTCTTATACAAAGTAAATTAATAATTTCTCATGTAACTTATAATTTATATGAAGAAGGTATCTAAATTGATGATAGGCTAAAATTCTTTAACAATTCTTTGTATGTAATTATTTTTCAGACAACAAATCTAAAAGCCAATACTAAGTGAATGTCCAATTTATATTTATTAACAAGGGATAATACTGTATTTTTTAAACCTCCTCAAATTTCGTATCTCAGTACTAAATTTGTTATTTACAATTGGAAAAAGGTGAATGTGAGGGTCCTCATCTAACTGAAGTTCACTGTAATTAATGAGAGTCTGATATAAAGTCTGACTCTAACCCAACTCCAAGTGATTGGTGCAAAAGCATAAACAAGGAGGGGTTGAAAAGTTGTATGCTTTTTACAAGTTGGAGACAACCTTTAGAAACAATGATGTGAAAAGGATTTAATTACATGTTCAGGCCAAGATCTCTCATAAAAGTGACACAGATTTTTTTTCCTTACACTTTAATATCTGCCATCCTTGACAACCACATCTGTACTGGAGGACTAAGTAGTTAAACTGGCTATGGAATCCTCTTTTGCAAGTAGGAGCAGTCTGATCTTAAATAGACTCTTACACAATTTGCCCCATTCAATTCATTAAAGAACTAGGTGTGTTGGTGGGACCTATTAGGGTTCTTTGTATCTAAACCCATTTTCATTTATTTGGTGATTCAATGCAATCTCAAAGAACTTGAAATAAATTGAATCATATTTGAATTTTACGATTATTCAATATACATAATTTAATTTATAAAAAAACAACATCTAGATTTTGTAACCTATTATTGTAAAAAAAGAGATGAAGCCAACAAAAGGAGTAATTATTGATTGGATTTGTCTCTCTTGCTCAACATGCTAAATGTGAGATCCCACATCGGTTGGAAAGAAGAACGAAGTACGCTTTATAAGGGTATAGATACCTCTTCGTTATAGACGTGTTTTCTTATGATTAGGAAGAGCAAAACTATAAGAATCCTGACCCGAGGGGCAACTCAAAATAGACAATATCTATAAGCGGGTAGTCTAAGTTGTTACATTAAATTACTAAAGTTATTTGATTATAATATAGAACGCAGCAGTGTAATTTGAAATGAGGAAAGAATCACAAATCTAAGTGCTTTGGAACTTTATTGAGAATAATTTTGTTTTTTTTAATTTTAAGACCATATATTTTTATTCTTTTTTTTAATCTACAAACTCTATAGGGTGCAACAATAAAATAAAAATTCCAGTCAAGTGGCTTAAGAGACAGGAATAAAACTCACTTCCACTCAAACGAGTAGTGTCCATGATGGTGTGGTTGCCCTAATTGATGGAACTTTGATGTCAATAGGAAAGGTTTTAAGAAAGTGAACTTTGCTTAGGTCCCCCCTTCCATTTAGTATAATTTAATGGTGGTCTCCCAATCGCCTGCAAAATGACTCCAAGTGATCTAAATTTCTTTCCATTATTTAATTCCCAAAATTCAAAATTCTTTATATCAATACTTAGTTTTGTTTTATTGTAATTCTATGTATTATGCACGTTAGTATAATATAAGTATTAAGAAAAAAATTTCTGTATAATGTATTCCAATATTGGAACTTTTTTAATATATCATTCTTGATTTTCCCTCTACTTTTATCATCAAAACATAACTATAACTAAGTGAGCACAAATGAAGCTTTATGCTGATATAAATCATTCAAGTGAAACATAATTAGTTTTTAGATGAAAGACTTATGCATCTAATGACTACTATGTTGGCCGACATTTAATAATAGAGTCAACGAAGCTAAGGCATGACAATTAGATTGTGGACCTACAATTCATCAACACATTTTGATTTTTAAGTTATACTTGTGGAATCACTTTCACAAGTTGATGCTAATAACTTATACCCTTTTGATTACTACTTGATTCAAGTCCCTTTCCTCTATCTAACTTCACGTACCCTTCAACAAAAAAGAAAAAACACTACATCAAGTTATATTGGCAAGTAATTTTCATTAGTAGAGTCCATTTGGGACAAACTTCCATGTATGATGTATCTAACCTAACAATTTAAAGCCCCTACCTAAAATAAGACACCAAACATATGCTCTTCCCAAACTCGCAAAATTACATATGCTTTTGATCATTAGTCATTGAATACATCATGATGTTATGTCAACCAAATATCGTGGCAACATACACTACAAGTCAAAATGTGGGGCTCCTTTGGGAGATTTTTCTAATTGCTCCTAGTGAGGCCCTATATAAGTGTGTGTGCATGTTTGTTTGTTTCTTCTTAATATTATTTTAATCCATCTATGTATATTTAAGCTTACGGCGATATGTTGGGTTAAAGTATATTAATTTGCAATACTTATTTAGATGCATTAAGTTAAATTAAACTATATAATTAAAAAAAACAGTCTTTCCATTCTCATATAATTTGTCAATTTGTGGGATATATGTATCTTAGATCTGTACTGAATTAATTATAATGCATAATCAAAGATTTGGAAACTCTCTCTCTCTCTCGCGACGAGATTATGCGTATGCTTGTGTCACTCACATGATTGAAGGAAAAAGAAACCATGATTCTATGGTCTTTGCACTAGCTCTAGTCAAATGGTTTATAAATCATACATGTCAAAACCTAATGATTTACACCAAGACCATGTGGAAATATGGCAACTTTAAAGTAGAGTACATAGTCGGTAAGGCACATATTTTCAAATCCAACCATGTTGCAATGTTTTTTTTTAGGTCTATCACACTATTCCTTCTTTTTCATCCAATCGGTCATAAGAATTACTCTTTGTATTCTGCGAACTTCTACATCACAAGTAAAAACTAATAAATCAACCAATGATTCTATACAAAGATATCCCGATTGCACCAAATCAAAAAATAGGTTGAAAGAAATTAAAAAAGAAGAAGAAAGAAATGTTAAATGCAGGTAGAGTTTTTGAGTGTTTGTGTGAGCTGAGGGCCTTGATTGGTGGGATGTGCACATTAAAGGATTCTCCTTAGGTAAATGGCATGAGAAGGACCATTGTTTGAGTTCTTGAGCTGACTTCAAGTGTTCCACAACCACACATATATTAGTTTTGACCATTCACTCTCCACTACCTTCCTTCTCAATTCCATACATGTCATTTGTCCAATTTCACCATATATCGATCTAATCACCAACTTTACTAGAGACATTGCCTAAAAAGAAGATTGCATGGAGCTTAATGAAGAGAGGACATTGTAGGAGAAATGAAAATGGTTTCCACCTAAGAGTCCCAAAAGTCCAAAGTCAAAATGCAAAACCCTCTTACACACTTATCTTAGAATCTTGGGCAACTTACCATATCTTTCTCTTGACAAGGTATCGAAACATATCTAATAGTTTGTTAAGCTTGACCTTCAAAACCCTAGAAAAAAGATAAAGGAGTTCTATTCAAATCAAATACTGAATTGTCACCCACCTGAATATTTGAATCTAAATGCAGACCCTGAAGACTAGACAAGCTTGAAATGGACATATATGCATATATATATGTATATATATACTGTTTAAGATTGGAAAAGCTTTCTACTTGTCAGTTCCTTCTTTGTTGAATAGCTAATGAACGAATACCCACATGCATTATTTTCTAAATTTACGGGATAGATCATATTTTTAATTTTATTAATTTAATTATTGTTTTCTATTTCAGTTCTCTGATTATTAAAATTTTCAATTCCATCCTTAAACTTTGTTAATTACTTTATATTAAGACTTAAATATCAAACAAGATACCTATTAACAAGCATTAATAAAATTTCTAAAATTAAATGATCGGTAAATTTAAGAAATGAATTTGAAAACCTAAGGTTAATTTAAAAACTGAAGAATATGTTTATATCCCAAATTCACACAAGCCACTTTTGTGTTTCGATCAAACACTATTGATTGATTTGCCTTTTATGAGTTGGAAACCAAATTCTAACGTATGTCACCGTAGATGTTGCCTTTTATTCTTACACGCTCTACAGAAATGAAAAGAAACAGTAGGTTTTACTGTGAAGAAGTGCTAGTTCAATAAATTGCATTTGCAGTGCAGGTTAGGATTTGACCAATGACTGAACGTGTAGTTGGATACAGATCCCAACATCACAAGCAAAGCAAACAAATTTCAAAAAGATAATTGATTTGTCTGCTAATACGTATTAATACCGAAGTCTCTTGTCTGAACTGCCTAATGAAGCCTCACATCAAATCATATTCGTTACACGGTACTCTCTTGTTTCTGGCAATCCTGGAAAAGAACCTAACCATTTTGACGTATGCCCTGAAACCTGAGTCCTCCTGACATCACCTTAAATTTTGTTGTTATGTAACTTAGTTCACGCAGGTACATATATCTTAACTCCGAGTCATCATACAGGTTTAGATTAGTCCAATGAAAACATAATTATAATAATTTACAGTGATAATTTGTAATTTATAATTTAAAACTCGTCATATGAATCAAATTAAATAACAATAATTTAGAATTTTTATTCTTTATTCTTTTTACTTATTTAATCATTTGATTTTGAGTCTATTCACCTTTTAATGTATATATTTCCATAAATTTGTTCATACAACTGTAAATAAAATTATCATTTATGTCTTATATGGATGCTTATGTTGATTTTCTAACCTAACAAAATTTTGGGTTAATTCAAGTTTTGGTTTTTAATAGTTGAAATAGTTTCATATTTGACAAACACCAATATCCTAATAAAAATTTTACTGGTACGTGGAGTTTAAAAAGGTTCAATAGTACGTATCCTTATCTTTGACAAGTAAATAAACTATTTCCAAAATGCCAACATAATAATAATTGTAATATGAATTACAATAATAATTCATATCATAATTGTAACATTATAGTTATAACTATAAATGTGATCTATAATTTACAACTTGACGTGAATATATGTAGAAATAATAATTTAAAGCTTTTATTCTTGTTTGACTTATTTAAAATTTTAAGTTTTGAGTTTATTCACCTGATAGTGATATACAACAACAATAATATTTAATAAAAATTTCGCCGCTAAAACAAGAAGACTAAAGAGATCTAATAGTACACAGTCTTATTCCTAACTAATAAAGAGGTTATTTCTTGGTATTGATATATTTATCCGAATAATTTTGCTTAGAAGACTTTAATAAAATTCCGATTTATGTGTAGTATTGATGTTTTTGTTGATTTCCTCACCTATGAAATTTGTGGTAATTCTAATTTTTTAGGTTTTGGTTTTTGATTGTTGAAATACTTCCATCTTTTTATTTATACATGAAATTAATTTTTCTGCTCACCACAATAATTTCTTTTTCTAAAAAGAATAGAATTTTTTTTATTCTCTTCTTTTTATTTTCTTGGAAAGTGGATACCCTTTTTCTTCCTTTCTTTTGCTTGTAAAACACACTTGTGGCAATTGGCTGATAAAAAGCGAACCAGACACCGAAAGACAACTCTCTAGTGTTCAGTCTTGGGTCGCAGATGTTAAAGCTACTTTACACTTCTCAACTAAGTCGCTGTATGCACTTTACTCTTCCAATGTACCATATAAATCTCTTTTTTTTTTCCCTCACAATCTGCCTAACTTTGAATCATACAAAGTTTTATCTAATTTCCAAGTAAACTAAATAAATGAATAATAAATATAGTAAATAATTATAAAAAAGAAAATTAATTTCCAATTGTGGTAGTATACAATTGGAAATTAATTGATCTACTTTTGTATTAATTACGATCATAATAGTAAAATGCATCCAACTATAGTATGCAATGATTTCAAAATCAGATTAAAATAAAATTGAGTAAACAAGAAGTTTAAAACTTAAAAGATTTAATCGGTATTAGATTATCATAAAATCGGTTAAAATTGAATAAAATTAAAAAAATTGAAATATGATTGAAAAATTATTGTTGTTAATTGAAAATTAATTTATTCATTTTAGCTTATAAAAACTTATTCATTTATAAAAAATGACCAGTTAATTAATATATTTATTAATTTTTAACAACAAAAGTTATTAAATCAAACTAAAAAGTTAAAAACTAAATCGAAAAATTAAACGATTTAAAATCTTTACGGTGTTAAATGTTTTAGTCATTAGTAATATGATCCGCAACATCTTACTAGAGATCCTTGTTAATTTCCAATTGCCATAATTGGTTACTATTAAATTTAGGGTTTGAAGCCACCAAATCTAATATTCTAATGTAAAAAAACCGTGCAAGTTAAACATCTTAAGTGGAAGAGGACCACAAGTAGGGTTAAAGTTAAACATAACAGAACCAAAATGGATTATTTTAATACACAAGTATAATATAATACAACTAAAGCATATATAACTATTGAATTGCACTTAAAAGTGAAAACACTTGATTTTTTTCTATAATTCCTTCCTAATTTAGCATCTTACCCTTTAATCTTTTCCTTAAGATTGCCGCTATCCCTTTATGGCAACATTTTGATTGCCGTATCTTGAACATTATTATTTTTTATTTTTTAAATGACATTACAACTATTGATATAATTAAAAAATCGAATCGACTCGACTGATTTAACCGTAAAAACTTTAGATCATCTAATTTTTTAGTTCAGTTTTTAATTTTTCGATTCGAATTACTTTACTAACTCTTGTTGTTAAAAAATGATCAATTTATTAATTAATCGGTAAAATTTTATTAATTAATAATTTATTATAAATCAAAATAAATAAATAAATTTTTTATTTAGCAATTTTAATTTAAACTTTAAATTCTTTTATAAGGTTAATCTCTCTCAATCATATTTCAACTTCTTTATTTTTATTCAATATTTAACTGTTTTTATGACGGTATTGAATCTTTTAATTCTTAAACCTCTTGTATTACCGATTTAATTTTATGTTTGTTTGTAAATATAATGTTTGATAAAATTCATATAAATATGTTGATGCCTTATATAGTTCCATATTTCTCAAAAACAATAATATCCTAGCTAGGTTATAGATTTTGATTCCTAGTGGCGTCTCATATATGGATGGTGGTCACTGCTGATCGAATCAACAGGGCTTCTTTAAGTTCTATGGTATGTCAAAATCTTTGGTATTAAGACTTTCATATCAAAATTAAATTCAATTCGATAGAGATTTAAAGTGATAAAAAAGAAAAATATGTTTTAATTTATATTAAAAATATTTAATACGTAAAACGATTCATAAAAGATGGATTATTCACAAAATGATCTAAATTGAATTGACCTTTAACGAACAAATTCAATTAGCTCATCAAATCACCATTAGTTTCAAGTGTCTCCGATTCTTTATTTCTTGGTTGATCAAACATGAGAATGTGAGCAATTTGCAATATACACCAAAAAGACAATATTGGTTTATCTCTAGCTTGGGTCTTCTTCTCTATCTCTGTGCTTATCATAGGATGCTGAAAACCAAATACAAGAAAGTGCGCGCTGAAAAATACAGATAAAAAGGTCTGAAATTGTGTGTTTTGACCGTACAATAGTTGCACTGATAATTACACTTGATGTTAGCACAAATTCAATTATTGTAGAATACACTTGTCTCAATAAATATATGCAACTTTATATATTTTTAAAATGATATATAATATTACGATTATAACTACACTTGCAAATTTTACAATATGTAATGGTTAAGATTTTCAGCGGATTTATTTTTTTAATTTGATTTATTTTAATTTTTTTGTTGTTAAAAATTGATTAGTTTATCAATTAATTATTCAATTTTTGTAAATTAACAGATTCTTATAAACAAAAATAATTCAATTAATTTTTTATTTAAGGATACTTTTAAATTTCATAATTTTTAATAAATAAGGACAATCTTTTTTAATTATATTTTAAATTGTTTAATTATATTAAATTTTTAATTTTTTATAAGAGTTTAATAATGATTAAGATATTTTAAAGAAACCAACCACTAGACACACAGAATAATGCAAATCCTTCCTGTTTAAGGGGTCTAATATGATATGAACACCTGATTCTTGGGGAGTGGCATAGTAGAACACTGTCCCATACAAAACACGTACACGTATGGATATGTATGTATATATATAAATCTAGAGAGAGAGAGAATACAATGATATAACTAATATATCATATCATGTCTCCTCCATGGTCCATGTTATATAGAGATCCAAGAAAGGGCAAGAGAGGAGCGGAGAAGGAGAGTGGTGATGACAAGACAAGTCAAACGTCAAATCGAGGGTCTTGAAATCATAAGACAGTCAGTGGATGTGTTGTCAATCAAAAGGATTTTGTATGAGTGTTATTATTATTTATTTACTTATTTATCTAATTTTTTATTAAAATATTTTGAAAATTCCAAGCCTTTCAATTTTCATAGCTAAGGATTTTAATAACTTGGTATGAGTTTTTATTGTCTAAAAATAAGGTTATTTTAGAATAATTAATTAATTCAATATTATTTTAATATTAAATTGAATCGATATTATTTTAAATAATATTATGTTTTTTCAAAAAGAGGAAAAAATTATTAAATTATCAAATCCTTTTTAACAAGCTTCAAACTGATTTTAAAATTTTAATTAACTAAAATTTAATTTTTGTAATTTTCACATCAAATTATAAAGAACCGCACTTGATTAACTAAATTTAATTTTTAATTTTAAATAGAACCGGACCGAACTCTATTTACTTTTTCTCTACTTAATATAAATAATAATAGTTTGGATACCTTTTGGTAAGAAAAAGTAATTATATGTGATTACTAATTTGTTAAATAATAAAAATTTAATTTTATTAAAAAAAGTGATTTTTAGGTTTTTACACGTGCCAAAAATCTTGTCTAACGTGCAGGCAGGCAGGCATGTGGACCTCACCATTCCTCTTTATTTCTTAGTTTGACACTAGTCCCAACACTTGAACATGAACCCCAAAGACCCGGCCGACACGCTTCCCAAAGGAGTCCAATGCGTACTGCTTACCCCTTCCCTCTTTCTTCTCTACCTCCATCTCCTCCTCTTTTGTGTGGTGTCTACACTTACCACCACCCATTCTTCCCGTCAATTATTTATTTCCACTCATTTTCATTTCTTTTCATATTTTTCTTAATGTTTATGCATTTTCATTTATCCTTTTTTGAGTTTTTTATAAGGACAAATAAAGAAAATATAAAAGGTGTTATAGTTCTTGGAATAAAAAGACAATGGGTACCGAATGTTGTGTAAGGGGTCAAGATTAGCTAAGATATAAAGTTTGCTTAAACGTAATGAAGAGATTCGAGATTATGAATTCTGCCAAAAGCTCGAGCCAAAGCCTCAAGTTTTCTTTTTCTTCACTGTGTTTCAGATTTGTCGACAATTCATTTTATTATATATCGATCGGAAGGTTTAATCCTTTATTAAATTCAACTTCATTTGCATGTGTAATAAAACTCCAATACAATGTTTTAAATTCACACCACAATATTAAATTTATATGTAAAATTCACGTATCCAGTACATAAGGCTCTTCATTTTGGGAGTTCCAGAAGAGGTCGTAATGTATATAACTTTTACTTTGTAATTTTACAGACTTAAACTTATCACCTTATGATCACAAAGGAACAACTTTATTAGTTACTCCAACACACCCCTTCTTTATTGATGTAAAAATGTATTGAACATATAAACTATCATAGTAGGTAATAATTGATAAGTCAAAAGAAAATGTTTCCACTATTGATTATAGTATTCTATGATATATATTTCTATTTTTTATAATTTAAAATTTAAAAATTTTATCCCATGAATAAATAAAATGCTTGTGTTACTATTTATATATTCTAATTGAGATTGATTTTGGTCACTAATACCACAAATATTGGAGTTATCCATTAGCATATTCATTGGGACAAAATAATTTAATCTCTTTAGTTAATTACTAGTAGCTTGATGAGCATGAGACATACTCATTCTACTCCTTTTTTTGTGGTATCAAATTTTAATAAAAAATGTACAAGACATGGGCTAAAAAGAAAATACTTATATATAATTTTGAGCATATAAATTATTTAATTTCGTCCTAAATGTAATATTTTGATAATATTATTTTAATAAATAAAATATTTCATAAATTTTAATTTTCTTTTGAGCCGCATGCTGAAGTTTTATTTGTTAATTTTTAATTCCAATCACAAAAAGCTAGTAACAAAAATCCAAGAAACACGAATAAAATTATAATAGAGCATAGAAATTCCTTCATCCAATCAAATATTAAACAAGTGGTTAGAGGATTAAATAGGGTTTGCATGGCCCCATTAGTGTAGGAGTCAACACAATCAATTCATAAACTATATGATTTTAAGGCTAAACTTCTCTCCAATCTTCATGTATGTTCTTATACTTAATTAACAATATCACAATTAGTAAAAAAGATGAATCAAATTAATATTTTTTGAATCAATTGTCAAACTTAGAGATGACAAAAGAGTCAACCTATCAATTTTTTTAATTTTAAAAAATTAAAATATAGAACAACTTTTTTTTTAAATTTAGTTTGAGTTGCTCATATTTAAACTTATCTGAGACTCACTCTTAAAAAAAACAATATTATTTTACTTAAAATAATTATATTTTGAGTTAATATAAACCTGAGCTTGACTTATAAATTAGCTCGTTAAAAACAACTCATTTTATTTAGAATAATTAGACTTTGAGTCATTATAGATCTGAGCTTGACTTATAAGCCGCTAATTACAAACAACTCAATTTAAACCAGTGGGTTAAAAATTGTTATCTATAATCAAACTTTAAATTATATCGGCAAAAAGAATAATACACCTTTTATATATTTTTTAATCATTTTTAATTAATTACCCCATCTTTATTTAAATACTCGCAGCCGCCCAGAATAGCCACCCATATTGCTCTCGCTATCTCTCTCTCAAAAAAATCTAAGAACACCATGCCCTCTCCATAGAAGAGCAGAGAATCTCTCTCTCTACCATTTTCTCTCTCTTAAAGAACACAGTTTAGTTGTAACTCATCGTCATCAGCAACATCCATGGCAAGACCACAAAGCCGAAGAGATGAAAGATTAAATCTTTTGCTCTTATCTTCATAACCCTTTAACCTTTTTCTCTCTAAGACTCGCTCTGTCTCTTTATATATATATATATATTGTTGATGATATATATATATAGAGAAGCAGCAACCCTAGGGACCAGAAGCTAGCATATATCGTTCTTGTCACATCCTTTTTGTTTTTTTATCATGAGCCTTGAAGAGACTTTAAGAACTCTTTCTATGGACTATCTGAACCTGCTCATCAATGGTCAAGCCTTCTCTGATGTAACTTTCAGCGTGGAAGGTCGTTTAGTTCATGCTCACAGGTGTATCCTAGCAGCAAGAAGCTTGTTTTTTAGGAAATTCTTCTGTGGACCCGACCCACCTTCTGGGTTAGACCCATCTGGTTCACGGATAGCCCCTATTGGATCGCCGGGCTCGAGGACTAATGTCATACCGGTGAACTCGGTGGGGTACGAGGTGTTCTTGTTGCTGTTGCAGTTCTTGTATAGTGGACAAGTCTCTATTTTGCCTCCAAAGCATGAACCAAGGCCTAATTGTGGTGAGAGAGGTTGCTGGCACACGCATTGTACCTCAGCCGTTGATCTTGCTCTTGACACTCTCGCTGCCGCTAGATACTTTGGAGTTGAGCAGCTCGCATTGCTCACTCAGGTCCCTTTGTATCTTCTTTGTTATATTGTCATTTCACTTCTTTTCTTTTCTCTCTCTCTTTCTCTTTCCCTCTAGTTTGTCTTTTGTTTCTTGATTAGTGTGTGTGTTTGAGTGTTGTGGTTTGAGGAGTAGTTGTTAGTTTTGTGGGTTTGGAGACATGCTGGGTTTGGTTTTTGGGATGTGAGAAGGGATTTCTTCTTTTTGATTTAACTCGTGGCTGTGAGGTTTTGGGTCATCATCGTGTGCTTAAGAGAGCGTCTTCTGTACTGTAACCTTTTGGTTCAATTTAGCTTGTAACTTTCTCTTGTTCACTCAAAGTCAGTTGCTGATTTTGATCCCGCACTGCTTGTTAGTACTTCCCAAGCTTGTACTCATTTTCTCACTTTTCCTTCTGCAGCAGTTAAATCCAATTATTGTCCAAATTTTCCAATATCACGTCACTTAGGCTTATCTTATCATCATCATCTTCTTCTTCTTGTTCTTGATTTCTGTACTTTCCTGCCAAAACATTCTGCTTTCATGTTAAATCACTTGCTATTAACGCTCATGCTCTAAAAAGATATCTTTTATCTTGATTTCATGTAACATTCTGGGTTTTCTCAAGTTGGATCTTTTCAAATCTTTATGCTGTGTACCAAAGACTTTCCAAATTTAACATCTTGCTAATCCCTAGTCATGTCTTCCACAGTGAGTTAGTAAGTGAGTGGGTGAGTGTGAGTCATCTATCCCAAACTAACAAACACTTTCCTCATTTGGGTTTCATGTTGGTTGAAAAATGGACCACATAGGCGTATGTTCAAGCGCAAAACATCAATCATTTAAAGATCTGTGCATATACTGATGTTGTTTGTTCTTGTTTCTCCATTCCACAGAAGCAATTGGCCACCATGGTAGAGAAAGCTTCGATTGAAGACGTCATGAAAGTGTTGGTAGCTTCAAGAAAACAAGATATGCACCAACTCTGGACTACTTGCTCGCATCTAGTGGCCAAATCGGGTTTGCCACCAGAAGTTCTAGCTAAACATCTGCCAATCGATGTTGTGGCTAAAATTGAAGAGCTACGCCTCAAGTCTTCCCTTGCTCGGCGATCACTGATGCCCCACCATCAGCTCACAACAGCAGCTGACATCGAGGACCAAAAGATTCGAAGGATGAGAAGGGCTTTGGACTCATCCGATGTTGAGCTTGTTAAGCTCATGGTAATGGGTGAAGGTTTAAATCTTGACGAAGCACTGGCCTTGCATTACGCTGTTGAGCATTGTAGCCGAGAGGTGGTTAAGGCCTTGCTTGAGCTTGGCGCAGCTGATGTGAACTACCCGGCAGGGCCTGCCGGAAAAACCCCACTTCATATCGCCGCGGAGATGGTGTCGCCGGACATGGTTGCAGTACTACTTGACCACCATGCTGATCCTAATGTTAGAACCGTCGATGGGATCACCCCACTTGACATTCTTCGAACCCTAACCTCTGATTTCTTGTTCAAAGGTGCAGTCCCAGGATTAGCTCACATCGAACCCAACAAGCTCAGGTTATGTCTGGAGCTTGTGCAGTCTGCAGCTTTGGTCCTTTCTCGTGAAGAAGGTAACAGTGCGAATGCACCAACTTCAGCTCCAATCTATCCACCTATGAATGAAGAACACAATAGTAGCAGCAGTGGGAGCAACCTTGGTTACTTGAATCTTGATTCAAGGTTGGTTTATTTGAATCTTGGTGCCACAGCCACTGGTTCAGGTCATCAGATGAGATCAAGAATGGATGGAGATGATGAAAGTAGCCATGGGAGCCAAAGACACGATCCATCAATGTACCACCACCCTCATGAGTTTTAGCTTTCAACTCTATATCCTCAGTCTCTCTCTGTCTCTCTCTATATATATTATATATCCAATCATGGAGGAGACATCAGCTAGACAAGTAAAAGAAAAAAATCATGAAAGTTCATGAAGATGATTATTGGATTATATTTATCTCCACTCTCTCTTCTCTTTCTCTCTTTGTCAGTTCTTTAACTAGCTCTTGTCTTTTATCTGTTTTTTTCTTTCTTCTACTCTACTTTCTGGTGTGGGCTGTTTTTCTTTTGTAGGCTTTCAATGATCATCATATGAAGTGCAAATTCATGGGGGGATTGGATGGGATATCTCTTATCTTTAAAGTCTAATGAGGGTATGAGAGGGACAAGGAGACTCTGAGTATTTTTCTAAAGAGGAGGAGGGGACTTCTTGGAGTTGGAGGATAGAGAGTAGACACAGGTCAATCTTTTCAAAACCTGGCCTGTCAACTCTTTTGTATTTATTGATAACATCTAATATCATGAGCCTATTTATTGTGCCCTTTTATTTTCTTGTCTCCCCACCCACCTTCCCATCAATCAATTACATATTTCTTTAATCTTTGCACTTATATACACATATATATAGTTTAAATTAGTTGTGTCATTTTGCTTTAGATGCATGTAAGTCCCAAATTTCTATTTTTATCAAATTTATTACAAAATTTTATATATTTTTATTTATCCAATACAATTAGTCAAATATACTCTAATCCACATTAAATAATCACTAGTACTAGACATGGAGAATTAATTATAAGCAAAAATTAAGTGAAAAGAAGGTTTGAAGATAATTTTTTTTAAAAAAATTTAAGATTAATTTAGCAAAATTAAAAGTTTGGAGACTTGTGTATAATTAGTGGAAAGGCTAATGGATACTTTTTGCTTATATACAATTAAGAATATGTACATCTCTTGCAAAATTTAATGGTAAGCTAAGTTTTGTTTGGACATGAGTGTTTTTTTTTTCTATTGAGGCAAGTGAGCTGTCCCTTTTGCTCTTTGCCATTTCTTTTCTAGAGTTGGACTTTTAGCTTGAACATGGTCGGCTGATGCATCTTTTTAACAGGTGGGTTTGTGAGCATTTTCTCTGATAGTTTGTCTTGCATGAATCCAACATTGAGTGTGACTACGCATGGCAATGGATTAGATAAGTAGCCTAATTTATTTGGTATATCATCTCAAGTGTCGGTACCTACCAATTCATTACTCTTCCATTTCTATGTCAACAATGACTAGATCATCCTCTTGTTATGGTCTTGTTCATTTCTTGCATGCATGAAAACTAGCAAGGTTGTCTGGTATTGCTCAAGCTAATTGTGTTCTATTACTTTCCATACTTCTGCTTCAATCTTATCCTCGATAAGACAAGCATAGAAGATCTCAAAGTTGATCGATTTAACCTGCTGTTACTAAATTCTTCTTTTTAACGATCTTCCCTTGATTAGTTGTTTTATGTGTGTGTGTAAAGACATGTATGCATACATACATTTTGGAAACTAAACAAGAGGTTACAGATGCATAAGATCATTGGTTTTGCTTGTTTAGTCTGCTGAAACCAATCTGAAAGTGGTTCGTCTTCTGAACTATTAGGTTTATGATACAATTGCATTAAGTAGAAAATTTTCTTTAAAGCGAATTATGTTAATGTAATTTTTTACATTACTTTTCGTTAAATAAGGCATAAAACTATAAATGGTGGCTTTTTATTGCATTAATTCTGCATGCAAGAAAAGGAGGAGACTGTACGTGTGTGTGCTGCTTCCTTGCCATGTTTGATGAACTCCAAATCCCTTGGGAAGCAAGTGTTTTTAGTGACATATAAGTTCGTACTTCGTAGTACTTTCTAATTAGCACCATATCATTATTACCTAAAACAAGAACGTTTTTGGAAACCAAGTTCCTTGGAAGTGAATACATATGTGTCTTCACCTTGGTTGAAGTTATATTACGAAAGATAGACAAATCAATAGATATATAGTTATTAACCAAATTAATCCTTTTTATTAACTTGGGAAGTCTAATTGTGAATTTAATGTATATTATACAAGCAACTATATGATATACTCCTTTGAAATTGAAACTTTCTCTTAATGGCAGCATATTTAATAAATATTAATAAAATTTCAGGTTTTATGTTATTTTTTTAGTGAGAAGCAAACACATAATGAATTTTAATATATGCACTCTTTTGACTTCCAACTAATTGCAAATTTGAACTCTTGATCTACAACCCAAGATTCAAAGTTTTATCTCGTTAATCTTCCTTTTAAGTAAGCAAGTTTGCTTATCATAGCAATTGGTTTTAAAATGTTTTATATTAGAAACTAAATTTTGTACTTTATAAATTTTCAATTTTATATCCATTTTAGTTACTTGGAGATATTTTACATTTATTATACCCAATCCTTATGTTATATATATATAACGTTGTATGTGCTTTATCTTTCATTATAAATTTTGTCTTAGTTCTTTCATAATTAGCTGAGACCGATCAAGGATTCGTAGGTGGTTGTAATCTCTTATTCAAAGAATAGACCAATGGATATAGTCATTACTCTTTAGTTGGATGAAAACTCCACATAAAACCAAAGGAATTTGGGTATAAATTGCCTAAATTCACAATAAAATTTCTAGTAATTACTACTAAACTAATTATATTCATGTGCTTGTTACATTTTATTGAGAATATAGCGCAGAGAAAGGGATTATATATAAATCTTACTTATACTTCAACATTTCTCCTATTTTTATCCAAATTTATACATTCTACTTAAGAATTTTTCTTTTTTTTTTAAGATAAGGGATTTGAAGAGAGTGTAATTGTACATAATTAAATTTATTATAACTTTCATTATTATATTTGGATAAAATTAAAAGGTCTCTATCTAAGATTATGTTATTTAGATATAAGCAACTAGTTATCAATTATTTCATGATTATCTAGTTTGTCAAGATATATTGCTTATTACTTTCGCCTCCACTATCCAATTAATGGGAATAACTTTTCCTTCCATGTGTGGAAGCAATGTTAGCTTTGGCTATCAAAAGCAAACTTAAGAAGCAAAAGGAAAGAAAAATGGTGTTGATGAGTATTGACCAAACATTGTTTACTTGTAGGAATGAAACTCACATTGAGAAGTAATGTCCATATGCATCCACAATTGGCTCTTTCCATTTCCAAGGAAAGTGGAATTCTCATATTTAGCATTGGCAAATGATGAAAAGGTATTATAAGTTCCAATACGAACCAAAAACTAGTCTAAGAATGCCACTTTCTTTTTGTATACATTATGTGGGTGATGAATGTTCTTCCACATCGATCGTTGGAGAAGTTATACTTTCTTCTTTTCCTCAACTATTCTTCTTCGCCACTAATTATTAAACGGGCCCAGTTAATATGATCTCATTGAGTAGTACTAATTAACATGTTCTTTCTAAAGGAGTGTTTATCTAACTATACGATGACTTGGGTTGGAGTTCAATAGTGTAAAGAAGTAAAGGACATAAAAGAACCTATTTTGTGGTATAACATGATTTTTCAAAGCAATGTATTTTCTTGACCCCAGTACATGGAAAGGCAATAATGGGAAAAGGACAAAATGTGCTTCCATTATTTGTTGAAAGCCCCAAAACAGTGCGAGTTATCAAAAATTCCTAACAATCTTCCCGAACTTTCCACTATTGCACTAAGAAAAAATTGTGAAAGAAAAACAGTAGAGCAGAAATGGAAGGAAACCCTAATCGTCGACACATGAGAGTTCATTAAATGTAATTTTCAGATAAATTATGATAATAGTTCGAATTACAACAGTAATATTACGGTTATAATTAGGGATTACAATTTAAAACTATGGTTGGAAGTAACATGGAACCATGCCGACTGGATCATTATGACATTGTTGTCCATGTTTTCTGCGTACTCTTGCATTCAAAGATACTTAAAAGCTTGTCATAGTTACATAGTTTGGCATTTAATATGCAAGGATCCTTTGTTTTTTTTTTCTGGGAAGAGTTGCTTTTTTTGGGTCATAGTTATGTAGTTTGGCATTTAATATATATACAAATATTGTGGAACTTCAAACCGGGTGTGGTGATATATATATATTACATTTTTTAAAAATTTAGGAAATTATTGATAATTTGTAAAACTACAAGGGTCCAACGAATTCCAAATTTTAATACATCATTTTTAAATATATAAATAGGGTTTTTAATGATAATTTGACCGTAGAGAGGATGATCGATATATTAACTAAAAATGTACGAGTGGTAATTGATAGTTTTAAAAAATAAGGAATTAATGTGATAGTTTATTAAACTCTTGAGAAGTCCCGTAAATTTACCATATTTGAAATTAAGGATGAATCTTATAATAATAAATATAATTAAGGATCTTAATGAGTTTTTAAAATTATTGATTTGAATTTAAAGCACACAATATCACTATGATACCTTCAACACATGTGGATTTAACAACTACAATTTTTTTCCAAAGACATTACATTCCAAAACCATAATAATTATTAGTTGGGATGTTTTTATTTTAGTGATTATGAATCTATATATTTACATACAAGAATAAAGCATTAAAAGGATAATAATAATAATAATAATAATAATAATAATAATAATAATAATAATAATAATAATAATAATAATAA
>JANVCL010000212.1:2447610-2460106 GCA_026546855.1 Erythroxylum incrassatum | reverse complement strand
TAATAATAATAATAATAATAATAATAATAATAATAATAATAATAATTTTAAAAAAGCATAAATTCAGATTGCGACACATGAATTAACTAAACTTGGAGGATCCGGGAAGTGGACAAATTTTGATTGCTGGCCTAGTCAGACTCAGCATCGCTAAAACTAATGACTCCATTCCATTTCATGGCAACAAATAATGATGTGCCCCTTGTTGGAGACATCATCTCAAAAATGACTATAACTTCTTCCAAACCAACTAAAGATGATGTTGGAGAACATAGTTGGTTCAAGGCAACCAATGTAATGCTACATCCGAGTTTTTTCGACGATTCAGTAATTTAAAATTTAGTGATAAGCTTGATTTAAATAATTTTTAACGTATTTTTACTCTTAATCTTCATAATTGAATGGAAATTTATCCTTTTAAATTGTACACTATTTCTTAGATACGTGTGATCATGTATTAGGCTAGTTCTACTGCATCAAGGTGACTGACAGGCTTTGACCTGGTAAGTCTATGCTCAGTGGTTGAGCCCAAGTAGGTCTAACCTTGGAAAACTACTGAGTGGATGAGACACTCAAAAACCTTGGCAATGCTAGGAATTTCCCAATAGCAGATCGTCCGGGTGATGTTTACCAGGGAATATATGCTTTGGTGTACCTGCAAGTGCTAATCCAGGTCCTGGTATAAACATGTAGATATGTTTAAGAAACAGCATGCTTTCGGTCTTGTCTTATAATATTCTCAGGGGTAAGGCACATATTCTTTGTAAATGATAAGCGTTATCAATTGATGCGACTTTTCTCTATTCTAAAATATTCTTTTTTGTCTTTTTTCTTTCAGAGTGTGAAATGTTGAATATACATAATAATCTGAAAACCGACAATTAAAAGTAAACTGAGAGGTTATATTCATATATTGTCTTGCATCCTAAGTAAAGAATCCAAATCAAATATATGCATCCTACGTAAAGAATCCAAATCAAACCTATCTTTAGATGATCACTTTAAGTTTTACATTCAGACTGCATCCACTTTTGCAATTTTCTGAGCTGGATAAACGAAGTCACGGAGCAAAGTTAGATGCTTTATCCTTCCAACTCAGATCATATCACAATCTCAAGGCTAGATTTGAACATCCATGTTTCAACTTGGACGAACTTTATACCTTTTTATACACTATCTATACTACAAAATGAAGTTGACAGTATCAAATCTGAACAGGTTTAGAACAGAATAGAATATGAAGTAGTGCAACAAGTGAAACAAAGCAGCTTTAAAAAATCAACTGGTGACAGGAAAAAGTGATAAAGCTTGTTCTTGAAGGGGTATATATATCGAGGATTGGATCTTAATTTGCATTCTTCAATACAATAGTAGAGCAAATAGTGCACAGGTTACAGGATCAAGGTTTTATTTTTCTATCTAAAAATGCCATCTTCAGAGAAACAAGAGAACAAAGCTCCTGCAGGTTTCTTATTCCTAGACCCATCTTTCATTTTCTTTCTCATTCAGGTGTTGTTTGATTGTGTTTTGCACTGGGATTGTGTTGAAACTGATTGGTTTCTCATATTCTTAAAAGGGTATCCAACTGAAACCAATCCTACATCTGGGAAAAAATGTTGTCCTCAAGCGAAGAAGAAAGGTGACAGAAGCTTCATTGAAGGATGGTAAGTCTTACAAGTTCAATCTCTTAAGATTTGAGTGCATTTTGAAGGACAATGGAACAGATTCATTTCTTGTTTTTTTTTTAATGTGCAGCCTCTTCACACTCTGCTGCTGTTGGCTCTGTGAATCTTGTTTCTACGAATGATCATAACAGCATAATCCTTTAGCTGTCTTCATGTATTTTTATAGCTTTACTACCTTTAATATGTGTTATTTGATATGATCATGCAATAAAATATTGATGGTTTGGCATTTTCCTCCTCTCATTATTCGGGAATTTGGCCATTCAACAGCTCTTCCAAGTTTTCTGAGAAAGTGAGAATTAGCCTAAGCAAATGAGACCAAACAACCAGGTAGGCTCAGTTCTGTTACACTATCCGTTAAATCAATGTGTTAATCAGCATGACTGGAAAACAAAATTTGACAAAAATATGGTCTAAATTAATCCAATCATTTAACTTTTATAATATGATCTGTCAGGGTTTTAAGTTCTGGCTCTGCAACCGCAGTTGCGGTTCAAACTCTTACCGTGATTAATCACAATTGTGCCGAATCATCCCCGATTGCTGCAATCGCACGCCACGCAATATAACTCGCACTTCACAATTTAAAACCTCATAAGACATCAACCTTATTTTGGATCCTCAGTTAATCCTAGACAATACTCAAATGCGATAAACATTGGCGAAGAACACCTTAGTACTGTGTAAATGAATGTCAGAGACAAAACACATAAGTAATGGAATCATAATGGGAGGGAAGTATTGCTACTTCTAATCAAGGTTAATCTGAATCCAGACCTTGATAGACTTTCATTGATTGCTCTCTTCACAAATGCCACATCTTTCTAAGCTTTTCCGCAATGATCAAACAGATCTAAGAGGGAGTTCTTAGACATATTTTACATGTTCATTACCAATAACATTGAAATTCAACAAGTGAGCCACCAGAAAATTGGTTGCTATCACACCAAAAATCAAGCTAAAGTGGAAAGACAGACACCTGCAGACATTCTTCTTCATTATCAATGCACCTGAGAAGAAAGAAGTTCTTTCTTCTCTGAGTTATGCTCTAGATCAGCTGAATAGAAGGACTCAATGTCAGACTCAGTTTCTTCTTTGATTGCATAAAGCTTTGCTTTCATAAGAAGAAATGGCTCTTTTATGTCATCTTCCTCCTCATTTGTAACATGTTTATCTATCTCTGCATGAGATTTCTCCCTTTTTCTTGGAGTTTTCATGTCCTTCTTGTCCTTTCTCATACAAATAACCAGCATATGCTTCTGGTGCACAGCTAAAGAGATCATAAGTCACAAGAAAAAGATTCAGAAACAAAAACTACCATCAAGTCCAAGCATTAGAAACTAGAATGGATGCAAAATTATGAGACAGGAGTTCAGAGAAAAAAAGTGAAACATTGGAAACCTTGATCAACATTCTTGGATTCGTTGCAACCCATCTGTATCTGATTTGTCTGTCTGCAAATGTCTCTGTCCTGCACAACTCTCTCAAACAGCCAACAATTACAGCTGGAACTTGAATTGGTTGTCTTGCAATACAATATTACATTTTAAGGAAGTAATATGTAAAACATCCTGTTTAGGAAGTTGATTTATCACTGAATGATCCATAAGCTTAGGACAGCAAATGTTTGTACAAGCACATTATATTCTTACTAAAAAAGCTAGGAAAGGAACTATCAAGAGAAAATCGTCATGATCCATTTCATAATTCATGCAAAGACACATTTTGACACGGAACCATTTATCCTAGAAAGGAAAGGACAATGAGGATTTTTGCTTGGTATTCCTAGCAATATATTCAAGCTAAGCCAATTTGTGGCTTCACAGCAGCAGTCCGACTTGAGCACAAAGTCATAGATGGTTTTCAATATTTTGGCGGATCAAGTAATATTATGCTTCTAGAATATTGCGCTATAAGATCTTATTGTGCATGATAAAAGTTGAAATTCAGCAGTCAGCAAAAGTTAACAGTATGATTTACCAAAAAAAAGTTAACTGTATGTATGAAAGAAGCAAAAAACAGAAATCTTATCGTGCATGATAAAAGTTGAAATTCAGCAGTCAGCAAAAGTGACTTGTATATATGAAAGAAGCAAAACACAGAAAACAATAAACTATGTAACAAAAGCAGAGTGCAAGATAGCAACATTTTAAATCACTATAGTAAAGACATAAAAGTCGAGAAACTGAAATCTAGAGAGAGCAGATTATGTACAATCATTCCAGCCCTCCTAACTCTCTAGCTCGGCCAATGCTTGAATGTGATCAGCCTCCCAAGTGTAAAATGAGAAATATTCTCTTGATGCCCACCTGTCCTCATACCTCCCCAATGAGTAAGCTGCAACAGGAATCTCGTTCAAGTGAAATGGATCCAGTGCAGTGCCATAATCTGTCAAGGGTCTACGCTCAAGAACATCACCATGGCTTCTGCATGAATTCAGAATCTCAATCTCTCCTCTCTTCATGTTATCCAGAGATACTAGAGGTGGTTTACATACTTGATTTTCCAGTACAAGCTAAAAATCCGAAAAAAATGAAATGGTTGAGAACAAGTCAAGGCAAAATCTGATCAACTAGACCTTGGCACATATCAATTCAAGAAGTCATTGCCTTCTATGGCTGTCTGAGAAATTCGCTTCCAGACTTCATAGGAAGAATGGGAATTACCCAGATAGCAGGAATGTTTTAATCCACTTGTTGGTTTTTATGCAAAACATGTACACAAAGGTTCCCCAATTAAGAATCTGCAAAATAAATGATAATTCAGATTGATTCAGTATTAGCAGCTCGCAAAGCATAAGTAGTGACTGATGTCTGATGTTAACATGCATAGTCTATGATATAACAGTGATATGTAACTTCATGCAGCACATAAAGTTATGCACTATAATAACTTCAGAACTTGAACAGTTCAAAGCACATCAAAACATTCCAGCACAAATCTTCGATGAACCACTGATGTTGCTGAAAATTTCTCCCTAGTCCATTACTCCTCACCCCCTCCCCAAAAAAAAAAAAATTCCAGAACTTCTTAGAAGTCAAGAAGTTATCAAGTTGCTTCTATCAGAACTGGGTTTCACAGTTTTGTCTCCATTAGACTTGAACTTAGAAGCTACTCACCCTCCAATCAAGAAGAACCAACCAAGGGTAGCAAAGGCAAGTCTTGAGCGATGCCCGGGTTGGATGAAGTACACTTTCTTGAAGCCTTTCCTTGTTTCCACTGGGTACTTCCTCATAAATCCACCTCAGGATAGTTATGCAGAGAATTTTTTCTCCTTTTGCACGGTGCTATGCATGTAAACAACGCAGAATGGTCCTTCAGGTAATTCACTGCACATTTGCTGGGAATGTACTTCTTCAACCACTCCCCAATTACCACTTGAGCACTGTAAATGTAAAGATTTAAATTCAAACATACTAAAAAAACAGCTGTCAAACAAAAGAACTAGAGGGAGATGCATGCCAAAACAGCAGCTGTAAGCATACAGGGGGAATCCGTAGCCTTGGCGAACAAATTCATTGAAAAGAAGAAATTTTGTTTTCTGAAATTAAGATAAAAATGTATCAATTTGTAAAGACTTCCCCAACCTATATTTGAAAACATACTCTTATTTGATTACCAGTCAGAAATTCAAACATTCAACAATCTGAACTTGCTCCGTGCACCCTTAAAATCCCTACATCAAGCAACCCCGTTCCCCTTCCAAACTCTTTTTCTTTGAATGCCAGAAAGTATAATCCATTTATTAGCCCATAACATCTTCACAATCAGATATAAGTGAAAAACTACTACTACTAAACTAGAACATGCAAGATCAATAGTTTCAACCCTAGTTGTCTAGCCCAACTCTCGCTTTCATTCAGAAATCTTTTTTTTTTAAAGAGCAGTAATAGCTCACACAAATCATGTTAACCCCGACTACGAATCAACAGCAAAGAACAAACTCAAGAAATCAATTAACTATGCAAAAGACAACAACTTTTTAACAAAACCATTACCATAATCTATGAAAAAGACAACTTCTGAACAAAACCAATCCGATAAAGATAGTGACTTTCAGCCTTTGTTTGGATTCAAGGAAAGCAAGAGAATTACATTTCTCTGCATTTTCATTGTTCGGACAAAAATAAGCAAAAAGAAAGGAAGAGAATGGGAAAAAAATTTGAATCAATTATATTTTTCACCAAATTGATAAGAAAAAAATAAAAATTACAGACAAGATAATTTTAATATAAATAAATTACCATTCAATCTTTGTTAAAATTAACAAATAAAAATAAACAAATTTTATAAACAAGGACATAAAAGTTTTAAAAAATTATCTTCCATTCACCTTTGATAAATTAAGAAAACAAATAAAAAAAATCAAAATCTCTCTTTCGTTATTTTCTCCGAACTGTTTCCTTTCATTTTTCTTGTACAATGAAGGATCCAAACAAAGTCTCAATTACCAGGAAAAAAATTGCAAGATGTCAAGGTCGTAGAAGTCAAAAATATCCCAAGAGCAATGGTGCCACTTCTCTTCAGCTTCATCTTCTTCTATGTCTCTCTGACTTTCTTCAGTCGAGCTGCAAGTAAAGGCATCGAGTCTGACTTCCTTCAGTCTCTTGAGCTGCTAGAAAAGGCATCGAGTCCACACCCAGATCAGACGCCAACATTAAGAGCGAGAAATCATCATCTTTTGAGGATCTACTGCTACCCATTTCTCGTATTCTCAATCCAGTGCCGAGATTGAGTTGGGATACGAAAGGTTTGAACTTTGAAGAGTGAATACCGTACAGACGGACAGGTTGATCGAAAATTGCTTAATTGGTTGTACAACTGTACATGCATTGAAAAAAGACACAAAGTGCGAGTCTTCGTCATAAATCACTAAGAGGGTCGAGCCTTTGTCGGATGCAAGACCACTTTGGAATCTTTTTTCAGATTTTGCATAATCTGTTTCTCTAACATTAACATTAGGCTTGGCAAAACTTGGTTCAAATTCTTTGAAATTAATAAATCGAATTTAAATTACTTAAAATTTGAATATTAAAATGGTAAACTTAAAATGTGATTCAAGTGATTAGAATGTTTTCATTAAAGCAACTTTATGTAGTATAATTATTTAAAATAATAATATTTTTAATTTATAAATTTTAAAATAATAAAATTTTAAATAATTTAAATAAATTTCAACTTGAACTTAAATCACTCAATTTGAATATAACCAAATTAAATGCAAAAATATTTGAATGTGATAAAAATTTTATATTTTAGAGGTAGAAAAATGTTTTGATTGTAATATTAAATAATAAATTATATCATTTCTTACTTTTTATTCCAATAATTATTTGATTAACTTTGGACTCAATGATTAATAAAGTTCATGCCTCACACATTTTTAAGTAGGTTGACATTCTACTTGTAAAGCAAGAGGATCTAATAAATATGTTTTAGAGGAAAGAGACAAATTCATTTTTTCCCAATTTCATATATTACTAAAATTCTTTATTTTCAATTTGTCAACACATGTAAATAATCAAAATATAGACAAATTAAATAATCATAATCTTACCATCAAATTAAAAAAATCATATACTAAAGTGTAAATTAAATAATCATAATCTTACCATCAAATTAAAAAAATCATATACTAAAGTGTATAAACATGTTTATAAATATGATTAATGGTATAATAATTTATATATGTATAGAGGTGATAATTTAAAAGACATTATTGAAAAATAAATAAATCTAATTTTATATTAAATTTATTAATATAAAACTTCAAGAAAGCAAAAAAAATCAAAAGTTTAATAAACCTTTTCTTCTAATTAATTATATCACTAAATGAAATTTAAATTTAAAATAATAGTATCAGTCTAATTTTATTTATACAATTATTAATGAATATATTTTAATTGCTTTTCTAAAACTTTTTTTTTCTATGAGTATCGAAAACAATAGGTATAAAATTGCATACTTTAGTAAATCCTTAACCCCTAACTTTAGTGAAATTTCTAATGAAAGTAGGAAAGTTGACTAAGAAGTAAAATTTCTAGTAAAAATCACCAACTTGATCGATCGGGCTTGAGGCAGATTGACCCAAGCCCGAGCTCAACTTTGCTAGACCTAAAATTGATTTAGCCCTTCCTAAACTTTTTTTAAAAAAATTAAAATATAAAAAAATATCGTTTTACTTATAAGCGTCAGACTTTGGGTTAGGTCGAGCAGAATCTGGTAGCATAAGTCTCAGGCCTAATTTTTTCAAAAAATTAGTACCCTTTGATTTTGGAAGAAGCCGGGGCTAGGGCAGGCCATACCTAAGTCTAGTTGTCATCCCTAAGAATTATATGATCTCTCTAATTTAATGTAAAATTAGTAGGTCAAATTTAAAATTATTAATTAATACAATTTTTATGTTATATTATTTAAATTCTTTTTAAATCAAATTCTTACTTATTCTCTTTTTAGTTAGTATAAAAAAAATATACACTAAATTAGAAAAAAGTGAATCAATATAAAAATAATTTCAAACTAAGATTTGCTAAAAATAATATTGTATTTTTGAGTCCCACGTTAGGACAAGTGGAAGTTTGTGGTCGAAACGTGGAATAAGGGGCCCACCGCACGATTCACCCGATAAGGAAGGATAAGCCTCACTAGATTTTCATATATTCCCCACTTTCTTCCAAAAATAATTTCTGAATTTTTCTTTTCCATAAATAAATAACAAAGAATATAAAAAAGGCATTGAAGATAGTTAAATTGTAAGTTTTCAATGATTTAATTGATTCCCATTTCCAAAAATCTGCTTTCCCTTGTAAGAAACATGCACAAGATTCAAGATTTATAGTATAAAAATGGTTTTTTTAATATCTGAAAATAAAAATATTAATTACTTAGATATTTGTTTGTAATTTCCTGTATTTAGTGGATGGATTGCACGAAAGCTTTACCTTCAAGCCAAAGGCACCCGGTGGGCTTCTTTCATTCTTTCTGCAACTTTTAAGGTGTAAAGAATGGTTCTTGCACTCTTCTTCTTGGTAAAGCTCACAACTTTCTTATAATACCATGCTTTTTATTCTTGAATAGCTATTGAAATGTGGAAATTGAGTTTACTTAAAGCGTCTTGCTTTAGTTTTTCTTTTACTTCTTGGTGATTGTTCTGAAATTCGTTTTTGTCTAGCAGTTGAGAACTGTTGAGTACTGCATTCACAGCATGTGTTCTTAGAAATTTGTGGTGACCCAGTTGGGATATAGTAGTGGTGTTGAGGATTGGTTTTGAAAATCCATGGATACTTTGTTGAAATCACATAATAGGCTTGAATTCCTGCCTCAACTTCATTGGTTTCCTGAGAAAGCGAGTAATATAAAACCCACAAAGGTTCAAAACCAAGAACTCAGGTTTTGTTCTAAAATGAGAAGAAATGGTGGGGTGAAGGTCAGGAGTAGTGCACTTTTGGAACTTGTTCCTGAAACCAAGAAGGAAAATCTTGACTATGACCTTCCATTGTATGACCCGTCAAAGGGCCTTGTCACCGATCTTGCCGTAGTTGGTGGTGGCCCTGCTGGGCTTGCTGTTGCACAGCAAGTTGCAGAAGCAGGTCTTTCAGTTTGTTTGATTGACCCATCTCCCAAATTGATTTTTCCTAATAATTATGGAGTTTGGGTGGATGAATTTGAGGCTATGAATTTACTTGATTGCCTTGACACCACTTGGCCTGGTGCTGTTGTATACGTTAATGACAACACAAAAAAGGATCTTGATAGACCTTATGGGAGGGTTAACAGGAAGTATCTGAAGTCGAAAATGCTTCAGAAATGCATGGCCAACGGTGTAAAATTCCACCAAACTAAAGTGATCAAAGTTATCCATGAGGAGGACAAATCTCTGTTAATTTGCAAAGATGGTGTCACAATCAAGGCGGCTACCGTTCTCGATGCTACTGGTTTTTCTAGATCCCTTGTTCAGTATGATAAACCGTATAATCCTGGTTACCAAGTGGCTTATGGAATTTTGGCTGAGGTGGAGGAACACCCATTTGACATAGATAAGATGGTTTTCATGGACTGGAGAGATTCCCATCTGAACATCAGTTTGGAATTAAAAGAGAGAAACAGCAAGATTCCTACTTTTCTGTATGCAATGCCCTTTTCGGCAAACAGGATATTTCTCGAGGAAACTTCTCTAGTAGCTCGTCCCGGTTTACCTTTGCAAGATATCCAAGAAAGGATGGTGGCCAGGTTGAAGCATCTAGGAATAAGAGTGAAAAGCATTGAAGAGGATGAGCATTGTGTCATCCCAATGGGTGGACCTCTTCCAGTGTTCCCTCAAAGGGTTCTTGGAATAGGCGGTACAGCCGGGATGGTGCATCCTTCAACTGGGTATATGGTTGCAAGAACTCTTGCAGCGGCTCCAATTGTAGCTAATTCTCTTGTTCGATACCTCGGCTCTAATCGAAGCATCATAGGAAATGAATTGTCTGCACAAGTATGGAGAGATTTATGGCCCAAAGAAAGGAGGAGGCAAAGGGAGTTCTTCTGTTTTGGCATGGATATTCTGCTGAAGCTGGATTTAGCGGCAACAAGAAGATTTTTTGATGCATTTTTTGATTTGGAACCTCATTATTGGCACGGATTTCTGTCATCCCGACTGTTTCTCCCAGAGCTTATAGTTTTCGGGCTTTCTTTGTTTGCATATGCTTCTAATACTTCTAGGATAGAGATTATGGCAAAGGGAACTCTTCCTTTAGTAAGCATGATCAACAACTTAATAAAGGATAGAGACTAGATGACTGTACAATTGTGGTTTTCTTTATATGTTTAAAACCTACATCTTTAGTGCAATATCATATTGGATTAGCTATTTTTCATCTGGCTGGCGATTTCTGGAACTCAATCTGCCTTCTGATTTGCAAACATTGAACTTAACACATCTTCATCCTGTTTCAGCAATGAATCCATGAAGTTTCCTTCTTTTGGAACTCAAAGTTGGATATTGATTGCATCTTTTATGTATATGCTATGCTTGAAGGTCATAAACCAATTCTGGAATCAAACTCAATAGACATCGTTCTTTTTAATTTGCTAAAACATTTGGAACAAGAATCAATAAAAAGATACAAGAACATGCCATCTAGAGCATTACATCAATGGTTATATTAGCCATTCTTTCTCAAATTGAGATTGGCATTGAAAATAAAAGTTACCCATTCACTGCAGTTTGCATTAAGTTTTTCTGGAAATCCCAAATTGTTTCTCTGCGTTGAGACACTAAAATTGAGAAGATGATCTAAATAATTGTTGAGAAGATGATCTAAATAATTGTCAAGATCAGAAGAAAAGTTGCAGAAATGATAGTTATTGTAGTCCATGGACTTCTGAAATAGACCTCTAGTGCTTCATTTAACCATTTCTCAGTTTTCATCCACTTCTTGTCATTGAAGTACTTCGTACGCTCCTGTTTGGTACCGTAGAAGACGTCAGAATAAGTTTACACGATTGAAGTGAGCTCGTGAAAGGTTTTTACAACTTTTCGATCGTTCAGACTTTCTTGGTCATTCGGAAGAGAGTTAAAAAGTATTTCTGCTTTCTGCAACTCTGCAATATCTTCTTTAGTCGCTATGAGTGAATTGAGAAAGCTTATATAAGATATGACTACCCAGTCCTTTTCGAAATTTGGATGCATTTTGAATGCTATTAAGTTGAATACGAGAAACTTCCCTTGTTCACTAACACTAAAACTAGGAATCTTCAGCTTACAAAAAAAAAATATGTATCACGTAAAGATACATCACTTAGAGAGCTACTAGAATTGTTCGGCTCCAATATGATTCCTGCTGCCTGAAGATCCTTAACACCACGAAAATATGTAGTAGTCTCAATTCTAGGAATATCCTTAACACCGGGAAGTTGTCGAGAAGTTGCCACAGTAGTAAGAGAACGATAATCATTTTCCTGCAAAAAGGTTTATGGGACCCCATTAATGCTACTATACTAAAAAAAGAGAGAGCTTTTGTTGAATTAATTCTTAAAACAACAGCAAAAGAGGTTTCAAATAGTGGTCCTTTTGCAGTTTTAACAAACCTTTTTGACGAAGTTCATCCAATGAGCTCAAGCAGATGATTTGCCTCGTTAAAACTCTGGTCTGTCGTACTGTCTGCTTTTTTCATCCTTTGCCCATCCTTCAAAGTGTATCATTTCGATGATTTCTTTGGCGAACTAACGGATTGACATCCTCATGAACCCTATGTTAGACATTTTTGTGTTTAGGTGTAATTTTGTCAATGTCTCGTAAAGTTGGACTAACATTAATTGTAATTTTAGTTTTAAATAAATTACTGGTTAAGTGACGCCATTTGATCCAGATAAAGATATTAAAGTAACCTAATAAATGATCTATATCAATGGGTCGAAGTCCGGGAGGAAAATGAGTTTCAATTCGTGTGGACCGGATCCATAACGGCCTTGTGATAGGAAAGCCTGATATGGAAGCTATATAAAGGTAAGGTCTCCTACAGTTACTCAAGAAGAGCATTCTCGAGCATAAGGTTCCTGACCCGTTAAGGAAGCTCGGGATTTGAGAAAACTGTAGAAAGGCCTTGCCCGTGAGTCGGTGAGCATTTTCTGCTAAAGGACCCGGGAGATTTGAAGGCGTTTGGAACTCAGAATCGACATTGGAATCAGAGATGGAACCGAATCCAGATATTCTGCATTACCTTCGTTTTTTATCCTTTCACGGGACACTGGGGTACGTAATAAGGTCCTCTCTACGTACTAACATGTGATATCAGAGCAGTTACGTGATTGGATTCCCGGAAACGAAG
>JANVCL010000212.1:2397686-2418283 GCA_026546855.1 Erythroxylum incrassatum | reverse complement strand
TTCATATAGGGACAATTATAATACAACAAACCATAAGATTTTTTGCCTTCATCTCGAACAACTTTAATTACACACGTTCCCCTACAGTAACAGTTCGGCGGCATGGGATACCGGACTTCAAGCTCAGCCATGGGTTTCTTCTTCCTGAGGTCGCCGTAGGTTGAGTTGGACGCCATCTCTGTGAATCTCGAACAAGAAAGAAGAATAAGAAGCCGATTTGGTTGAGTTGGACGCCGTAGGTTGAGTTGAATGCCGTAGGTCTTCTTCTGTGAAATAAAACACAGATATGTAAACACAAGAAAGAAGAATTAATGGTATTATGGTCATTTCACAGGCAAATAGGCTATAAAATTCGCAGTCAGCGCGCGTGGAGGAACAACACACGGCTAAGGGTTTTTTTTGCAGCAAAATTGAAAACATAAGGTTAATAGAGTAACATTTTATATCTCAGGATTTAATTAGCTACTTTCGTATAACACAGGGGTCGCTACAGCAATTTTGTCTCCTATAATATGTTTTATATAAGATGTAACTTTCGAGTTTGTTTCTTAGGATTCATTGTATAACTTTTGAATTCAAATTTTAGATTATGATATTAATAAGATTTTTTTTCTTTTAGAACAAAAAGTAGGAATGTTAATGACTTGTTTAAAATTATGCAAAAGTTAATTCAATAATCTTAGAAATGCAATTATTAAACTTCTGGACAAAGAATGCAGAAGTATAATTCAAATCTTATCTTTTTAACATCTCTATAAGTTACTGATATGTCTACTTGTGATCAAGTTTGAAACTTTCTCCGAAAATCTGAGGGAAATTTTCTACACTTCTTTTTTACCTGTACTCAGAAAGGGCAAGAAGACAACAAAGTGGACATTGCAATGACACAACTAGATCATGATATACCCAGATGGAAACAAGAGAATCATGGTCTGGTTTGGTCTGATCTGGTCTGGTGTGATTAGAGTGAGTTAAGCTATGATGGTGGAGTCACGGTGGTCCATCAAATTCTATCATATGTCCATTTCAATCTTGTTGGCTGGGGCACATACTTTAATTGCTTTACACGTACAAACGGACCTGCAATTCATTAGTTACCAAGCAGTGCACATTCATATCATTTTATGGCTTTTCATTTGTCTTCTAATTTCATGTCCTATGTTTGGTAGTTTCAGAAGGTACAAGTCGTGACCTTGCAAGAAAGTAATGACTATTTACTTTCATGCTTAACAATAGGTCTTCATGAGTTTTAACTGAACATATAAAATATGTAAATTATCCAAACTTAATTTTTTTATATAAAAGTAGAATGTCCAAAGCCTGAAGTAATGATTAAAGAATATGTTCTCAGCAAATATTCTTTCCTAAAGTGGCCCTGAAAAATATATTTTCCAAAAAAAAAATCACAACTTCTCGTAAAGATACTATTATTATTGTTTCCCTTAAATAGTTTATTATTATCATATGAGCTTTGGTTAATTGTAAAACTTAAAAAGAAGTGTAAATGGATGCTAACTAATTTTAAGGGTAGATGCATATGAAATTCCTTGTTTTTAGCCATTTTTATTCTGAATATTTGTTATTTAACAATTTTCAATTTGATTTAGAATAATCATATTTTGTAATCCATGAAATTTTTAATTATTATCTTTCTATTATATATTAAACGGTTAATTAAAAAATCTTAAACTTTGCTCACTTTTATAATTATAGCTCGAACTTTAAAAAGTGACAATTAAATACGTAAACTTTTAATTTTAAACTTAATTAGTTAATTTATTTAGGTATGATGTGTATAAGTATTTAAGGTTTTGAAACACGTGGCAAGTCACGTCATCAAACTTAACAGAGGCACAAACGTTAAGTTATTATTTAAAAAATTAAAATTTTGAATATTTAATTGTCATTTTTTAAATTCGAACTATAATTATAAAATTGAGTAAAATTTAAATTTTTTAATAATTAACTCTATATTAAATAAATTATCAACTACATGTAATAATAAGTAAATTATGTATTTTGAATAAATTATTTTAGAGTCCCTAGCTCAAAGTCAAATGATTAGTTGAATAAAAATAAGAACCATAAAACTTAATTTGTCTCTATTCTTAGTCAGTCATTAAGGTCAATTTCAATTCATTAACAAATCTTTAATCTCTTTTATTGGAAGACTCTTAAGAGCTAGCTTTCTCTCTTAGAGCATCCATGGGAGGCAACTACCATTTTCAAGTAAAAAGTAAAGAATAAGCAGAATCCAAAGATGACCTTAGATGTAGCAAAACTATCCAAAGCAAATGTTAGCTGCAGATTCAGAAAAGCTAAAGTGACTGTAGGAACAGGATAGGGATATGGTACCTATTCTGATTTCTGATCATTCCACTTCACAACAAACTAAGATTTGTACCTTATGAATTTGTTAGAACGTTAAACATTAAGATTGTTTAATGAGAAAAGAAAAAAAGCCATTAAGACTCTGCTCACACATTCTGTGCTTTTGCCTGTTCCAGGACAGCTTTCAATGTCTCCCAACTTTGAAAGCTGTCCCTCACCATGCATGTTCTGTGTCTCTCTCTTTCTTATCCTTTCAATTTAAGTCTACTTCCTAACGCACTCGGCACTCCTCTACCAATTGAAGCCTATATTTTTATCTCTTTCACTTTCTCATTTCCTCTGTGAAAAAGCTAAGATCACACTGTCCTCCACCACCTCAAGGCCTAAACCAAACCTCTCTGTTTCTTAACCAGAACAAACCAAGAACTTGTCAATAGATAGCTGTCTCCAACAATCCGCAATCCCCATAAAAATTGGAGTAAGCAAAAAGAATCAAAAAGGCACTTTTTGCTTCCATACATGGGCTGTTCTGCTTCAAGACCCAACGCCTTTCTCAACAAGAACAATAACGCAGAAGAAAGCTTCAATCTTTATTATGCTTCTCATTGCTCACCATCTTTTTCTCATTTGGAGACCTCCATTGGGTCTTCACAGTACTCTTCACCATTAACAGTCTCTAGAGCTCTCTCTCTTCAAGCTCCTCTCATCCACCACCCACCTTCAAGAAAAGGTGATTCTCACCACCTGGTCTCTCTGACCTCCACAACTTATGGCTCTCTTCGCCTCATGGACCCCGACACAATCCCCATTGTAAACAAACAGGAAACACCTGACCAGCACAAAGCACCATCCAATTCCACCAAGAACAAGTTTAATGCTCAAGTCTTGGAGATCATGTCTGAATCTTTATCACCAGACTCTGTCATTAACACCTGGGAGCTAATGGACGGCCTTGATGATGATGAAGATGGGTTGGACTTCAAAACGGGTAACTCATTGGAGCCAAGATCGTTACTTTATAGTCGTTCTTTGGAGGTTTCTCCCCAGCCGAGTTCGTTTGAGCTTCCTGGTGTTGATGGATATGTCAAGAAACTATTTAAATCCGGTGATACGGCTAAAGTTGGACACTTGGCAATTGAGAATTCAGTTTCATTGTCAAAGCCATTGTGGAAACATTTATCTGAGGAATCGTTTTTGTCAAACCTTGATCCAAATGTGGTTTCGAGTTACAGGCGTGCATTGTCTTCCAGGCAATTGGGTTCTGATAAGGTGTTCAGAAATGCAAGGTCAGTTGGTTCTTCACCAATGAACTCTTTATCAAACAACAATGGATGCTTTTTGCATGGAACAGAGGATAGAGTTGTTTTGTACTTTACAAGTTTGAGAGGAATCAGAAAAACTTATGAGGATTGCTATTCAGTAAGAATGATATTTAGAGGTTTTAGAGTTCCAGTTGATGAAAGAGACATTTCAATGGACTCTACATATAGAAAGGAGTTGCAAAATGTGCTTAAAGGTAAAGCAATGAGCTTGCCACAAGTGTTCATCAGGGGAAAGTATGTTGGGAGTGTGGAGGAGATTAAACAACTCAATGAATGTGGCGAATTGGCAGTGCTTTTAAAAGGCTTTCCAGTTAGAGATCCAAAGTGGGTCTGTGCAAGTTGTGGGGATGCAAGGTTCTTGCCTTGTTCATATTGTAATGGAAGTAGAAAGCTGTTTGATGAAGAGAAGGATCAGCTGAAAAGATGCCCAGATTGTAATGAGAATGGGCTGATTCGCTGCCCTAGTTGCTGTTCATGAAAGATTGCTAAATGAGGCTAGTTGATAACTTGTGATTTTGAGTAAAAATTGGTGTAGTTCAGATTCAGAATTTGCTATTTTCCTCACTACTTGTGATAGCTAATTCCCATTGAAATTGTTTATCTCCATCTTTTCAAGTTGAAGAATTCTGAATTGAATGTGCCAAAAGAGAAGCATTTGTAATGTTACTTATTAGTTGTGATCTCTATGAAGCTACTGAACACTAAAGATGGGTTACACAGTATGCTGCATTTCATAAACTTTTTGGTTTTTGCTTTCACTCTCTTCATAATACAGCTGCAGAACATGTTCCTTTCAATGCTAGGGAAAGACTGCAAATCAGAATAGTTGCAGAGGTCATCCAGGAGTGGTTCTGGTACGGACTTGAACAAACAAAATCCATCCTACAGCTTAGGATTGTTTAGATATCATTAGCTAAAGATTGTTTAAACTTGCTGATGTCTAGTAACCTATTCACAATCAAGTCCTTTTTTGGGGTTTACTTTGTTACTGGTCTACCCTGACACACTAAATGAATTTCATGTAACCTATTCGCAATCAAGTCCTTTTTTGGGGTTTACTTTGTTACTGGTCTACCCTGACACACTAAATGCATTTCATGTAGTTGCAGGGTAGAGTTTTTATCAACATGGGATCTTTGAAGCGTTGAATAATAGTTGCAAGGTAGAGTTTTTCTGGTATCAACCTGTATAGGGCTAACCTACTAAAGTATTATAGATGGATTCAATCCCTGCTTTAATGGAAGGTATATGCTCGATAAGCTGTGACCTGATAGGAGGTTTCAGTCCAGTCTTTGAGCATTTTGTCTTGTAAGAGTACAAAGCTAGCATTTTGTCATGTCGGCTGCCCATTGAACTTGCAAGTTGCAATGCTTACAATTTTGTGAGAACCTCCATTGGACTCCGACTTTAGGCTAAAATTCAGTTTTCAAGATGGGTTAGGGCCTGGATGGGCCCCCCAAGCCTGAAGCTTGATATTTTTTTTTGCTACGTCCAAGTTTGGCCTGAAGTTCAACCGAATCAAGCTTTATCTATTTGTCTTCACCCCGAGCCAGACCATAGTGGTTACTTCTGTCAAAAGTCAATTACTCGTGTTTGAAAGGTGCCTCCAGTTATCATAAGAAAAGCCATCAAGAAGAAGACTAGCACTCTTTTTCAATTTAGGTCTCAGATTTCCTTATGTTTTGAACTTTGTAAAAGAGGACTTAAATAAAAAAAGATTTATGTGTTGTCTTCTATTTTCATACCAATCCTTGGAGATATATAGTTGGTCTTATCCCAAAAAAAGAAACCAGTACTTAAAGAATATAAACAAAGGAAATATTTGTATATATTTCAGATAAAACTATGTATTGGAAGTCAAGTTACTTTGGGATTCACGTAAAGAGAGAGCTCTTGGCATCTACCTACCAGAAAATCAAATAGGAATAAGTGTGAGGCCTTTTATGCATTGATTACCAAATTTTCACCTCACTTTTGCAGTTTATTTTTATGAACATCAGTCAATTGCTGGTACCAACCGAGCACAAGAACTCGGTGAATTTACTTGTGGCAGATTTAGGCAAGCAAATGCAGATTACCATTCTCCCAGTAGCATCAGCTTCCCCACTTGGCAGGAACAAACAAAATTGTGGTGTTGGTGTCAGGTCTATAGGACCTGCATAAACTGGCCTTCCCCATCCAAAATCTGCAGATTCATATATTGGAAATCTAGTCCACTGTGTTATTGTCAATTTCCCTGCAAATTCAAGCCTTCTTGGCCTCTCCACTTCTATGTAGTCAATTGTTGATCTTAAGTATTCTTCAGAGATGCCAACTCGAGCTTCACGAACCAACCGGGTTGTGTCTGCGAGAGATCCATTAACTAGCTCATAAACTGAGCTTATAGCACATGCTACACAGAGCACATTCCCATAGAAACCATCTTTCAAAGTTGGATTTTTGAGTTTATGGCGAGCATTGACTGAGAATGTGAGCCTAAGCTTGTACTCCAGAGGTTGAACATCCAGTGCTTTCACCCATGACCTCCATACGTGAGCTGCCATGGCGTCGAAAGTTGTGCAAGCGAACTTGGCATTTTTTGTCTGCGCTAAAGACTTCACTCGAGCCTGAAACTCTCTGCTCACACGGTAGCACTTCATATCAGGTTTTTCCTGCCACAGGGTCGTTGTCAGGCTTGAACCATCGTCAACTTTCATGAACTCAATGTGTGGATACTTCACCACAGGGGGGTCTCGAGGTCTGAAGATTTCCCTCTCCCAACATGGCATGGGGTTTGCAACCAAAGTACCAAGCTTTGCTGTGGCAGCCCAGGCATCTAGGAACTGCATAGCTCCAAGACCATCACAAATACAATGGCAAAGTCTTAAACCAATACTAGCACCACCACAGCTGAAGATGGTAACCTGAGCTATAAGTAAGGGCATATCAAGAACCCTGTAAGGCTCCTCATCTGGGAACCTATATATCAATGGTGCCCACGTTGGGTTCGGGATGGTGAGATCTCCTAGTTCAGCTAATGTCATCTCTGAGTACGCCTCAACCATGAGTGCACCATTTTCTGTTCCAAAAACCACTTCCAGCTTTCCCCCATCAGTTTCTCTGAGCCTACCAGATAAAGGGTAGTATGGCACTAGAACACAAGCTAGAGCCCTGGACAGTGCTTCCATGACATGTTTCTGACTAGTTTTCAAGCAATCTGATCTATAGAAATAAACTGTTGGAGTAAACACTCGTGCTCCAATCATGTCGTCAATGTTGGAGAGGTAGAGACTGTCACCTGAGGAAACTGGTATAGGTCCTGCAGGTGATACTTGCCTGAGACCGACAATATTGATAGGTATGTCGAGGATAGGAAACTCAAGTTCTTGAACAGACGAAGAAGCCATGAGAGCTTGCTGAGAAGGGTCGTGCCTACAGGTAACCCCATTTGTAGAAGGAAGAGTTTTCCTGGACATGTAAAGATTCATGGGCGATACAGGCGGCGAAGCCTTGTATTTTGCTGGTTTGGAGCAGTTAACGATGATAGTATTCATGTTCTGCATAATTAGGCTCCACCTTCTTCTACCATGCTAACTTCTCTCTTCCACACAATTGTTCCAACGAAGTTCAATCACATTATCATTATGCTCAAGAGTACTTTAAGAATGGGAAAAATAAAATGGTGCACAAGGAGTGCATGATCAAAAAGTTCGTTGAAACTTAGGAGTACTGTAGATACTCTTTTAGATACCGTTGTTATGTAATAATAGGCCAGGTTACGCCATGATTGGGCTTTACGTACCTCAGTCCAGAGCTGAAAGGAGGCCTCCAATTGATGAGAATCGATTGAGAGTGAACTTAAAAGGAGCATGGTAGGTTTTCAAAGAATTTTTTTTTTTTTAGAACATAAATAAAGCTCTGAGTGTTCACATGAGCAGTCTCGTTACTTGTCATTATGCAACCTGTGTAGACCCTCTCAGGTTCAACAATTTCAATTGATCATCCAACACAGCTATATTGATAGGTAAACACGACAGTACATATAATAACATATTATTGAGTACAGAAACTCTACTTGATCCAAGAAATCTTTCTACTCCCCCCGCAATGAAGAAACAAAAAAGGCTGTTGAATGTCATTTCGCGAAACAAGATCCTCATGTCTTATTCTCATTGATAAAACAAACATGCCTACCTATGACAAGGGAAAAAGAAAGGAACAAAACATCGATCTTCCGAGCTCACCGCATCGGCTGCTGATTGTAGTGACTCTTTTCCTTTTTCTTAGCAGCAGCAAGCTTAGCATTCCTTGCAGCAGCCTCACTTGCAGCAGCTCTGGCAGCAGCATCCATCTCTTTACTTGATTTCTTCTTCTTTGTAGAAACCACTTTTTTCAACCGCTCTTTCACATCAACAGTAGATGCATCCTCTGCCTTTTCTGTTTCAGCAGCTTCATCTGCACCATGTCCAGCACCTCCATGTGGCTGGTCCTGGAAATCCTTCGTCTCCTTCAAAGATTTTTCCTTCTTTTTCTTCTTTTTTGCACTTTTGCTCTCACCCGTGGCATTTTCCTTCTTTTCCAGCTCTCCATTATCCTCTTCTTTCTTTTCTTGTGCAGTACCTGCATTTCATACGAACCTCCACTTCAGAAACTGATTGACTAATGATGGTGATTAGCGGAATCTTGAATAATTTTCACCCGAACCACAACTTCTGAGGATGTAACTGCAACAGAAGAAAGATGGACAACGAGAATCCAACTTCATAGGTAAAGCAGTATAATCACACTTTTTCTTAATCCTTCCTGTAGGCAACAGCATGCATAGTATAATAAAAATAGTCCCATTACGTTCTTAAATCCTACAACTACATTACAAGTTTGTTGAAAATGCAATCATAAAGAAACTCCAAATACAGGAAGTAAAGAGAAAAAAACCTATATAGAACTCGTAATCACTAGAGAGATTTATAAATTGGAACAAAGCCTAACAAAAAGGACTCTCAGAAACCTAAATAGAACTCGTAATCAGTAGAGAGATTTATAAAATGGAACAGAGCCCAACAAAATGGACTCTCAGAAAGGTAAATATCATGTCATGATTTCATTTGTCACAGAAGTATTTAAATTTCAGAATCTGAAGTTCATACTATGCAACTTATGTAATTTATGTTCATTTCTTTTAGTGGTATGATCTGAGTGTGACTTTCTTGGGAATATTTCAAGAGTTGAACCAAGAACACAAAAACATGCATATATAAAATAAAAAATGCTAATTTACCATGGGAGTCATCACCACTGGTCTCTTTTTTAGCATATCCCAACTCAGCAAGAACAGCATCAAGCTCTTCAAGCTCCTTTTTCTTCAATTCCTTCTTGGAAAGCTGTCTATCTGTATCTTTATGAGCCGGAGAAGCTTCAGCTGGCTTCTTAACAGGTTCGACTATGATTGGAGTCTCATGTTCATGTTCATGTTCATCTTCGTGTTCTTCATCAATGTCATCATCAACATAATCCAGACCTTCTTCCTCACTCGCTGATTCCTGAAGACAGAACAACAATGTAAGAAATAAGAACTGTAATTCAAACCATTAACCAAATAAATGGAAATGTAATTAAAACAAGATCCAAATGCAAGTGGACAAAATGTAATTTTCAAACACTTCTAGGTTGAAAAAAGGTACAGACCGTGGCTATTAATCAAAATTTCATTTTCCAATAGTTTTGGGTAACAACTTGCAAGAAATGAAAGAACACTAAGAATCACAGCGGCCATAGAACCATATTGTAGTGATGGATGCCAAGTAAATTTCCATTTTCAACCAATTAATGTGAAACTCTTCAATACTTATTGCTTAATAGGTGGCAAGAAAAGTGACTCTACTTTCATTAGCATAACTCTCTTCCTATATCAAAAGAATCCCAGAGAGATAGGGAAACTAGAGGGATACAGCAATATGAAGCTGAGAATCAACACGTGTCGACCAACTAATCCTTAGAGACAAACATTGACAACAAACACATTCTAAACCCAATACAGAAAGCACTTAATGCAATCAGAACAATCAAGTAAATCAAACAAGTGTACAGTTTAGAATGTCCGTTAGATCTCCGCGAAATTAAGCAATTGTAGCATTAACTGAAGAATATCACTTAAACTATATCTTGCAGTCCTGAAAAACTTCTAAATGCAAAATTTTCCGAGCATCAATATTCATTAAATGAACTAACGTACAGCTGGATTTCATAAATTTTTATCCAATTATGGAGTAACCTAACCAATTCTGATCTAGGTAAAGTATTTCCAGCAAAAGAAAATCTTTCTGAGCTTCAATCATGGTCATCGCTCTTCAGTGTTCATATGCAATTAAGTTCTTAAATCAAGATTATTAACACAGAAATACAGAACTACCGTTTTCCAAGTGGTAGCGAATAACAAATGAATCTACACACCATAGCTCTCATCTCATGATCGTGTTACCCATATAACCATCAACTAAGAAAAAGAAGATTTCGCATTAAAAACATAAAAAGAGATCAAAATCTTCTTCCTTTGCCACACCACTCAAAACCCAAATACCATCCCACACGACAGATGAGCATAAATAAACTTAGTCAGCTAGCAAATGAAGAAACCTGCAATCCCACAGAACCATAAGATCAAGCCAACTTCTCTTATCACCCACTATACTTCAAGAACATGGCTCATCTATCAGCATCCAAAGGCTACCAAGCAACAGAAAAGCCTAACACAAATGAACATCATCAGCCAACCAAGGAATAATCCAGAAATCAATTACCTCAAAAGCTTCCCTTCCCACCTTGGGATCAGTCTTATCACTGCTCCATACAGAGGCAGGTGGAGCAGTGGTGGCATAGTAGTCATCATCGTCCTCATCATCAACGTCAGCCCAAGATTTCACCGTGAGAGGCGCCGGAGCCCAGAAAACCTCCTTCTCCTGCTCCTTAGATTTGTTGCCGTCGCCCGCGGGTTTGTCGGACCCACCCGCCTTCTTCTTCTTCTTCCTTAAGCTGCTCAAAGCTGCAAACACATTGGTGCTGTTTAGCACCATCGACTCATCCTTCCTGCTCCCTCCTGCTCCCACCATATCCTATCAAAAACAAACCCAATTCTTTCCCCACAAAACCCTTTTCTCCCTTATTTACAATATAGCAAAGAAACTAAAATTTACGCTCAAGTTCGATCTTTTATTCCACAATAAGGAAGCTTTGTAAATGAATTGAAAAGGGTTGTCGACGGATTCAAGTAAGGATCACAACGTAGGTAGAATTTTGGTTTCGGATATCTAGGGTTTGCTGAAGCAGGTATTTTTTATGGATGTGTATGATCAGATTCAAGAAGTACAGAACCTGTTGGCGATGCCCAAAAGCTAAAAAACGTTTTGGTCACTGATGTAATTAATGATCGAAATCACTGATTTAAGTGCTCCTAACGATAAACAAAAGAGATAAAGAGAGTTCTCAGATCAGACAAAACTTGTTTTTGTTGTGTGCTTTGTGAAGAAGAAGACGTGAAACGGTGAAAGGGTTTTCTCTTTGAGAGTCTTTAGATTGAGGGAAAACAAACACAAGTTAGATACGGATTTGGCATAGGATAATTTCTAGATAAGGTTTTCCTTTCTTTTCATGTCTTATTAGGGCAAAAGATTGTGTTGTAAAGGTTGAAAAGGAAAAGGAAAATAGGGATTATTTGTGGTCATAAAAAAATAGGTTTCCTTTATTAATCATATAGTCCATTAAAAAACATTTTTTAGTCATAAAAAACTTTGTTTAATTTTCCAAAATTAAAACTCCAATTGACCATAATTTTTAAAGGTTGAGTTTATTTGAATTCTTTTCAACAAACTTGACTAAGAAATAGAATTGCAAGATCTAGCATACATAAATTTGTGTTAACTTCATTGAAAACAAAAACTAAATTGAGTATATGAAATTAAAAAAATGTTAAAGTTTTCACCACAAAATTTAAACCTTTTTAATTAAAGAATGACGAGAATACTAGTTTTTAAAAACTAAACTCGTTTAATTATTTTAATAATAAAAATTTTAAAATGGCTAATTTTTTAATTTAATTTTTAACTTTTCGGTTTAATTTAGTTTAATAATTTTTATTACTAAAAGTCGATTAACTTATTAATTAATTGAACAACTTTTTATAAATAAAAATTGATTTATTTTTATTTAATAATATTTTTAATTAAATTTTTAATTTTTCAATAAATAAAAATATTCCTTTTTAATTATTTTAAAGTTTTTTAATTTTACTCTGATTTTATAATATAATACTAGTTAGAAACTTTTAAATCTTAAACTTTTTATATTAACAATTTAACTTCTGATTGATTTTCAATGCTGTGCACGGTTAAACTTAACCTTATTCAGCCTAAATCTGCTTATTAATCAAAAGTTAAAAGAAGACTTTAAATTGGTTATATTTATTTCCGGTCCGAACTTTGAACCAGCCCTTGTCCAGACAGACTTCCCAGTTTTTAAGGAGCTTATAGGATTGATTTCCTGAGCACCCAATCCTTACAGCTTCAAACTTAACAAGGTCATTTTGTAAAAATTTAATAAAATGAAATAATCAACCCGAACCCGAACTGAAATGCCAGCCCCGTTCGGAACAGAAACATAAAGACAGCATCTTTTTGTTCATGTACATGGTTAAAAATGCCTCTGCAGACCCTTTCAGGTTCAACAGTTTGCTTTGGTCGTATATCAAGCTATAATAACGAACGGTAAGGACCAAGAACTTGATGAGTTGACAGTAGGTTGCGAATGCCACTACAAAAGTGGTAAAGATGTACAGTAATAAATTGTAGCATACATGTCCGGTAAAGAAATGGTGTAAAAAATCTTTCTTCCCCAAAATGAACCAAAGATACCCTGTAAAATGTCATTTTTGCAAAGACCAGATTCTTATATTTTTTTCCCGTTTGAGAAAACAAACGAATACATGTCCACCTATGAGAAGGGAAAAGGCAAAGAAGAACAAAACAATGACCTTTCCGAGCTCACCGCACTGGTTGCTGATTGTAGTGACTCTTTTCCTTTTTCTTCGCAGCAGCAAGCTTAGCAGCTCGGGCAGCAGCCTCACTTGCAGCAACTCGGGCAGCAGCATCCATCTCTTTACTTGATTTCTTCTTCTTCGTAGCAATCGCTTTCTTTAACCGCTCCTTCACATCAATAGCAGATACATCCTCTGTCTTTTCAGTCCCAGCAGTTTCTTCTACCTTGTGTCCGGCATCAAAACCCTGCAGCTGGTCCTGGAAGTCCTTTGGCTCCTTTGAAGTTTTTTCCTTCTTTTTCTTCTTTTTTCCACATTTGCCCTCACCTGCGGCACTTTCCCTCTTTTGCAGCTCTCCATTATCCTCTGCTTTACAATCTTTTCTTCAGAACATTTTACCAGTAACAATAACGATTAGTGCATTTGTGTACAAGTTCCAGCCAAACCACAGTCCAGGAAGTGTGTAGGAGAGAAATGGACAAGAATGTGTCACAAAGAAAGTTGAATTTCAAGATTTCAAGTTCATATTATGGAATTTATCACATTTGTACTCATTTCTTTAAGTGGTTTCATATGAGGAATGTCGTACTGGAGAAACACAACAGTTCAATCAAAACTGGAAGATAAGCATATAATAAACGAAGGAAAGAAAAATTAAAAGTTGCTATATCTAAAGAATTTTGTTGCAACCAATATGGTAATAAATGATTAAAATCAGTATTAAACTGTATTTAGATTATATTAAACTATATTCAGAATATAGGTATAGATTCAAATCACATAACAGTATTTCATTTAAACATCTTGTATGATTTGGTGCCTTAAACTTATATCACCTTCCATTCTCTTAATTTAATTGGAGTTTATTTATTTGAAGAATGAAGAGTTCCCAGTTTCGTCAAATTTGAATTCATTTTCTATTGCTTCTCTTTTCTAATTGATTCTATGTAACGATGCTCAGTTACCATGAGAGTTGTCGCCACTGATCTCCCTTTTAGCATATCCCAACTCAACAAGAACAGCATCAAGCTCCTCCAGACCTTTTTTCTTCAATTCCTTCTTCGAAAGCTGCCTTTCTGTATCTTTACGAGCCACATAAGCTTCAGCTGGCTTCTTAGTTGCCTCTACTCTTTCTGATGTCTTATGTTCATCCTCATCTTCATGTTCTTCCTCAATATCATCATCAACTTCATCCAGTCCTTCTTCCTCGGTTTCACTTTCCTGAAAGTAAATCATTATCCATGTTAAAAATACCAATTGCAATCAAACCATTCACTATACGAGTAAGACGTAAGATAAGATCCAAACATAGGGGGACAAAATTAATATGAAAGAAAAACTTACCCACTCTTGTACAACAACTTCTGATTCTTTTTTTTCTGGCCAGAAAAGTTCTGGGCAGAACGTATTTCACTAGGCATGCATTCCAGAGTGTAAATCTCAGCAAGTCAAATAATATTATGATAAAAGTTTCTGCAATCATAGCAATTAAATGAATGTGCAGGACAGATGAAATCTGGCCCACTCATATCCGGAGTTAAAACACGTGTTTAGAGAATCTAATTAACTTCCACAACAATTGAACAATCGTTGTAGTAACTTAAGCAAATCATTTAAACTTCTACAGTCCAAAATTTCATGTAAAGGCTTCACCTAGTGAACTATTTTATTTGATTTTTAAGAAGGTATTTAAGAGGATTCTCTAAGTTCGTTCCTGGATTCATTTGGTATAAATGTACATCCAGGCAGGGCACACCTCAAATGCTTATTTTAGGTAAAATATTTCCAAGAAAAAAACTTTTTGCTAGGCTTGAAACATAATCATCAGTCATCAGGATTCACATGCAATTATCAGACCATCCATATTAATGAGCATTTGTGTTCTAAAATCCTGACTAACAAGAAACAATGCAAAACCTATTCCTTTTCAAAGTGATAAAGAATATCAGAAGTCCACATACAAACACTCTCACGTCACAATACATAGATATCTATAAACCATCTTTAACAACCATTAAAACTTCAAGACAATCTTTTATCTATCAGCATGCAAACACTAACCAACATCAAAGCAACCTAACAAAAGAATGCCATCAACCAAAAAAAAAGAAACAAGAACATTACCTCAACAGCTTCCTTTCCCATGTTCGGATCACTCTGAGCACTGCCCCATACAGAGGTAGGTGGAGCAGTGGTGGCGTAGTAGTCATCATCGTCCTCATCATCAACGTCGGCCCACGATTTCACCGTGAGAGGCGCAGGAGCCCAGAACACCTCCTCCTTCTTTTCCTTGGATTTGTTGCCACCGACGGTGGGCATGTGCGACCCACTGTCCTTCTTCTTCTTCCTCCTTAAACTGCTCAATGCTGCAAACACATTCGTGTTGTTTATCACCACTGCCTCATCCTTCCTGCTCCCTCCCACCATTTCAATTTTCAATCTTTTCTTGTTAATTTTCCTTCTTTCCCCCTAATTAACGAGATTACAATGGAATTAATTGGTTTGGGTAAATTTTACTTCTTTATATGATAATAAGGATAATCTGGAAAGGATTTTATGTGGGTTGTCAACGGATTCGAGTGAGGATGAAAGTGGAGAATCTAGGGTTTACAGAAGCAAGTGCCGTTTCTATGAATGAGTATGATTTAGATTCCATTGTCAATGAGCTAAAACTCTGCCGTTTTGGTTACTCGTTTCTGCATCTATCGGTTAAGTTGGTTGGCAGGTATTACCGTATTAGAGTTAAATTAAAAGAAAAACATACCAAACTCATCCTCCTGGGTTTGTGCTGGGTGAATGTTTTTTTGGTATAAAGGGAAAAGGAATACACTGTTTACCTCAAAAAAGAATTAGGGAAACAGATCCCTGACATATCCTCTAAAATGATACTATAGCATCCAATAGGTGTAAATCAAAATAAGTGATACCAATGTTAGATTGGGCTGCTTAGGTGGCGAGTCAGTCCGCGCATCTATTGCTCTTTCGATACATGTACCGATGAACAATAAACCAATTCTGAATGAAAAGTTTCAGGATACCCATGACTATTAGGGTTGTGCATCTGAGAGCGGATGTCCGAGAAAGAGAGGATTTGGTACACCCTCATCGAATCCACTTTCAGTTCAATCCGACAGAAACCCAACCTCCAAGCGATCGAAAGGCCGGTGTAGATGCCCCAAAGTTCTGCTGACAGTGTGGTGCACTAACTTATATATTCTGAGTGAAACCGCCAAACTAGTTGCCATCACTATCTCGATGAGGCCACCTGTTATAGCCGTGAACTGGGCACGATTGCATGCACCATTTGTGTTCAGTTTGACCCATCCTATCGGTGGACTACTCCAATCGATGAGTTGTTCTTGGCAGGGACGGAATCCTGTGGTGACCTGGTTTTGCCTCACAGTAGCCTTCTGAATCTGACCTGCAAAAGACAATATGTGAAAAGTGGGTAAGGGAGGCCACGCAAAATTTGAATCAAAAATAGACTTATTCCTTCAAGTCTAGAGGAACCAGCAAGTCAATCCAAAAATAAGCGCCCAATCTTGGCCGTGAACTATCCGATGTTGATGGAAGTTGGTAAGAAGCCAGTCTTTGGTGGGAAGAGAGAATAATGCCGAAGTGACGAGGTCCGTCGAGAAAGCGGCCCACACTTGACGAGTGATCGAACAGTCTCGTACATAATGGAGGGAGGATTCTTCCAGGGCATAGTGAGAGTAGGTACCGTCTGGTGTGAGGTGTTTACTCACCCGTTGTTGATTACTAAACAAGTGATCTTTCGCTAGTAACTATAAGAATGAACAAACCCGCTGGAGATTCGGGCACTACCAAATGGTCCGCCAGACCTCGTGTGTAGCTTCGTCCTCATGACTCGTGAGCATGGAGTAAGTGGAAGCAACTGTAAAGTTACCATGGTTAGAGGCACCCCAGATTAGCCTATTGTGGCCCAGATACAACTTAGGAGGAAACGTGTTGGCTATGGTGCTGCAAATCGGTGGCGAGAGATAAGATTGAAAGGTTACCCAATTTCAATTATCGGTGGAATCCACGAACTTGTGGGCGTTGAGGCATTTTTTTAGTAGAGATAGCAAGTAGCCCAACCCAGGCTTGGCTAACTTGAAGTTAACACGATAGAGATGACAATTAGCCCAACCCAGGCCCCGCTAATTTGAAGTTAACATGTCAGATTCAGGTTGACCAGGTATTGGACCAGGCTTCGAGCTAGATTTGTTTGAAAAATTCAGGTCTCAAGGGACTTGGCCTAATATTTATAAGCAAAAGCACATTTTGCTAAAAATTATGTCTTTTATATATTTTTAAATTTTAAAAATTAGGACGGGTCGAGATGGGTTCAAGCCTAGTCAAACTTGACCAATCCTGACCCATTATCATCCTTATTTTTAAGGCTAATTATTAAATAATATTCTACAATTGGTATGGATTTTTTTTTCTAAATAAGGTTTTCTTTTTTATTGTTATATATTTTAGAGAATAAAACGGATAATTTGAATCTTAAAATTTACACCTAAGTTTCAACTTAAAATAATATAATATTTAATTCAACTTTCTAAGTTAACGTTTTGTTAATTTTGTTTAATTTAAAAAATTTATTATTTTTTTGTGAAACTCTTCTATCCAAAATAGTGATGAGAAATTAGGGATTACAAATTTAATTTATCACTAATTTACAAAATAAATTTATTTCGTCACTTAGTAAATGAATTAGGGAAATTATATTAGAATTGAATATTAGAGTTTGAATCTAAGACAAAATTTGAATTAATTTAATTTAATTTTTTAATTTCAACTTAAATTAAATATAAAAAATAATAAGTTTAATTAAAATTAAACTAGTGATTATATTTATTTAAGATTAATTCTCATAATTAATTAAATTTATTTGGACATTATAAAATATTAAACTTAAATTTTAAGAATAATCCAATTAAAATTAAATTAGTAATTATGCTAATTTAAGTTAATGAAGATAAGTCCCATAATTAAAAACTTGCTTGAATACTATAAAATATTTAAATTGAATTTTAATTTTAATAAAAATATACTTTTTACATAACAAAACATTATTAACTTGCTACTTATTTCAACCTCAATACAATTAGAGAGAATTTGTAATCCTTATGCATTCCCCTACAATTCCGTTTACTGCATAGGAGGGGCGTGAATAAATTAAACAATATCCCCTCAATTTCTCCGCTCTTCTATATCCCCCTCCTCCTATCTTTCTCTTCCTATCCCTATTCTTTCTTTCTCGTTATAATCCCTAACCGGTACAACCTCCTACATTGTTATGAGTTGCAGAAGAAGCAATAACTATCTTAAGCATGATTTTAAAATTCGGATCGGTTATCAAACCGAAGATTTTACTGGTCACCGGTGTGACGTTATAATTATGCAATAATTATATATAATATTAATAATATTAAAAAATAAAATAAAAATTTATTAAACCGAACTGGTCCGACCGGTCAATTAACTGATTTTGACCGATTTTTACTAGCTCAATTAAGAACTGATTTTTAGGGATAAATCGAGCCGGATAGCTGACCGGTCACCAAACGGACCGGCTGATCCGGTCCAATTTTCAAAACTATGATCCCAAGGAACTCTTATCTTTCACTTGAAACTTTAAACTTAGATGTAACTCATATAAAAATTTCGTAACGCCTGTAGTTTGCAAAATCTTCAATTTGATCACAGTTATTTCTAATACAATAAAAAAAACAGAAAAATTAAATACATAAATGTAAATAAAAATTAAAATTTGTTAACACAATTTGACACATCTTGTTTATGCATACAAGACTCTCATTTAGCTTAATATTTTCACTAACGACAATAATTTTATACAAGGTTTTATTGAGCCAACACCACTCAACCTTTAATGCTATCTCTCGTCCTCACAACTCGTAAAAGTATTTCATAACACGTTCAACTCATGATCAGAACTCATGTTAACTTCAACAGAAAATCTTCCCAACAACTTTTTGACGAAAAACAATAAATATACAATTCAAATGATTAAAATAAATAATGAACATAAACAAAGGTGATTGAAAAAGAAAAAAACTTATCTAATAATTTCAACTTTTTCAATGAAAAATCGAAAAATTGTCTATTGTAGCCTTTAAATATTATTACTGTAACATCACAAACGCAGCAGCAAAAAAATCCCAATTGTAAACGTTTCTTCACCGAAACGATGCAAATGTTGGGGTTACAGCAACCATAACAGCTGCTGGAATTTTACTCAGGAAACCACCACTATCAATCAAGAACAGCAGCTGCACAAGCCACAGTTATCGTTCAAGAGATGGAGAATCCGCAGCCAAAGAATCACACACAATCAACAGTACAGCGCACAGAAGTCACATACCTGCCAAAGAATCACACACAATCAACAGTACAGCGCACAGAAGTCACATACCTCTTGGCCAACAGCACAGCTCCACTTCAGAAACATATTCCATAAAATCAACTACACATAAGTCACGTAAATCTCTCTAGAAAAATCAGCAACAGATAAAATACTTTGTTGACCCAATCAACCTAAAATTTCAACTTTCAAAACAACACAGCCTGGAGAAGTAGAACTCTCGTGTGAATAGGCAGAACAACAATTGGTGGAGAAGACCTTCGTGTGGAATGCTAGACCAAAGCAATAGACAAAATAGATATAGACAAAGACTGTTAGACGGACATTGGACACAGCTAGAAGACGAGGAAGACTGGACGCAGAACATTCAATGGAGATGGAGAACGAAGACAACTTCTAATTAATTAGGTTATCAATTAAATCCCCCCAAAAAAAATCCAGCTCTAAAGTCACCATAACCCCGTCGGTTTTCTAGCTGTCTTCGTTCATTTGTGTTCTTATCCTGCCTTAAAGAAGCTCAAGACAATAGGAATTCATTTCCGGCCAAGAAAGGAAAATAATTTCGCAGACATTAAGTTCAGTTCACTCTTCGCTGCTGGAATTTTCAGACTTCCAAGAATCATTCTTCATGACGGAACCATGTCCTTGCTCTTAAACTTGGTAGCTTGTGAAGCATTTCCTGATGCACCTGACGATAAATTCTCACTTCTTATAGATTGATGAATACACTGATTAACCAAGCTGAAGATGTGGAGGTGTTGCGTAGAAATCACATAATATACAATCTGCTTGAAAGTGAGCAACATGCTGCACAATCGTTTAATGAAGGTGGCGACGATTTAGTACTCATCAAATTTGATGCTTTTTGTGATGTTATGGAGCGCATTCATAAGCATTTTAACAAGAAGTTCAAGACTAGCATATACGAGTGGCCTGATAGGCACTTTGGTAATCTGATTCATTTTCTTGTTCCTTTCCTGTTGGCTTTGTTTTGAAATTGAGTCTTCTTAAGGATCTTTTCTACCCATGAATCATGTGGATTTTCAAGCGAACGGCGTACACAATATCTTCTACCAGACTTTCCCTTCTCTTGAATCTTAAGAACATGGTAAGGTAGCTGGTTCTCCGATAGAAACAAGTCCCTCCGCCCAAAACATGCAATTCTTGATTCCAAACCCTTTATTGGTTTTCTAGCGATGCAGTATAACAAAAACTGAATTATGAAACATCCATCATGATATCGTATTCGTTTAGAAGCAAAGGCAGTGTGTGTGTAAGGAACACTTACACACCAGCAATTGCTGACGATAAAATCTGAGAGGGCGAGAGAGAGAAGGTCAGGCACCCCATGGCTTAACCTATTGACTGAAAGCTAAAGAGTCGGGATTTTCATGAGTAAAAAACACCGCAAAAGCCGAAGTAGAGAACTGGAAGGTAGCCGGCATCTAAAATACCGTTCCGTAAATATTTAAAATATCAAGGACTATTTTGCAATTTTCTAAAAATTAAACCTAAAGAATAAACGACGCCTACCCCACCCCACCCCACC
>JANVCL010000212.1:2367711-2391357 GCA_026546855.1 Erythroxylum incrassatum | reverse complement strand
TGAAGAACATTAACAACTTTGTGTTTCAAAGTTGTCTTAATTAATGACTTAATTGTGAATTTTATAAGACAAATTGGATTTAAAACAATTAAGTAATGACGTTCCTAGTCAAAAGTAATAGGGAAAGACAATATTGATAAGACAAATATACACTATGTCTTTAAATAAAATATAAGGGAGATTAAAGAAATTTAAAGCTTATTGTATTAGAATCAATGGTTAAAAAACTCGACTGGTTCAACTGTAAAAATCTTGAATTTATTAATTTTTATCTTTGATTTACTTTAAAAAAATTTATTGTTTAAAATCAATCAGTTTATTAATTAATTAGTTAATTTTTTTAAATTAATAAGTTTTATAAGCTAAAGTAAAACAATTAATTTTTATTTAATAATATTTTTTATTAAATTTCAATTTTTTAAATGGATAAGAATAATTTATCATTAGTAACCTTTCATAAGAGTGATTGACTGAGAAGAAATGGGATAGGCTAAGAAATTAAATAAAAAACAAAAATGTTAAATAAACTTCCTATTTTGTTGACCCTTTTTTAAAATTTCAGTTAAGAATAGAGTTAGTTGAGAGTTGTGATATAACTGAGTAACTGAGGGTATTGAAGATAAATTGTTTATCTTTGCGTCAAAAGACTAAGTGATCATTAAAGAAAATATATTTAAAAATGGTGTTACAATAAATAAAACCTCCTAATCTTTTATAAATAGCAAGAATTTTTATGAAAAGTTACTTAGTGATATTTTACCTTTTTAATTTATCTATAATAAGAAATGTATACTTACAAGTTCCATAGGTGTATGAATAGGTTATTAATATTTTGATTTATATGTATATTCAAATCAAAGCACTTAAACTTGAAAAAACAATAAGTTAGTTTCCTGACACATTTTAAATGGTTGATGTTTGAGATTAAGTTAATTCAATGAGATTTTATGTCATTGTACTATTATTGCATTGTTGCATGATTGTGTGCTTGTGTGTTTTATTTTGTTTGTGTTTTTAGTTTTGCTTGAGGATAAGCAAAGGTCTAAGTGTGGGGATGTGGATAGGTGTAGCTTATAGTTTTTTTTAAGTGTTTGAGTGTGGTTTTAAGTGTTTTCTTATATGATTATCATGTGTATAGACTTAGAAATGTTTCTTAAGTGTTTGATTAGTTTAGAACAAGAATTTGATCTTAATTTTATGTTTGAAGAGGTGTTTGATATATTTGTGAGTGTATGGAAACAGGAATGCTAATAAAAGAGAAGGAATTGATGCATGGAAGCTGATCACAGTCAAATTCCAACGTACGAGTTTTTTGAACTTTTGACATTTCAAGCTTTTTTTTAATTCAAATGAAGTGGGGGAATTCTAAAAAAAATCCTAGAAGCCTCAAAAAGAATTTAAGAAAGAAAATACCAAAAAAGGTAAGAGCTACCATATCAAAAGAATATCAGAAGAGCTTCAAAGAAATTCCAAATTTTCAAATCAGGACTCTAACCAATTTTCTTTCTTTTCCCTTTATTTCTTTTGTTTTCTTGAATATTTGTTTAAATTAATATGATGTTTAACTTGATTATGGAATTTTAAATCCATAATAGAGATTGTTCTTGAGTTATTTTGTTAAAGTTTATTCTTCTTGAATTCAATACATCTACGAATGTTTGTGATAATTATTATGCTTATACTTCAAAATAAGTCGAGAAAGTGAATCAAGTTATTTGTGTTAAGGTGCGCATTGAGAGTTGGTAACCTAATAGACCAGCAACTATCAAATTAATTAACAATTAAAGAGAGATCTTAATTATGAAATTAATTATCGTCATGATTGTTTTAAATCTAATTAAATAGTTATGAGTAGTTTTGTAAATCGAGAGATTACAATTCTATGAGTATCGAATTCAAATAGAGTTACTTGATCAGATCTCGAGAGAGAGTAATCAAAACTTTAGGATATATAATATCAAGCATAATTTTTTTTAAGAATTAAATCAAGCATAAATTGCATCAACAAAATAAAGGTAAAACAAAACAAGGATCAAATAAACCCAACTCTTGAATCCCCACAATCCTAACTCTTTGCCACCTTTCCTACTTCCTTATTAACTGGATAACAAAGATATTATTTTTGCCTACTTCTGGGCAAAGTTAGCTTTTTTATAATGTTCACAAGAAATATTGAATGGAAATTCATATGAGTGATTGCCGGATTGGGGTAAGGAAGATAATGGAGGTAGGATTTTGGTCAGGGATATCTAGGGTTTTCAAACGATGATGATTTGAAGTAGGTGTGTATGATCAGACTAAGAAATAGAATCAATCTGTAGTTGATGACACAAAGCTGTGTTTTTTGGTTATTGAAGAGAGAAATCTTTAGATTAATGGTGCAATGGTTAATTAAATTTACAGTTAGCGAATGAAAAGAGAAATATATTAGAATTGAATGTTAGAGTCTGATTCTAAGATAAATTTTGAATTAATTTAATTTATTAAATATCAAAAATTAAGTCTAAAAATTAATAAATCTGTAATTAAAATTAGACTAGTGACTATATTTATTTAAGATTAATTCTCATAATTAAAAAATTACTTGTAAATTATGAAATATTAAAATTAAACTTAAATTTTAAGAATAATATAATTAAAATTAAATTAGTGATTATAGTTGTTCAATATTAATTAAGATGACCCTCATAATTAAAAACTTATTTGAATACTATAAAATATTTAAATTAAACTTAAATTTTAATAAAATATTTTGCAGAACAAAACATTATTAACTTGTGCTTTGTTTTAACTCTCAATGTAAGGATGGGGTGCTCCCCACATCATGGATGTTTTTGTAAATCCTGTAACTAAACGATCTGTCATAGAAAATATTATCTTGTGTGAATCGGTTCATCAATCATAAGCTTCTCTCTTCTACTTTGACCTTCTTTAGCATATAATAAATAATCCTAACATCATGAACACACAAGTTCAAATCCAAGTGGTCTTCTAATGGAACAAATGAAGAATTGTTCGTCTTTAGGATCAAATTTCAGATATTGAAATAGGACAGGAATATTGATAAGCTCTTACGTAGTTATGAGTTGCGAAAAAACAATAACGATCGTAAGGAACTGATATCTTTTACTTGAAACACTAAACGTAAATGATACACAAGCATCCTTCCTGATATTTATATGTAAATCCAATCCAAACTGTGTTTAGAACAAACCAAAAGATTAGATTTTGAAAGCGACCAACATGGGTGGATCCAAAAAGAATCTACTTCTGATAGCTATGATGGTTGCTGGTGTACAATCAGTAATTTTGCAGAACTCAATACTACCACCAGAAGAACCTGATGATTATTTCGATGAATGCAGAAAAAGGAATTCCTTCGTATAACTGGTTTTAGATCATGAAAAGCAGACAAATCCTACAATCATATTACCACCTGAGAGAATAGTGTAGGGTACCTTTATACAATTTAAATACAATGTCACAAACTTCTGTTCTAACCCACAATGTCACAACTTATACAACTTCTGTTCTAATCCAAACCCAGTTGCTATCACAGGACTAGAACAAATTTAGATAAAACCTGTGCTTCTGCAAATGCAATCTAGAAAGGCCTCTGCTTGTCAAAAAATCATAAGAGTATATTGCAAAACTTCTAACTCTTTTCTAACAATTCATCATATGTCCAGTTGCTCAATGTTAACCTTGGTTGCAGAATTTTGAATCAGTGCCTTGCGGCCATCCACCTGAAGCCATACATAAACGTAGAGATACACATCAGACTCTCATTAGCATGGAATAGTACTGAAAATTATCTCTTCTTGCACAGATGGTATATTGGCTTTGACCAAGCATTGCGTTTCAATGCAAAATAATGCCAAGCAGAAAATTGGACTGAGTTCCAAACTCAATTGACTATATAAAAAGAATACAAAAGGATGGTATCTTTTCCAAGTGCAATTTGCTCAAAATCATCTGACATTAGACTATTCCCATTTACTTACTCGAACCCCCATAAGGGAAGAAAAGACAACATTAGCCTCTGCAGCGTCCTCAACCACTAATTGCTTAAGCAGCCTTCGCTCTGGATCCATTGTTGTTTCCCACAGTTGGGCAGGCATCATTTCTCCCAAGCCTTCATTTTCAAACCAAGACATAACAAGCAAAATTCAGTTACAAACACATTGTATGAGGAATGGAATATAACACATTCGAGGTTTATGGAAAGAAAATTCCAGAGTTATAAGGATCATACAGTAACTAATTTCAACACAAAAGATACACATTAAATGTCTCAATGCATTTGTGTATTTTATCAACATACAGGCCCAAAGCATAAATTTTGTGGCATAGACATCTTACCCTTAAACCTCTGAATGTTGTATGATGCATTTTGAGGAAATGAATTTTGAAGTTTCTTGAGCTCTTCATCATCATAGCAATAGTGTACTTGCTTTCCCCTCTCCACCTGGAAAGCAGGTGGAGAAAAATATAGTTAAAAAGGCTAACCATGTATCATTTTCAGATGAATGGTTGGAAACCCATCAATAATCAAAGCAAACCTTGTAAAGGGGTGGAACACCAACATAAATACAGCCTTCATCAAACAAGGTTCTCTGCAGGAAGAACCCAATTATCACTCGTATACAAACTCATCATGCACAAGGAATTTAATTTTCTTTTTCCCAAGTATACCTCAATAGTAGGTGATATTCAGTACAATTGACCATTTATTACCTGATATCTATAAAAGAATGTCAGTAAAAGAGTTCGGATGTGAGCACCATCCACATCAGCATCTGTTAGGATGATAATCTTATGGTACCGTAAAGCCTCCTTTTTAAAATCCTCTCCCTGCAATAAAGAATGACTTCACATGTGAACAAAATCAAGTAGTTGGACTTCAGAGTTGAAATCAGTAGAACAAATAAAAATGATTTGGAAAGAAAGATGAAATTCACAAAAAATAAATGGACAAATAGAAACAGAGAACAAAGTAATTAAAAAGTTAACCTTCACTCCAAGCCCGAGGCCAAGTATAAGATTTTGAATCTCTTCATTCTTGTACATGGCTGCCTCATCTCTTCGCTCAATGTTTAAAATTTTGCCTCTCAAGGGAAGAATAGCCTGAACCAACATGTAGCGGAGGTAATGTGATGGGTGTCGTAGCTCATTATGCTACCAAAATGAAATAGGTCTAGAACAATGTAGTAGCATGATTGCATTAGTTAGGGTAGACTCTCATGTTGAATATAAAACTTTAAAGATCAAGATTGTGACAGCACAATAGAATGGAAGTAATGCAACAAAGTGTTTCCACTATTACAAATAAGATTTATTAAGAAATGACCATTAAAGGCTTCAGCAACTTCTTGCAAGCACATTACCTGAAAGCGCCTATCTCTGCCTTGTTTGGCACTACCACCAGCTGAGTCCCCTTCAACTATGAAAATCTCTGCAAGTGTCAAACCCGCAATAATGGTTCAAAGGATAGGAATGTTTACTATATCCACTGGCAGTTAGATATATAATAGGATGCACAATGATCAGAATGCACAACCCAAGTGAAAACTCTTAAGATTATATATTCTTCCTCGTACCATAATCACCAATCAACTCATATATTTGACATTTAACAGAAATTGTTATGACCAGAGAATTTAAGATAACATACTCAGAAGATAACCAAATTCAGAAATAATAAATGACTATTAAAAGTGCATTAAAAAGATCTAACGCTAGGATCAAAACAAAAATACTGATAAATTTTTGTTTGTGTTTCATGTTACAAGAACAAGAGGAAGACCCACCTGCTTCTTCAGGGTTTGTAGATGAGCAATCAGCAAGCTTCCCAGGAAGAGATGACAATCTCAAAACACTCTTTTGTCTCACCAATTCCCTTGCTCTCTTTGCAGCCAAAGCAGCCTACAGAAAGAAAGGATAGCGTAGGAGATAATTTCATGGTCCACCAACATAACACTTGAAACATATTAACGGAAATACTACCCAAAAAGTGCAAGAAAAATACCTTGAGAGCATTCAGAGCTTTTGAAAGGATTGAATCAAGAACATTTGGATGCAACTCTAAATATTCAGTAAGATACTCCTGAACACATTGTTCTACCACTTTCCGCACCTCTGGATTTCCCAATCTTGTCTTTCGGATAGAAAGAGACCAATAATGTATCATATTAGCAACTAGTAACATGAGATAAGTACAAGTTTCTCAAGAGTATTACCAGCACAATTTTTACCATAAGTAGATAGTACCTTTGTCTGTCCTTCGAACTCTGGACTTGGAACTTTGACAGATATAATGCATGTCAATCCTTCCCTTACATGTTCACCACTTAAACTAACATCCTTATCCTGCAAGTTTACATCAGATGCTTTACTGTAATGAACACTCCAGACACCCAAACCTTGATTTATAAGGGATGCATACACATTACATACATATATGTATATATAATAGATAGATACGTCGAGATAGACAGAGAGAGAGGGACAAAAAAGAATGCAACTAGCTTTATAGGCCAGCAGCATCTCTCCTCATTTCTAATAAGGCCTAGGGGTCACAGGGGGATTCGCTAACTTCAGATATCTATCGATTAATGAATCCTTTTGCAAATACCGGGAAAAAAACTTGTCACAGACTAACTATATAGATTCTTGTTGACAGAGTGAAGAAATGGGAAGCATGAAAGTATTTAAGATATGTTGCTATAAATAATGCTCAATACAATAAACCAACATCAGACAAAAGTTGCAATCCTCCCACTTGCTTTCATATTTACATTTAGAATATGCATATCACAGCAATAATCAGTCAATTCAGTGGACCAATATCTGAGCCAAAACAATAGCCTGAACTAGGATGAACTCAATCACACAGATTGGTGCCGTTTGAAGACAAAAAAAAAGGGGGCAAAAAGAGAACTGCTGACTGAAAGTAGAAAGACAACTGCTGCACCTTTGCGAAAGAAATCAAATGAATCAGAAAGTTACAGGAGCAAACACATATTTTCGAGATAATTGCCAACAACAAACATGAAAACAAAAAAGTGCAACATGGCAGATGCACCTTGATGATCTTAGATTTCTTCCCAAGATTATTGAGAGTTCTTGTTAAAGAAGTCTTGAAGCCATCTATATGGGTCCCACCATCAATAGTACGTATGCTATTTGCATACCCCAGTATTGTATCAGAGTATGCATCAGAACACCTAGTAAAGACAAATGAAAGACAGAAATTACATCAGCCTGGTCAAATAATTGTCATTCACAGCTTCCAGAATTCTAATACCAACATAAAAAATCACATTAAATTCTGCACATGTTAAATTTAAAGCATCACTTCATCCAAATGATCCATGGAAACGAGATTGCAAGAAGGCACATGATGGTTTTACCATTGAAGAGCCATGTCAATCGTGATTCCATCAACTTCTCTGCTTAAATCCACAACATCATGAAGTGTTTTCTGAATTAAACAACAATCAGTCTACTGTTGAATAAAAATGAAGAAGAAAATATAGCAGTAAACTTATTTATGAACTTATGCAAGCAATAAGAACCAATGCATTCAAATAACTTATATGAGGATCTGACACATATTAAAATCACGATGAGATAGGAGTCATGAGAAACCTCAACTCAAACAAGGAAAGTAAAAGAAGTCTGTTAGCTGAATATTATATGTTGATGGATTCTCATATTCAGTGAGGATAACTACTGCTCCCTGATGCTTCTATATCACAAAATTGTCAATTGTTGGAAGTTTCATGTGAGATCTAGCAATGAGCTACAGAAATTTAGTTTAGACGAAGACTCAGAACCATCTTCTCTTAACAACTGAAACTTCTCCAAAAAGGTGAAACTAAAATGAGGCTTTTCTATAGTTTTCTATGCCTTACCAAATAACTCTGCGTTTAAATAATTTCTGACAGGGAATTAGTCTTTAAGGTTTCCTTGACATCATAGCCATTTTTCCAAGCCTATAAGCAAAGTAAATGAAATTCAACAACCACAATTATTTGTCATATAATCCTAGAAAGAGCATTCAATAAGCAATAATTATTGCTTATAGTCCTATATTTGCCCATTCTTTATCAAAGACAATTTCTGTACTTATTACAAGAAAAATATATTGAATGAATTAAGAGGCATGGAAAAAGCAAAAGGAGAATTATTCTACAAGCAGTGGCACCTTATCCATATTCAACCAATTGACATATTCAACCAAACCCCCAGCATAAAAATATTCATCATATTGGCACTTCTCTGGATCATTATCTTCCCTTTTCAGAGTGATGGTAAGCTGCAAAGGTGAATAAGAGTAGACTTAGCCCTCATAAAGCCAAACCCACTGACAGCCCAAAAACTTAGGTAGGCAAGACTTCAGAGCTGTGAACTAATGCAACTAATAAATGAGTAACAAAGGGATTTACCTTTGGGTTTAAAAATGCGAGCTCCCTAATTCGTCCACTTATAGTATTGTAGTCAAATTCTATAGCAGTAGTGAATACTGCACAAAATTTTGAAATTCAAGATCTAAAATATAACTAGTTATAGTTTAAAAATAAAGCATAAATTCACACAATGTAGAATAGGCTTGAAATATTAGGGCAAACCTTCTTTGTCTGGCCAAAATCTGATACGTGTTCCTTGACGATCCTTTGATTCAACTGGGAGTATGTGGCATGTTAAAATAGTCACAGGGTTTCCACGAGAATATTTCTGCTGGTACTCTCTCCCATCACGCCACACAGTAACTTCTAATCCCTGTAACCAAGAGATAACCAGCCAACAACAAAATATCAGGCGGAAGAAATAAAGAAGAAAATTATAATATAAATTGGTCCATTAATCTCCAGGCCTAACATCAAGAAACTCACTCGATGACACAATCATCCTTTCGGTTCAATTTCTGCTTTGACACTTACAATCATAAATCTAAGAATTCCCAATTCCTCTTTTCCATTTTCTATTATAAATTGATAAAAACAGGAAAGAGAATAGTTCGGTGGCTGTGGAATCATAGATAAAAAACATACCTCAGACAAGGCATTTACAACAGACAAACCCACACCATGTAATCCACCAGAGACACTATAACCGCTGTTAGAACCACCAAACTTTCCACCAGCATGTAGGACCTGAAAAGAAATTATCCAGATACAGGACAACAGGAAAATAATAAGTCATTTACTTATGCATTACAGTCAAATTATTCATTAATTCACACCAAATAAGTTTCTTATTAGGAAAAAGATGTTAGACCTAATTGTACATTGCGAAGTGATTGCCAATCGAAATTTACAAGTGAATGCTACAAAGGTGTATCAATTGTTAGAAGAAACTTTTTGACAATTACATGTAAATAGGATAGCAATTTTCCACGTAACAAATCTACAAAAATCTCATGTTGTCAAGCAACACAACCGCATCAAAGGATGAGAAGACGGAATTGTAATAATATTTCATCCAAAAAGAGGATAAATCAAGGAGAGTGTTGTTTGAACAGCATAATTCAAGCCACTTTCAAAAGTGTATACATGCCTAAATGATTGACACTTGACAACCTCTATGGTAACTGATCACGTGTTTCTCACAGATGAAAAGCAAACGTCCAGACTTAAAAGCCAGCTGCAAGTTCCACGGTACCCTAATAACTATAACTAAAAAAATGGCACATTACCGTTAGCACAGTCTCCAAGGCAGATTTCTGTGTCACCGGATGCAAGTCAGTAGGGATCTGCAAACAAGTAAAACATAAATAAGCAGATATGATGATAAAACAAGCGTTGAAAGGTTGCATGAATGACCTAATTTTTAATCAATTACCACAACAGAACAAGTTGTAAGAACTATTATAAAAACCCACACTTGTTTAATAAGCAACTACAAAATGCTTTGGGAACTACATTCAAGGAAGAGCAATAGATGTACTAAAAGAAAGGGAAAAGGTATGTGTGGGACTTCTTTCCATACAATTACAAGGGAAATAGATAAATTAGCAAGACAAAGCAAGGGTGCAAATTTCAAATTATTCCATTACAAATCTCTATCTTTTCAAATTCAAATAATTCCAACTTCAGGAAAGGGTGTGAATTTCTGCATATGATCAATTTTATATCATATACGAAAGTTAGTTTGATCAAATTTTCAAAAACACATATCTCTAACTACTGCAACAATGAATTGACAAAAAAAGGCAACCTTAATCGTGAATTTAGAGGTCATATTAGCAATGAAATAACTTAAATAATGCATGGTATAGAAGATAACACAATGAAGAATTATATTATTTTTCCACTTTGTAGACAAAATTAGAACATCCACAAAGTTAGTATGGTCCACTATCCACTATCCACTAATTTGAAATGGAATAGGATGGCACATACCCCCCTCCCATCATCTGCTATGCTCACTGAATTATCTGAGTGCAGAACAACTTCAATCCTAGACGCATATCCTGCTTGGGCCTCATCAATGGCATTATCCAGTATTTCATATACCTGAGTTAAAGAAATAAAATCAATTTTGCTATAGTAGGCAAAATTAAACAGTATTACTGAGACAATTATCAAAACATTACCAAATGGTGCAAACCGCGAGGTCCAGTGCTTCCAATGTACATTCCTGGCCTTTTTCTCACAGGTTCTAACCCCTTTAGCACCTGAATATAAGTAATAAACAATGACAGACAATCAAGGGGGGAAAAAATAAAAGCCTGGAAGGAGAAAATTGTGCATGCCCCTTCCCTTCCCCAGAAACTTGCCACAAAATCAATCGAATCCACAACAAAGAAATAATTCCCAATCGCAAGAAGAATACCAACCAACACACTTTTCTACCAGGCAAACACTATTACATCATTGCAATGTACACGATCCATGTATACGAACACACATGATTGCATGAACTTAGACAAGCTTCTGTGACTGTAGTAAATACCAATAAGACGACATAACGGGAGCCCAAAAGTTCATGGATGAAGTCCATTAATAACCTGAATTTGATCCGAACCATAAGCCTTAGACCTTGCACCTTCTTGTAAAGACTCATCCACAGTGCTAGAGGACATGAAAGCTCTAGGAGAAACCACATTTTGAACCAGAAAACGTCTTGGTGACCTCCTCAATGGAAAACTTACTCTGAAACAAAATGTTCGAAATGATTAAAACCAAGTTCCTAAGAAACCAAATTGAATAAATATTACAAGCCACCAAAACCTTTTTACACTGTGACAGGCAACAGAGAAGCACGAAGGCATTTCTTTTGCCAGCAAAGAAGTATAAGCATAGAGACAGGAACCATAATCTGAACTTTCAGCTCTCAGAACCCCATAAAACAAAAAAATCCCTTACTTCCCATGAAGAATTGAGAACATAAAGAGAAAAAAAAGTGAAAAAAGAGAGGACATGATGATTGCATCCATATCAAAATAAAAAAGCAGTTCCATTTCTACTGCACTTCAGCTTTACACTAAACCAAAGAAAAGTGCCAACAAGAAAGATACCATTTTCCATTACTTTTCCAAGAAGAAATACAAAATTAAACCAAACTACATCAACAGGATAGTAGAAAGCAGAAATGGCGTATGAGAGACAACCTGGGTTTAAAGCAAAGAGAAGGACGGAATCGAGAAGAAAGAGAAGAGAACGAGCGAGAGCTACAGTGAAGCGACGAAGAAGAAGAAGAAGAGGAAGAAGCAGGTAATGGGCAACGACAGGCCATGAATTTTTGAAGAAGAAGAAGATAGCGAGGCGGTTTTAGAGGAGTAAGCACCATTTTCTATGTTACTTCTTGGGGATTTTAGAGATATGCTCCCGCTCTGTTTTTCTGCATTTTCTTAGTCTTAACATGGGAAGGTTGAAAGAAAAAAAAAACACTTCCTTTTCCCTCCCCAAAATCTATGGCCGCAAATTCTTGAGAGGCTTTAGCCCATTGGGCTTTTAACAGCCCGATTAGCTTCTTCATCGTGTTTTCATTCATCGAGTCACGAGGTACGTCAAAGGATTGATCTTTCATGACTAATGTAATCATTCTAAAGTACTAGTAGTACTTTTGGCATTGCATGTCATTAATTACTTAACATAGGCTCTATTTAGGAGGTACGTTTAAAGTTTAGAACTTTTAGTACTTTCTGCAAATATTTGCCTCTTCGAAGTGATTTTAGCTTCTGGTTTGTTTGTAAATTTAGTGGAATGTGTTTGCTTCCCCAGTTTCGTGCAAGATATCGACGCTTCTTTATTTTTGCTGTTGAGTTATTGTTTAGTGCTGTGAGGATCTTCTCATGTAAAGCTGTTCACTTTCGTTCTGGGTACTTGTAGGTATGAACTTCTTAGGGTAAAGATACAAGGTTTTGGAGGTCTGAGTGCTATTTTTCAGTTTCTTTCCACTGAATTTTGGGAATGGCAAGTTTCAGAGGATTATGTGGCTCTCACTGTCATTACCTCTTAGAAACTAAAATGGATACATCTGGCATGGATACACACATTTGTCATTATTGACGTAGGAGCATTTGAAATTTTATGTATGTTCATTGTTCTTTTTGATTAGGTGATTTTATCGTAATGTTTCTGTTTCAGTCGTTGCTGGTTACAGTTCACGACCTTTTAATACCATTTTCGTTTATTTCAAGTCCATATTTGGCTGGATAATTAGGGGCCAGTACGCCACAGTTTGACTTTCAACTTCAATGTGGATTCATGTTGGGTTTCATCTCTTGGTAACATGTCCACAGGCACATGATGGCATGTAGATAGATTGTTATAATTGTCCCAATCCAAACTCTGTGATTTTTGTGGGTCTTCCTTATTGTTTTTTGGTGTTGACATGCGAAGAAGTGAGTGGCAATTTAGTCGATGAGGGGAAACCTCCTATGGTGGTATTTCTTTGATAAAAACCGCAGCTCAAGGACAAAGTAGATGAATCAGTGGGCTTGAAGGCATCATAAGGATTGTTTATCACAAGGGAGGGTGAATAATGTGGGGATGGGTTTGGGAAGACATGTTGAAATGTGGATTGTTAGGAGACGTATCCTCTGTCGTGCATGCGAATCCCATTTCTTTGGTGATGCTTTTATCCCCTTTTCCAGCTAGTCAGTAGCTTATTTGCAGCAAGTATTAGATTGTTATTCTTGGAGTGTTAGCTTGGAGAAAGTTTAGACCATTCTATGATAGGATGCATTGCAATGTGATTTTCATCGCAGGTTACTGGACTAAAACGTAAAGATGAAGACAGACCATGTGAAATACCCGGATGGACGGGAATTGATTGAGCCAACATTGGGTGAACTACAAACTAAGATGAGAGAGGGTTGATTTCTCAACATTAGCCTTGCTGATCGCAATCTCATTGCAAATTGGAAACAGGTTAGTTAACAGCTTGTCTAAGTTTGAATCAAATTCCATTTCCCAAGCGTTCTGGTTCTTCCTGTATGAATCATCAGCCAAAGATAAACATTACTTAAACACTGGATCTTCATAAATGGACGGTTTTCATTTATAATTTTAAGCAACCCATGTACCATTCTGACCCTAGATTCATATTTGCATTAGATACCGATTCTCGAGTGTTTCAGGATTTATGCAAATCATGTAAATTCATGTCCTGGTGATGCTCGCTATTGATAATTGTCATTCACTGATTTGGAGTTAGATAATACAGCATATTAGAGAACTTATAGTTGCACCAACTCTTTTTACCTGATATTAAAAAGTTATCCCAAGAAAAGGATTCTGGGTCTCAGACACATTATTTAAATCTATTTTTCTAATAGTTTCTATGTAAATTCCAGACAGGCTATGAACTACTCTTCTGCTCAAGATGTATGCAGCCACGAGATCACAACTTGCATATGCAAAGTGACAAAGTAACTCAAGGAGGAGACAGTCTTTAGAGCACGTCCATTGTGGTTGTAAAGTTTGTGCGTGTGGAGATTGATCTGTTCCAGCCTTTTCTGGCTTTTCTTCTGCAGAATCTATGGAACCTTTGTTTGGATGCAGTATCATGGATTCATTATTCAACCGTGCACACTTGCATAGACCTTGCACACTTGTGAGACCTATTGAGAGATTTATTTTGGCTAGTTCACTACATAATTTGTCAAAATTGTGGTGCTGCAGCTTCATGAACCTTATACCGTTGCAGGCGACAAGCTGTCAAGCCGCAAATCTCTTGATCCATGAAGTAATACTTTGTGCGTTTGTTCGAAATGTTCATTATTTGTGATATTAAGACATTGGCACAAGAACAATCGTTGCTTTATTCAGTGCAATGTATAACAATTGACATAACGTATCTTAGGAATGAAACTTTTGCACTCTTTGCATCTGTTGCAAGGACTTGAACAAACTTAGCAATTTAATCAATTCACAAGAGTTACCTCCATCTGCAAGAGAGAGTTCAACTTTTTCCTTAAGTTGCAGAGCTCTGTCTTTGATCTCACTACCCTCTTTGTGTACCATGAGCCTTCTTATACTCTTCCCTATCATTCTTCTTCCCAATTTAGCCTCCAACTGGATTCCAACTCTCCATAAATGGCTAACCAATCTGGCATTCACTTTCTGGTCTCCTACACATGGCCAACACAGCATTGGTACGCCTGCACAAATGCTCTCAAGAGTTGAGTTCCAACCATTGTGTGTTAAGAATCCTCCAGTGGCTTTATGAGCTAACACTTCTTGTTGTGGTGCCCAGCTAACTATGCAACTTCTGTTTCTTGTCATCTTTCCGAATTCTTTAGGCAGAAGCTCAACCCCATTAGAGCCATGGACTAGACCAGGTCTAATCACCCATAAAAAGGGCAAGCCACTATTGGCCAGTCCCCAAGCAATCTCAATCAGTTCATTCTCAGTTATTGTGATTAAGCTACCAAGACTTACATAAATCACAGAATTTGGAATGTTTCTGTCTAGCCAATCAAGGCATCTTTGTTCTTCAGTTAAAAGACTGCATCCTATAACACCAGCACATGACCGTCTGTTCAGAGGTCCCAATGGAAAGATTGGTGCTCCAATTTCTCCTTTGATACTTTCAAATATGGATTCTTCAAGGCAACTGAGAGAATTCCAAATTACAGCCGAAGCAGTCTTTGTACCTTCTTCAACGGAGTTGAATACTTTCTCAGTAGCTTCTTGGGTGGATCTGTTGAACACTGGCATGTCCTTGAATCTCAGAAATGGGATTTCTTTGACAGGTTCCACCAAATTTCTTCCTGAAAAGATCATAAAGATAAAGATAGAAAATTCCCATTATGCATATTCTCACACAAATAAATATACTTCAAGAAAAACTACTCGTAGGTGAGAGCAAAATCCAGAATAATACAGGAGAGGAAATGATAACAGCTGAAAGAATCTATGAAATAGGAGATCATCCCTTCAAAATCTCATACCAAATTCTATCGATCAAATCGCTTTTTCAAGAAACAGAGACATCTAAGTCATATAAGTAAATAGATATATTCATTCATCAATCTCATAAATACCATACCAAATTCCATCAATCGAATAGCTTCAAGAAACACGAGCCAGAAAATTTAGCCAAAAGCATGTAAACATTCTCAAGTAGCAAGCTAACGAATGATCCTAAATTTGAAAAACAATAAAGGGAAAAGTTCTAAGAGACAACAAGTTGATCTTCTCTTCTTGACTAGAAGTTACAGAATCCGAAGAGCATCTGATATGTAAAAAATGTCAGAACTAATATATGTATATGAAATGTTAAGACATCTAAACATTTTAACGACAAACTCGATCAAACCTCGGATAGGACCTGCACCATTCTGTCTGAGCAGTGACAGACCATAGAAGTTAGCAGCACTACTTGTCCTTAAGACCATCCTCGGAATGCCAAGTTCACGGGAAACATCAACTGAAAAGTACATGACAGAGTCATGGATAATGCACAATATGGGATCTTGAGGGTTCTTTAGCTTCAACCTTGTCAAGCAATCCAGAAACGGTGCTTTGCACTTCAGGTTTAGTTTCAACAAGTAAGAAACAACATCCCCATCAAAGTCACCTTCCAATGTGTTTGATAAGCCATCCATAGACTCAAAGCAGAAGTCTGAGGGATGAGAAGAGAAGGCATGTGTTTCAACAACTATGGTTATGAGGAAGCCTTTTGAGTGAAGAAGCTTGGCTAAGTGAAGCATTGGGTTCATATGCCCTTGTAAAGGGCAAGGGACAAGCACCAAGTGACCATTGTTTGCTCTTTGGATGCCCATTCCCTTGCTTTTGATGCTCTTTTTATTTTTCTTCTCCAAAGTTGGTCATGTCTTATATAAGTGATGATTTCATTAATTTGTTGCATAATCCCATTTAATATTTGTAATAGATAAGGAAAGAAATCTGCCTCAACTCCATTCCTTTAATATATTTCATCATAAATCTTATTTTTATTAATTTTTGTGTGATTTTAACCTATCATTAAAAAACGTAACCGATTCAATCGATTCAGTTATAAAATCTTGAACTTTTCAACTATCCAATTCAGTTCGATTTATTTTAATAATTCTTGCTATTAAAAACTAGTCAATTTTTTAATTAATCATTCAATTTTTATAAACTAATAAGTTCTTGTAAACTAAAATAAATCAATAATTTTTATTTAACAATCTTTTTAAATTAAATTTCAAAATTTTCATTGAATTAGGATAACCCTTTTTAATTATATTTAATTTTTAATTAGTTTTATGACAATCTAATATCAGTCGAAGTTTTTAAACCTTAAACATATTGTCTTATAGTTTAACTATATAATTTCATATAATAATCTTCTAAACCTCGTTTTTATTTAATTAGTCCATCATTAACAAAAATTTTGAGTTTTGAGTCTTATAAATAGAGCAAGCTCTCTTGATATTTGAGTAAATAAAATTTAAATTAATTAGTAAATTATGCTTCACACAAATCATCATCATCATCATACCCCGAATTTTAATATTGAAGCAGGTTTTGAAAGGTCCGATAGTACGCAACCTTACTCCTACTTAGTAGAGAGACTGTTTCCAAATGGACCAACATGCAAATTTGACAAGATAATATTGAAAATAATAATAATAATAATAATAATAATAATAATAATAATAAAGACAATAAAAACAATAAAAAACCGTACCTATATTGATAGATTGGGCTTATTGAATCTTACGTAGTTACTTGAATGAAGACTGAAGCCTACCAAAAATGTAATTAAACAAATATCTTAAAAATTATAATAAAATAAATAAACTAATTAATTTTTAATAATTAATCAAAAATAATAAACTAGAGTTAGATTAGGTGAAACTCGATTGTCGATTTCAAAATGCTAGTGGTCCTAACACATTAAATAAATAATACCAACTTCAAAAGTGAAGAGTCGGTAAGATGATTTCGTTAATTGAATGGATAGATGTCCATATAAGGAAAGGTCAATATAAAAATAAAAATAAAAAATAAAAAATAAATCTGCCTCGAGCCCCATGCCCTTTACTATTTGTCAGCAACCAATCTTCGTACTAGAATTTATTTAAACGTGATATATAATTTATTATAATATTAATTTCAATACGTCATTTCAAAATTCAAAGGGCAGATAAAGGTTCAATATGTGTAAAAGCATAATTGAATGCATGTTCACATTTTTTAAAAGTCGTGAGAACGAAAAAGACCGATGTGTACCGGCAACAGCAACATTGATTAGAAAAAGGTTAGGTTGATTATTTTCAGAAATTTTTTAGTCCTTATTTTATTGCGGGACTTTAAATTGAATGTGATGATGATCATAAACGAAGGAGACCGACGCAAAATAATAATAATAATAATGATTTCTTGAATTAGATTTTTTTTAAAATTTGAGGAAACTTTCGAGTGCCCAACTGGTGCACTATCTTATAAGTGAACTAAGCGGACGTATCTTATTATTGAAGGCCAAACTAGTTCTCCACCTACAGATAAAACCTCAGCTGGCCCAAGCTCTTATAAGAGGGGGCTAGCATGGAATCAAACCTGGGACCTAATCGAAGTCAAACTCTGCTCTCAACTATCAGGCCACACCTCTTGAGAGCTTCTTGAATTAGATATCTAAACTAATTTTATAATTACGAAGAAATTAATTTTTATTTCCATTATCAATAAAATTTTGAATTGTTTAAATTATTATATTTATTAAGCCGTAATTTTGAAGAATCTTCGATCAATATTTTAAAAACTAGATTTGACGTTAAACTAATAAAATAAAAAAATTAAGATTTAAAAAGTTCAACTGATATTAGACCGTTATAAAACAAACTAAAGATTGGATAAAATTAAATAGTTAAAAATAATTAAAAATATTGTCCTATTTATCGAAAATTTTAAAGTTTAATTGAATAAAAAATTCTTAAATAAAAATTAATTGACATAGTTTAATTTGTAAGAATTTATTAATTTATAAAAATCAGTTAATTAATTAATTAACTCATTTGTTTTTATTAATAAAAATTATTATTATAAATCGAACAAAAAAAATATGACGAGTCAATTGAATATCTTTTAAAAGAAAATTAAGAAAAAATAAAAATTTGAATTACCAAGTTACCGACTCTTTTCTATTTATATCCGAAACTGTCATAAATAATATAATATTATATTTATAAAGATATTACAAGCATTTAATTATACCGAACCAACCAACTTCTAAGCATGAAAGGAAAAGCTCATTCCAATACAAGTTGGGAGCTGACTGCTGAGACACTCGACCGCGACGACTAGACATCCTCGAAACAGACCATGGTATGGTCCATGCAGCGCACGTGGCCTCACATGGTAAGAAATCTACGTGTTTGACAACTATGAGACGAGCATTTTGCACGTTCCTATACTGTACGCCCGACATATATTTTGACACTCTGAAAGTGCAGTTACCTAACCTGTCATCCTTTACAACGGCATTGATTGTCGACACTATAGTACCACCAATCCATCACCGAGGTGTAAAGTTCGGCGTGCACGACTCGACTCTTAATAGGACGAGTTCAAATCACCTCTTAACCTTTCGTTCGATTCAACCAACTTGTTCTCAAACTTATCCTCCTTTGGAAGTGCATTGATTATTGTTGCTATAGTACCTCCAAACCATCGCCCTGTAATCATCAAGTTCTTCTCTGTATCAGAAAGTTAGTGAGGTATGTTAGATAGGTTGGACCTGGGATTGCAAAACTCGATCTTGATCGACTTTTAGGACAACCTCAAACTGCCTCTTAATTTCTAGTTTGATTCAACTTGATCTTACGTAATAGCTTAAGTAATTATGATGAAACGACCACTTAATATAATATTAGAATCTTTGTAATCAGGTAACTGTGAGTTTAAATCTTACTACCTACCTATTATTCAGTACGAGATAGAATAATTCTGTGCAAGTTTCAAGTTTAAAGAACTTTTACTTGAAGGAGTGTGTTAGTAAATATATAAAACTAATTAAATTAACTTCACACAACAGTTTAAACTATTAGGATGAAACGATTACTTAATAATATCCTCTTTATTTATTGACAAATTTACTTAACCTATCCTCTTTTAATGAGCTCATGTTTTACGCTGTAAATCTTTATACTTCTCCGAAAACACATAGAAAGTGATTTTTGTGTTACTGCGGATGATTAGGTGGAGCGTCGTCGTCGTCAAAAGTGATGAATAAAGAACTTACGAGCTTATCAAATCACGTTGCAGTGGTCCAACTTGGACTGATTCATGTGTTGGGTCCAACGTGAATGTAAGATGTATTATTCCATTGTCAAATTAAAGAGACAAAGTGTGACCCTTTCAACCAGAATCTCTGGCGGTATTTAACATGTATCAAAACAAATTGTCATCTTCCTCTATTGGCAGAGGTACTGTCTTTTTCTTTTGGCTACAGTTGCATTTTGACAGCAAAATATGGAAGAAATTATAACATTTTAAAGCTTTCAAATTGGACCATAATATTTTTGAAATATTGAAAATATTAGTAAATAAAAAATTTAACAAGATTAACTCCGTCAAGTCAATATTGACATGATATTTTTATTTTTTAAATAAAAATAGATTCTAATATTTAAAATATATAAATATAGGTCTCATTTCTACGTGATAAGTGAAATTCACTATCTGAAATATATAAATAATGAATCAACTGTCACGTGACTGTGAGACTCATTTTCTAGTTTTTTTTTGAACACCCTACTCACAAGAGGGGTTAGCAGGGAATCGAACCTGAGACTTAACCGAAATCAAGCCTCGCTCTCAATCATCGAGCCACACTCCTTAAGGGTAGACTCATTTTCTAGTTAATCTTTAAAAAATAATTATATGACAATAGGACTTATTTTTTATTAAAAATAAAAATAATATCATGTCAGCATTAACATGATATTTAACTGATGAAAAGTTAAGCTTAACAAATTTTCTATTCATTTGGCAAAGTCATCAACTCATTTTAGCTCAACTTCCACTTTTAAAAAATATTTTTAAAAAAAAATTATTGGATTTTTAATTAGATTTTAGTTAAAGCACCTGTTCATTTATTGGTGTGTGAAACAGTAAAACATCGTCTTCAAAAATAAGAGGATGTTGTATATCAAATAATTCCTTGTTAATGCTGTACATAATTTAAACATCTCAAGTTTTGAATTCCCAAGTTTATCAGAACTCGGAACTCAAGTTTTGATTTCTTAAATGGATCAAGTTTCAATATGAACTTCAACTCAGTAAGTTGAACTTAAAGAAAAAACAAAGCAACATTGTTTTGCTCAACATATATAAATTTCATTGATCAAATCGACATCATTTTATTAATCGGATCAAAAGATCAGATCGAATTCAGGTTGCCAACCCTACTCAAATGGGTGCCTAGCTGCACTAAAACAAAGAGATTTCTGAGATCCTAATGGGAAAACTATACTGATCAAACGTTGAAATTACTTCTCCACTGTTATAATATCTATGCATACATAAAGTTCAGTTTCATAAGACTGAATTCTGAGATAAGAAAACGTATCTAATCACCCTAAAGAAACATTCAACTGAAGGACTACTAATTATGTGGTGCTGCTTCTGAATCCATTATCAAGACTCCCCAACTAAAAAATTATGCATTCCCTCATCAAAGCTGCTTCTTCAACTGTTGCCACTCTGAAGATCCTAATGCTTTGATTCTAATACTATTAATGCACATTTGATCTCAATCACAAAAAGACTAGCTTCTCTGTTTCGATGACAAGAAAGAGTGTTCTCCAACTTGGACCTCAAAGAGATTTTCTGTTCAAGTTTCCTTCTTAGTTAGAGCCGCTTCACGTTCCTGACGGCATCGCTCCCTCTGCATTCCAGGACCAATGATAAAATTCAGAAGAATAAGTAAGCAGTTCATATACAACATCCCTTTCTTTTATCAACACAGAAGATTAATACTAACAGCAGCATAAATAGTAGAATGAACCAAAACAGAAAATGTGAGGAGTAGAAGGATAAAAGTTGTTTAGTAAATCCATATTCTTTCTCCATTCTCTAGGCGGAACACGAATATCATCATCATATCCGAGTTATTCATTTTCATTCTTTTGTTACCTGTGGATATCTGGTAGAACTCCTTGGCCATTTCTTTCCATCCAATATTCAAGTTCCGGGCACCACAGTCAGTCATTTTCCCAAACATTAAGCACAAAAAGTTCAAGTCTATTGAGGACCAGCAGTAAGCAAAATTAATTCTGTGGGTACATATAGTTTGTAAGAATAAGTATGCGATTCATATACAGCATCCCTTTGGAGAAGATTGATACTAACAGCAACACAAATAGTGGAACGAACCAAAAGAGAAACTTTTTAACACTGTTCCTTTGGTACAGAAAATCTCGGAGTAGAAGTGTAAAAGTTGCCTGATAAATCCATATACTTTTTCCATTCTCCAGGCAGAACATGAACATCGTCATGAAACCCAAATCATTCATTTTCATTATTTTATTACCGGTCAATATCTGGTACAACTCCTTGGCTAATTCTTTCCATCCAGTATTCAAGTTCTGGGCACTGTAGACCCAACAGCAGTAATTTACCCAAAAATTGAGCACAAAATCTCCACCAAAGTTCAAGTCCTGGTACCAATATTTTCAATCCACAAAAAGACAAAAGATAAATAATTCATGTTCTGCCAAGTTCCAACAAACTACCGACCATCATCATATTGGCCCAGAAGATGCTCCGAATATATTGGCTCGGTGGAATCAAATGGTAACTCCAAATCTCAATGCATTTAGCAGTTTGAATATATCCCAGATGCATAATCAGTACGATTTGTCAGTATTTTAGTGAAAATGAGGGGCATTATTCGGCTTAAAGAGCAGAAACAAGTAATAAATAAGAGAATACTAAAGATTCAAGCCCTAGAATTTCTCAAAAGAGGAAAAAACCGAAGATTTCACATAGTACTTCTTTTTATTGAAAAATTAATCTGATACTCTCCAGAGAATTAGATAGGTTTTTCCCTGACTTTGTCTGCGTAAACAAACAATTTGAAATGCCTCGACTTGACATCAACGGTAAGATTTGAGACCTCAATATCAGCCCTTCGCCACCTGGGGCTGTAGTATGATCCAAGAGTTGGGCTAGTAGAATGTAGAAACTCATAAAAAATAACTAATACAACAAAGCATGATCTGATTCCAGAAATTTTTACAAAATTAGCAAGCCAACCACTCCAAGATACAATCTTTTACCAGAAAGTGATCCCAAAAGGAACTTTGACCACTTTATCCAACACATTCACATGAAAATAGTGCAGGAGTCCATAGGGAAGATAAATTTGGAAGAAAGTTTCAATTAATTCCCAGAATCTAAATGTCCTACACACATCTGTTTATACCACCGTCAAAGTGAAGAATTAAACAAGCTAAGAATTACAAAAGCAATGATAAAAAAAAGTGAAAGAAAGGAGATTGGGGCATACCCTGCGTTCCCAATAAGGAAGGAAGCACACGAACTCATAAACAGGACTAATAGTTTGAACCAACACAATATTGAGCCCAGTAAACAGCAAAAGGGTAGTCATAGGTCGCGTTTTGTGAGGCATAGTCGAATCTGTTGTCGAGATTTGGTTACCTGCAAACTTGGGTCAATATCAAAATCATCAAACCGAGTCTCCAAAAACATGGGAATCCAAAAGCTCTCTGTTTTAGTATGAAAATGAAACACAAGGACAAAAAGTAGTAGCTTACTTGATTGATTGTACACAAATTTATACGAGTTGAAAGAGGTACAAGAGAGAAAAGCCAGAGGAAGTAATGTCGTTGGTGGTGTCCAAGGAGGTTTAAGGGTTTTAAGTAGGAATGATAATTCTGATGAAGCAGAATACTACAATTTAAAATTAAAATAATATTTTTTAATTTTCAAACATATTGATATTTTTTTCTATACATTAATCATTCTTAAATAAAATATTTTTATAAAGTAAAATAATATTAATTAGAGTTACTAATATTCAATTTAAGTAATATATATTTAATCATTGTTCAGTATCATGAGTTCTGTCTGTTGCAACAAATACAACTTCTTTGTCCACCTCTATCCAACTATGCCCTGTTTCTTTCACTACCCCATTAAGATCCATTGTTTGCCTTACACTTCTAGCATCTTCCCA
>JANVCL010000212.1:2307369-2340210 GCA_026546855.1 Erythroxylum incrassatum | reverse complement strand
AAATAAATTTATTTAATCTCTTATATAATATTTATTAACAAATTATTAATAAAATTATGTTATTTTAATAAAATAAAAATTTTATTTATAAATTAATATTTATTTGAAATATATTTTCATTATTAAATCAAATTTTATTTCAATATTTATATATTTTTAATTTAATTATATTTATCAATAATTATTAAATTTTAATTACATATAATTTAATTATAAAAATGAAATAAAATTAAACTATTCATAATTTTTATTGATAATTAATTTTAATTTATTCAACATATAATCTTGAATTAAATAATTCATAATTTTATTAATAATTAAATAATGTATATTTAAATGATAATAAATCAGATTATAAAAAAAGAAACATGAAATAAAAACTAGTTTTTATGGTTATAATTTTTGAAAACTAAAAAGAAACTAAAATTAAAAACAGAAATTAAAAATTCAAACAAAAAGATTTTTTTACTAAATTTAAAAACAAAAATCAAAACAAAAAATGGAAACAAACATCCATAAATCCTTTTAAATATTCTTTCTATATTTGTTCAGTAAATTTCCAGAGAGAACTTCTAAATATCCTGTATATGTTGTTGGGGGTATTATAAATGTGGAACGCCCTTATCCTACCTAATTAAGCCACTTAAATGATTTCCCTGATTTCAGTATAAAAAGATGTGTGTTTGAGTTTTTTGATTTACTTTCTTCTAGTTTTTAAAAATTATGAAAAATATAAAAAAATAATTTTTATTTTTTATTTATGTTTTTTCATTATCTGATTTACTATCAACTAAATATATTAATTAATTATTTAATATATCATTTTAATAAGAATTATGAATAATTTAATTGAATATTATATTTATTTAATTAAAATTTATTGTTAATAATTTAATTTTACCTAATAATTTTATTTAATTTTAGTAATTAAATTAAATAAATATAATTAAATTTAAAATATCTTCAAAATATATAAATTTTCAAATAATATTTGATTTAATAATTAAAATAATTATTAATTTTTAAATAAAAAATTAATTTTTAAATTATTAATTTTAAAAATAAAACAATTTAATTAATTTTTTGTTAATAAATATTATATAAGAAATAAAAATAAATTTAATTAATAAAAATAATTTATTTTTAAAATTTATCTATTATGTAATTATTATCATTGTTAAAATATAACTTTATTTACATTAATAATCAAGCAAGTTTTTATTTTTATTCGAAAAAACTGAAAACATAAAACAAAAAATGAAAACAACAACAAAAAATAGAATTAAAACTAAATGCCACAAAGTTATGCATTCTCCAAGAACACAAATGAATAGTAGTGTCAAATAAGAATTTGACATAATTTAGTTTATATTAAATATTTAATTAATTAAATTATTGTGTTGGATTATATTTTAATAAATAATAAAAAGTTAATATTTATAAATATATAAACATTGAAAAATAAGTTTATAAATATGAACAATTCTTATAAAAAAATAAAATATTAAACATACGACAAACTCTCATTTTATTTTATAAAAAAATAAAATATTAAACTCTCATTTGGGTCATATTTTCACAATTTAATTAACTTTGTAGTATGAAAAATGTTTAAAAATATTAAACATTTAAATTGTAAATCTTAAATTACATAAAAAATTTGTTAAGATTAAATTTTACAATATAAGTTTTTTGGAATATACTTTTATAGAGAAATTTTAATTAAAATTCCATAGGGAAATTTACTTATGGAAATTTTAATTCCTTCAAAAAATTTACCTATGAAAATTTAATAATTCCGTTGGAAAATTTACCACGACTGTTTCCCTTACAACTCTTTCTATCGGTAATTTTTGTATCCAAATTTATTTAACTGTGAAAAATTAGTATTTTCAGTTGAAAATTTCTGTCAGTAAAACCAATTTTTCCTATAGTGATTTTACAATATAAGTGTTCTAGAATAGACCTTTATAGAGGTATGCCTAGTTAATACAATTAAACCACTTTCACTTGTAAGTTTAGGGTTTTGAGGATATCTATGATTATGGTTTACAAATTTAAGGTTTATTTGATGAAATTTTTTACCAACGATTGAAAAACTCAACTAATTCGACCGGGTTAACTGTAAAATTTTTGAACAGTTCAACTTTCCGTTTTAGTTTTTAACTTTCTAATTCGATTTACTTTAATAATTTTTGTTGTTAAAATATATATTAATTTATTAATTAAGTTGACAATTTTTATAGATTAATTAAGTTCTTATAACCTAAAATAAATATATTAATTTTTATTTAATAATTTCTTTTTCAATTAAATTTTAAATTCTTTAATGGACAAGAATAATCTCTTTAATTATATTTTAAATTCTTTAATTTATTTAATCTTTAGTCAATTTTATGACAGCCTAATACCAATTGAACCTTTTAAACTTTAAATATCTTGTCTTACTAGTTTAACTTCCAGTCTGATTTTTAAAACATTAGTTTTTAACCATATTAACTATCTTTTTATAAAAATTGTAGGATTAAATAAGGGTTTTATCCTAATTAGAAGTTTTATTTTGTGAATAACACATGGCATATTTGGTTCATTTGGAAATAGGATCGGACTACTAGATTTGGCTTTGGTTCAAATTTGGTTTGTGGAATTCTACTCCTTTTTAGTTTTTAGCATTAATAAACAACCAAGACCAGTTCAACGTAAACTTTTTAATGTATCAATTTGGTTTGAGCAGCTTGTCAAGAGCATCAACTTTATTTGCAAAATTAAACACGTACAGCCATATTGCTTTGGCACATCGTTAAATGTATAGATCCGTTTCACACAAAAAATGTGGCCGTCAAATTATATAAGTTTATTTTACATTAACATGTACTTAGAATAAATAGACTTAACTTTTCGTAATAGTACTGTTTGACAAACTGAACATATAAGCCACATGATTCTATATAAAGGAAACAATGAAAAGGTTCTGTATTTCGTCTATTTCCATTGATCAAGTGTATGAATGTATGCAAGTGTAAAGGACAACAATAAGGCAGTAAAGTCCAAATTTATGGTCAACTACTATGAATATAACTACTAAATCAATGGCTTAATTGAGGTCAGCTTGATAGATAGAAAATAATGCTCAAGATAGACTTTCCTTATCACACTCCCCCTCAAGTTGAGAGTGATTTCACTGTCTAACTTGTCTCAAAAATACTAGAACTTGCCTTGGGAAAATAGTTTGGTCATCAATTGAGATATAACGAACAAGGAGCTAGCTTTTTGATACTAAATCTCAAACGAAATGAAATTCAATCTCGAGATGCTTGGATTGCGAATGGAAAATAGGATTGGCTGTAAGGTAAATAGCTCCTAAGTTGTCACACCATAACGTTGGAGTAGTGGACGGAGGAAAGTCAATCCCATGAACGAGAGACCTTAAGCATTGAACTTCACTTGCTACCGTAGCTAAGGCTCGATATTTCGCTTCAGTAGAAGATTGGGATACAACTCTTTGTTTTCTAGATACCCAAGAGATGAGATTTGGACTTTAAAAAATATAGTGAAACCGTTGGTGAATTTTTTAGGAAAACCACCCCAATCAGCATCAAAGTAGGTATGAAGTTAAAAATTTAAAGACCTACGAATTAAAATACTATGCTGAATTGTGCCAAGAAAGTAATGAAGAACGTGTTTAATTATCAAGTCCATCAAAAACTGAGCTTTTTCGTCTGTTTATAAAACCTTGAACCCCTCAAACACGAGTCTAAATCTTCTGTTCAGTTTTACTCTATTTTATTCTGTCTCATGAAATTTCAGTTATTTATTTTGCAAGTCCTATGCAGGACTCACATAAACGAATAGCTGAGATTTATTGGAAACAATAAAATATTATAATATTGGACAAGAGATATGGACTCCTCAAACACCCTAATTCCATATGAAACCTTTCGTTCTTCTTTGAATAGGCTAAAGAGAGGCCATTAAATAAACTTTCAGGTAAAAGATATAGATTGATACGCATCTCTTTCAGTTTAAAAAATCTTTTAAAAAAATCTTAATCTTTAAAATTTTTAACATTTTAGAAAAATCTCTTTTCTTATACTTTAATTCAAAAATAATCGATAGAACACATGCAATATAGATATCATATTTGAATTAATTAAATATCACTAATATGATAACTCGAGACCTGAAATAATTAAATTTAACTTAAATTGATTATTTAAGATAATTATAATAAATTATTAATTTAACTCGTAACTAATTAGTTCTGTTAAACTAAGTTTTTTTTTTAAAAATTAAAGTTAATTATATTAAAAAAAGTGAAGGAAAATAAGTCCGTTGGAGAGTAACATACTCTCCTATTACAATATGAGTCAACAATACACTATAATAAGGAGACAAACATCAGCACATTAGGTTCCTAAAAGAGACCAACGACACCGTATTTCCCACTAAAGAAGTTGGACGACATCGTATCAAGTAGTGGCCAAGTAAAACGACATCAAACTAAGGGATAGTGCAAAAGGAGTTAAGGACCCTATCCTTTCTTCGTATCATTTCGAGAACATTCCAAATTAGGGTTGGGACCTTAGTGCAAAACCCTTTTTTCTTCAGATCTTGAAAGGTCATTTGCAAGCCCAAGTGTTGAGCAAATTGATGTATTCTTTTTAACAAACCAACACAATGAAACAGTCAAAGGAAGCAACCAAAAACGCCGTCCTATATTGCCAAAGATTCTTTATATAAATTAATTAGTGATTAGCAAGAAACAAGAATAATGCTCCATTATTAGTTTAATCAAATCGAACTAACCATTAAATTAACGTCTCTGACTAATCTGATTGATAGCACTCTCTAAGTTGGACTATGTTCCTATCACATCAATAACAGGACTGCTTGGGTAAAATATTTTTCATAAATTTTTAATGATTATTATTGCTAAATTAAAAATTATATTATAATAGTCACTAAAACTTAATATTTTAAAAATCTGACATGAAGTTAAATTTGTAAGACAAAAGGTTTAACCGGCATTAGTTTATCATAAAACAGGCTAAAGATTAAATAAAATTAAAGAATTTGAAAAATTAGGAAAAAATATTTTCTTTACTAACGAAAGAATTTAAAATTTAATTAAAAAAGATATTATTAAATGAAAAATAATTAATTTATTGTAGTTTATAATAATTTATTAATTTACTAAAATTGATCGATTTTTAAAAATAAAAATTATTAAATTAAATCAAGCTGAAAGGTTAAAATCTTAATCAAAAAGTTTAATAATTCAAAATTTTTACGATTAAACCAATTTAATTAGTTGAGTTTTTTTACCATTGCTAAAACCTACATATCAATATCTTCTTATGAATTCGCTAAGATTTATAATGAACAAAAAAGGTCATAAATTTTGATAAGCTATTGATACAAATTCATAGTGAAAATAGCATAATTAATATAAATACAACAGCCAAGTATTATTAGACTTGTACATCTACCCTCTATGAACAAAAGGTTCCTCCTATGGCCTTGTGCACAAGAAAGGGACTTCTTCTTCTTCACTTAAAATGCATTAAATAAACCAAGATATGGGCAATTTGAATAGTAAATTTTGTTCATAGCTATTCATTTTTTCTTCTTTAGTAGTATGGCAATCTCAAGGGTTCTGTTAAGATACATGGTATATATTTTATTATTTGGTTTTAGCATTTTTGATAATTGGACATCTAAAATAATATTGATGAGTTTAAAATTCAAATCAAAGTGGGTTAGAATAAAATTTGCTATCTTGAAAAATTAGATACAGTTAGAACTCTATCTAGAGAAGAACTTTTGTGTGAATTACGCTAGTGGATGTTTGGATGTGGTAAAATTGCTGAAGTGGGGAAGGCTTGCATGTGTGACTTGGTCTGTGTCTTAGTGTGGGTTCATCATAGGTACATGGGCTAATAACGTTGTAGGTGTGTGCAAAAAATTATGAGTGAGTTGAAGCAATGTGGGTGTGTGCATGAACCATTATTTTGGACGATGTGTATGTGACCCCTCATCTGAAATAGCAGTGTGTGTGTATGATGTTGTTGTGGCTGAAAGACAGATTTAGTGAGCTGCAGATTTTGTGATGGGGCATGAGTAACTCCCTTCATGCGTGACTCCCTCCTTGCGTCATTTTTGTTTGGTTGCTAGCGGTGTGCAAGGTGAGGTTGTGGATCTTTTGTTTTGATGATTAACAAGTGCATGGAAGGACTGATGTGCTGATCTTTATGTTGTCTTTATTAGAGTTTCACGTAAGTGGGCTAAAGGTGACATGTTGCATTAAGGTACTTTGATAGCCGTATGTCTTCATTGATTGGTTGTCGTTCATGAAGTTTTTATGCAGTTATGTTCTTGTGAGAAAATCATAGGGCTATAGTAGTTTCACAAATTCTTCGATTTACGACAGTCGTTTCTAGCACAATCAAAAACCAGAAAATTAAATGTAACAAAATAAATCAACACCAATATTTGATAACTCAGTTCGACACATCTTATCTACATCTGTGCAGCCCTCACTTAGCTTAATTATTTCTCTAATGACAATAGTTTTATACAAGGCTTTACTATGCCGACATCACTCAACCCTTGACATTATCCCTCGTCCTCACTGCCTGTGAAAGAGTTTCAAACCTAATAGTACGACCGCCTCATACTAACCTCAACAAAGGATTTTCTCAAACAAAGTTTAATGATAACATTATGAAATAAACAACTTAAGTGATTAAACAATGACTAACATAAACAAAGACAACACTTAAAATAAAAATCAACTCCCCTAAATATGTCGCTTCATCAACGAAAGAACGAGAAGTTGTCAACTAAGAAATCTGTTATAAATCTTCGATATAGTAATTGAAATATCCCACACACAGTAGCGACAAAACATCTCAAATCAAAAAGTGTTTCATCACCGAAACGTTAACCCAATAGAGTTGTAACAACCAAGACAACTACTAAAGTTTTTCTCACCAAACCAACAACAAAAACAGCAGCTACAAAGTTACAAAAACTTCTATAATTTTCACACACCAACATCAAAAACGACAGCCACAAAATCACCAAGACTACTAGATGTTTTTCATACAAAAACCACTATCGATGATAATGAATAGCCCAACAAAATCACATAAACACCGTAGAAAGCCAGCTGCCAAAAAACTCACAAATTTACTCAGCTAAACCACGCAAAGAGAAAAACAATAATATAGCTGCACTAAAACTTCATCAACGACAACCAACCAACGAAGACACGTGGCTATCAAAGCATCTCAGTGCAGCATGTCATCTTCAGCCCACTCACGTGAAACTCTAATAAAGACAGCAACATAAAGATCAGCAAATTAGTGCTTCCATGCACTTTTTAATCATCAAAACTAAAGATCCACAACCTCACCTAGTACACCACTAGCAACCAAACAAAAATGATGCAAGGAGGGAGTCACATATGAAGGGAGTTACTCATGCCCCACTACAAAATCTACAGCTCACTATGGAGGCGATTGCTTCGCATAAAAAATGGTAATAAAAATGAGAATGAATATAATAAGGAATGAATATTATCATTATAATTATAATGGTTGGTTAAGAGGAAGGAATGATTACCAATATATTGATAGTGGTTGGATTGTAAAAAATATTAAGAAATAAAAATTTATTATATTTTAATTAATTTATTAATTATATTTTAATTAATTTATAGTATTTAATTAATTAGTATTAAAAATATTTTAAAAAAAGAGTCACTACTAAGGAATGAGTTTCATTCCTATACTAAATGGAGGATATGGAGGATTCCCCAAAAGTGGGATATCAAACTATTGCCCCTATAATGATGATCAACAACCAACCACTCACCTTTCATTCCTTATCCATTAACCCCTTCCCAAACCTATTAACCAAGCACCCCTTAAATCTATCTTTCAGCCCACGACAACATCATACATACACACTGCTTCAACTCACTCATAAGTTTCTACACACACCAACAAAGCTTCAGCTCTCTCACAATTTTCTGCACACATCAACAATGCTTTAACTCACTCATAATTTTTTGTACACACCAACAACGTTATCAGCTCATGCACCTATGACGAACCCACATCAAATATGTAGACTAAGTCACACTCAAATCTCCCTCAAAAGCAGTAAAAAAAATGAGATCAAAGACAGCATCATCCACTCATCCATTCACTGTCAACACACGCTAGAAAATCTCACAAAATCACTCAAATGTGTTGCACACGAAGAAACTCCTAGTAACCCACACAGTAAGACAAATAGCTAGAAAAATTCACAACAGCATCATCCACACAAGACCAAAAAGAAGTGTTTTAGTAGAATACCCATTCAGCTATGTTTTTACGTAATACTTAAGGATTTTTCACCAAATAGATTTATTTCTCCATTCAATCAGCTACCAATCTTATCCAAGATAGCCTATAATCAAATTAAATAGAAGATAACCATTATCAAATCCCATCTCAATTAGGATTTGAAACTAATCAAATCCAAATACCAAACAATGTCAAAATTAATAATAAGATACATAACATGTATCTTAACATCTTGTTTTTGCTTTGTGTGGTTCAGCTAGGTAAATTCCTCTATTGGGTTAATGTTTCAGTGATGAAACATTTATTGATTTAAGACGTTTTGTAGTTGTTATACGTGGGATGTTTCAGAGACTATATCGAAGATTCATAGCAGATTTCTTGGTTGACAACTTGTTTTTCTGTTGATGAAGTGGTATATTTAAAGGAGTTGTTTTTTATCTCAAGTGTTTTCATTTATGTTGAATTTTGTTTAATCACTTAAGTTGTTTATTTTATTTCGTTTTTATTAAACATTGTTTGAGAAAATCTTCTGTTGAGATTAATATGAGGCGGTCGTACTATTGGGAGTGAAATTCTTCATGGGTTGTGAGGACGAGGGATATTGTCAAAGGTTAAGTGGTGTCGACTCAATAAAACCTTGTATAAAACTATTGTCATTAGTGAAAGAATTAAGCTTAATGAGAATCTCGTAGACATAAGCAAGATGTGCTGAACTGCATTAGCAAATATTAATGTTGATTTGTTTTTGATGAGATATATATGTTGTACTGCTATCTTTTTCACATAAAGACTGACAAAGAATTGTTAGTTTTGCACATAAGTAATGTGCAGAAAGTAAAAGAAGACCAGGTTTACTTGGTTCGATAGCCTCAATTGCTATCTACCTCCAAGGTTTCCACTTTCAGTGGTTTCTACTAGTAATGAAGAAGATGAAAAATGTTTACAGAGTTGAGTGTTTATTCATAAACAATTGCAAGAGGCTTAGACTCTCCTAGGACTCACTGGTAAGTACTCTAGCTAACTCTCAAACTTTTTCACCCTCTCCTTGCACTCTCTGGTGATAGAATACAATATGAAATGTGAAAAACGATTTCTTTGTGTATCTTGGTTCTTTGTGTCTGATGCTTGAACTATGTTCCTTTTATAGCTGATGAAGAAGAAGATGGCTTTTGAACGTATTTGCATGTATCAGACAAACTTCATGTGCCTTCCACGTGAGCCTTTTAATAAATCATCCTATGTTGTGCGTTTTGAATCTGCTTCAGTTGTAAGTCACACAACAGTGTTTTGAGTCTTATTCTTCTAACTTGTATTAAACGACTGTGCTTTGTGGTTGAGGCTTTGGTCATGTGTTGAAAATGACTGTGTATCACGTGGGCATGTCTTAAACTAGTCACTTAGTCTCTGTCCGATGGAAACATCAAGAATTTATCCCCCTTCTCTCTTCAAAGCTCTTCAGACACCAACACACACATCCACTTTTTATCTTTAATTGTCGATTCTGAGTGAAGTTTGGTGGAGTATAGGTGATTTCCATCAAACTTCCACTCCTACTCCATCAATCTTTGCTCAGATGGAAAAACCCGAAAGTGATTTGAAAAATCCGAAACCCTAATCTTTGCCACTTTAGTGAGAGCTGATGGATTTGCCTTAGGAATTAAGGGGCTTCTGTGATCTGTAAGCAGTCCCTGCAAAAATTAAATTTCTTTTGCTTAGTAGTCTGTAACAAAATGCAATTGCACATCTATATGCTTAGATCATTCATAAAGGATTGAATCCCGACTAAGGTACCACACACTTTGACTATTCGTATATAGTACTAATGTTGTGATGTCTGTGTTAATTTCCTTTAGTATTCCTGATAGCCATGTTAGTTCCTTTACTCCTTTTGTGATAGCATAATACTCTGCCTTTGTAGTTGATAAACTCACCACTGATTGTTGTTATGATTTTCAACTTATTGTGTTTGTTGATAATGTAAACATATATGCTGAGATTGACTTCCTTGTGTCCTTATTTATTGCATAATCCGCATCCACATAACCATACAGTGACAAGTAATTGCATTTGATTAGTTCTGTTTTTGAGAAACATAATCCGTAGTTCATTGTTCCAGATATGTATCTAAGAACATCCTTAAGACCTTGTCCGTGTTCCAAACCTAGATTGGCCATGAATTTATTTAGGATACTAATAGCATAGGCTAGATCAGGCCTTGTGCATAACATAAGGTGCATTAGACTTCCAACACCTATATCATAGGGATAGTAAGCCATAGCCCTCTGTTCATCTTCAGTCTTAGGACACTTGTCAGATACCATCTGTAGGTGAGATCCTAAGGGAACTGAACTAGGTTTAGCTTGTTCCATATTGAATTGAGCTAATATCTTTCGGATATAGTTCCTTTGAACAAGCCATAGCTTTCCTTCCCTCCTCTTTTTGATTATTTGCATTCCTATAAGCTTTTGAGCTTCTCCTAGGTCTTTCATTTCAAAATGTAGGCATAGATCAGACTTTACTTCTTGGGTTCTTTCCAAGTCCTTCCCTGTGATGATTAGGTCATCTACATAGACTAACATAAAAACTACTTTAGTCATTCCTAGATCCTTAAAATATAGGCAGTAATCATATGAACTTATGATAAAGTTCATACTGGCAGCAACCTCATGGAACTTCTTGTTCCATTGCTTAGGTGCTTGTTTGAGCCTATATAGGGATTTTTGCAATAGGCAGACATAATCTAGCTTATTTTTATCCTCAAATCTGACTGGTTGCTTCATATAAATTGTCTTCTCTAGCTTTCCATATAGGAAAGCTGTCTTGACATCCATTTGATGGATTTCCCAGTCATATAGAGTTGCTAGAACTAGTATAAGCCTAATTGTTTTGAATTTGACTACTGAAGAGAATATCTCCTTGTAGTCTATTCCTTCCTTCTATCTAAATACCTTAGCTACAAGTCTAGCCTTGTAAATATTTAATTCTGCTTCTGTTACTCCTTCTTTTAATTTAAACAACCATTTTTCTCAATTAATTTGGCTTTATAAGGTCTAGGGACTAAATTCCAAGTCATATTATTCATCAATGAAGAATATTCCTTCTCACAAGCTTCTTTCCACTGTTTTGCATCTTTACTTCTCATGGCTTCTTCATAAATTTCTGGAGCCTTATTTTCTACAATTTCAGCCATGAAGCATGTAAATTCAACTAAGTCTAGTTCAGTGTACCTCCTATTAGGAATTCTTAGTCTTGGTTGCCTATCTCTTGTGAGTTGATAGTCTTGTAAGTCTCCTTGTACTTTATCCGAAGTTGGGTGTGGAGTTTCTTTTTCACCCACACCTTTAGCCTCTTCCATCCTTTCTTCATGTTGTGTAGTACTTTTTGTAGACACCACATTTTCAGATTATGTAGTTCCACATTCTTTAGGTTCTGGTGGTATATAAAAAGGGGTTGATTGGTTCAGTGACCCTAAATTCTCCTGAATTTCCCTTTAGAGGTCAAAATTTAAGGAATTTTTGTTCAGCAGAGGGAATTCATCTTTCTTGAAGATGACGTCTCTACTTATGATTGTTTTATAGCCTCCCTTTTGAAGTAGCAAGATCTTGTATCCCTTAACTCCCTCTGTTTAGCCTAGGAAAACTCCCTTGATTGCTGTAGGTTTCAATTTTCCTTCTTTCTGATGTGCATAGGCTACACATTCGAAAGTCCTAAGGTGGGTGAGTTTGGGTTTCTTACCACTCCAAATTTCCTGAGGAGTCTTGTAATCATTAGCAAAGGTTGGGAGCCTATTAATTAGATAGTTTGTTGTCCTAATTGCTTTCCCCGTAAAGAATGTGAGCAACTCGAAGAGAGGAGCATGCATCTTGTCTTTTCTAAGAGAGTTCTATTAAGTCTCTTAGCGACTCCATTCTGTCGAGGTGTAGATCTTACAGTTTTATGCCTTAGGATTCCTTTATTTATGCAATACTCCTTAAACTCTTTATTGCAGTATTCAAGTCCATTATCAGTCCTTAGGCATTTTAACTTCTTCCCAGTCTGGTTTTTCATAAGAGTATGTCATCTTATGAAATTTTCTAGTGCTTCATCCTTTCTCTTCATAGGATATACCCAACATTTTCTTAATCTGTCATCAATTATAGACATAAAATATAAGTTCCCTCCTGTTTTGGGGACTTGAGCTGGCCCCCAGATATCACTATGAGCATACTCCATGATCTCTGTGGCTCTTTGAGCTCCCTTTTGAAATACTGATATATGGTGCTTTCCTAGAACACAAGATTCACAAAATTCCAACTTCTTTAAGTTTTGTTCAGGGATTAGACCTTGTTTAGAGAGATGAAACAAGCTTTTGTTCCTTGCATGACATTGCTTGGTTGGTTCATGGCTTCCATTTTTTGAAAATTGATTTATTTCAGTTGAGCCTATAATATAGTATAGCCTACCCCTTTCCACTCCTCTAATAATGGCTCTACCATCCCTTAGGATTTCTCTGAGTCCATCTTTTGACCTAATCTGAAATCTTTGCTTATCAAACAAGCTTTCAAAAATCAGATTCCTCCTTATTCCAGACACAAATCTGACATTTGTGAGGGTCCTTCTCTTTCCATCAAACATGTTGATGGAAACACTTCCAATACTCTCTATCCTTTGCTGCCCAGAATCTGTCATTTTAACCTTGGCAGTGACTGGTTCAAATGTAGTGAACCAGTCCTTATGAGGAGTGATATGCATTGTACACCCTGAATCAAAAATCTACTCTACACTAAGGTCTTCACTATCCTCAGTGACAACCAAAATTTCATCTCTACTTGAATCTTCTGGCTTTTCCACATTCCTTGAAACTCCACTTTCTTCTGCCTTATCCCTCTTCTTCTTTCTACAATCTCTTGCAAAATGTCCCTCCTTATCACAGTAAAAGCATTTCTTTCCTTTTTCCTTTTTTCTTCTTTTCGTCACCTTCCTTAGAGTGCTTATCTTTCCCACTTCCCTTTTGCCACTTTCCTTTCTTGCTATTTCTCTTATAAGACTTCCTTTCTTAATTATTCTCTACAAACATAACTTTTGCCTCTTTTTTAAAAAGGTTAGCTTCCATTATTTCTTCCATTAGAGAATCTAACACCCTCTTTACAGTAAGGGATTCTCCACTAACATGCTTAATTACCTTCTTCAATGCATTAAATTCAAAAGGTGATGCTTTTAGGATTACTACAACTTAATGCTCCTCAGATATTTTCTCATCTGTAGCTTCTAAATCCTGAACTAGCTTAAAGAAATAGTCTAAGTTATCATCTAAGGAGACAGAGGTATTCATTTTGTAATTAGCAAGATTTTGGAGAAGTGTCATCTTATTAGGAAGACACTTCTTGGCATACAATTCATCAAGTTTAATCCAAAGCTTCTGTGCAGTGTTACAATTATGCACTTTTCTTATCACTATTGGTGATAAGTGAAGCATTAATTTGCAATGTGCAAGTTTTTACATCTTTATCTTCTTTACTGGATCAGTCTCTAAATCATATTGATCTTCTATTGCTCCATAACAGTCATATGATTTAAGAAGAGCTTGCATCTGGAGTTTCAAGATGGTAAAGTCTTCTTTACCAGTAAGACCATCCATTTCTTTTCCTACCATAGTTACTCTAATGTAAAGAACTTAAAGACTTTTACTTACTGACTATTCTTCATGATTCTTTGATGCTTGAAGTGTCCAAGAAATCCACAGGAAGTTTTTGATGCTCTGATACTACTTTCTGTTAAGATATATGTGTTGTGCTGCTGTCTTTTTCACACAAAGACTGATAAAGAATTGTTAGTTTTTTGCAGATAAGTAATGTGCAGAAAGTAAAAGAAGACCAGATTTACTTGGTTCGATAGCCTCAATTGCTATCTACATCCAAGGTTTCCACTTTCAGTGGTTTCTACTAGTAATGAAGAAGATGAAAAATGTTTACAGAGTTGAGTGTTTATTCATAAACAATTGCAAGAGGCTTAGACTCTCCTAGGACTCACTGGTAAGTACTCTAGCTAACTCTCAAACTTTTTCACCCTCTCCTTGCACTCTCTGGTGATAGAATACAATATGAAATGTGAAAAATGATTTGTATGTGTATCTTGGTTCTCTATGTCTAATGCTTGAACTATGTTCCTATTATAGTTGATGAAGAAGAAGATGGCTTTCAGACGTATTTGCACGTATCAGACAAACTTCATGTGCCTTCCACGTGAGCCTTTTAATAAATCATCCTATGCTGTGCATTTTGAATCTGCTTCAGTTGTAAGTCACACGACAATGTTTTGAGTTTTATTCTTCTGACTTGTATTAAACGACTGTGCTTCGTGGTTGAGGCTTTGGTCATGTGTAGAAAATGACTATGTATCATGTGGAGACAATATCTTTTGTCCAATTTTGTGGTGTCTTATTCTGTCCCATGAATCTCATCCATTCATTTATGCGAGTCCCACGTTTATTTATGCGAGGTTCACGCAGGACCTACATAAATGAATGGTTGAGGTTCATGGAACAGGATAAGACACCATAAAACTGGACAGGAGATCTAAACTCAGTATCATGTGGGCATGTCTTAAACTAGTCACTTAGTCTCTGTCCGATGGAAACATCGAGAATTTCTCCCCCTTCTCTCTTCGAAGCTCTTTAGACACCAACACACACATCCACTTTCTGTCTTTGATTTTCACTTGTTTTCTGTCGATTCAGAGTGAAATTTGATAGAGTATAGGTGATTTCCATCACAATTTTGTTGCATTTAAGTTTTTTGGATTTTGATTATGTTAGAAACGACTACGGAAAAATCTAAAAGTTTGCAAAATCATTACACCCCTTCTGAATTTTCAGGTTCAATGATATTCTCGTAAACATACAAATGCAGTTTAACGATTCATGTTCAGTTTAAGGGCCTGCTAAAAGGAAGACTCTGACCCGCGACAAACAGTTAACATACGAATGTCACTAGGAATATCCTGTTGATGATTAATATTTATTGAATTTCCTACATCGACAATTACAATGACAAGTTTCATCGACTTCAGCAAAGAAACTTTTCTTTCTGAATTTTCTGATCGAACTGAGAATATACACATCATATGCCGAAACTTGCATTCTCTTAGAATGTAATTATAAGTCCGTAATGACAATAGATCATGCCAAACAATACGCCAAAATGAGCAGCGACATGATTCTATAAGTAGATTACGGTAACGAACTCCAACAAGCATAGTCCAAAAAACTCAAAGCGCCATGCGGTTTCCTTCAAGCCTACTGATAGTAGTGATTTGTACAACTTTTGTACAAATATGCATGTGCTCCGAAGCTAACAGGATTCTAAGCTTGCCAGGCCAACCACAAGTTGGGTTCCAGCAACATGCAGGGTATATAACTGTGGACGAATACCAGCAGAGAGCCCTTTTCTATTACCTTGTTGAAGCAGAAACAGAACCAGCTTCAAAGCCTCTTCTTCTTTGGTTTAATGGAGGTTATTACTTGTTGTCCATACTTAAATTAGATTATAAGTGTAGAGTTGTGGCTATGTTGCAAATGTTTGTTGTTGATTTGTTGTATAGGGCCTGGTTGTTCTTCTGTTGGAGTTGGAGCTTTTCAGGAGCATGGTCCTTTCAGACCAAGCAATGGAGGTTCTTTAATAAGAAACTATTATAGCTGGAATAATGGTGTGTCTTTCAAGTATTATACCTTTATCCTGCGTCTTACAAGAATTACAGCTTTATTGTTCTGAATCGTTATGCTTTTAACATGATGCAGAAGCAAATGTGCTATACGTTGAATCACCAGCAGGAGTTGGCTTCTCTTATTCTGCAAATACATCCTTCTACAAAAATGTGAACGACACAATTACAGGTTCAAGACATATTCCGACGGCCAATCTGTACCACTCTTTTTTCTCAATTTCAAGCCTTATGGTTCATTGCATTGCATGAAAAACCTGATACCAGAATCTGCAATTCATTATCATAAGATAGATGACCTTTTCTTAAATCTACAAGTCAAAAGACTTACTTTACTAATATCAGAAATCTCAAACAGTAATTCGTGCTTCTGAACTATATCTTAATCTCTTGCACATGTTCGCCATTGAAGTTATGGTAGGATCGCTTTCTTTTTTCAGCTCAAGACAATTTGATGTTCTTACACAACTGGTTTGTCGAATATCCTCAGTACAAGGGCAGAGATTTTTACATCAGTGGAGAAAGCTATGCAGGTACTTCCCAATTCAGTGGAACCAGTTTATCTTTGATTATTTTAACTGGAAGAGATAAGTAAGCTCAAGCCCAGAATTCTTGGAGCAAGAGTTATGACTCTAAAACTTTGCTTCTGGATAGGTCACTATGTTCCACAACTTGCACAGCTCATTCTTCTGTCAGGATCAAACTTCAATTTGAAAGGCATTGCTGTCAGTACACACACAGGATCATATATATCAGTTTTTCCTCTTTCTTCTCTAAAATTTTTAGACTGAACTTACTGGAAATCACAATCCATTTTTGCTTTTTTCAGATAGGAAATCCTCTGGTGGAGTTTGAACGAGATTTAAATTCGCAGACATTGTTCCTTTGGTCACATGGTCTAATATCAGATGACACTTACAAGCTCACAGAAGCAACTTGTAACATGTCACAAATGTGGCGAGAAGACATACTATTTTATCCTAATATAACAGCAACATGCACAAGGATAGAGAATTTAATCGGAAACGAAACTTCTTATGATTATAATGGCTATGATGTACTAGTCGATATTTGTCTGTCAAATGGTGACTCACAAGTTCTAGCTAGGAATAAGCCACTGAAAGTGAACTCGAGAAGACTATCTTCCCTTCAATCCTCTCAGGAAAATCCACAACCTGTGAGGTTTTCTGTGTCTCAGTCACTTTTTTCCCAAGTTATGTAACAAATGACATTAACTTACCATCTTCCATTTTGCTTTTCCAGGCGTCACAGAATATAGATCCTTGCGTAGGAATAAAAACTTACGAGTATTTGAACAGAAAAGAAGTGCAAGAAGCTTTACACGCCAAGCTTAATGGAGTTGGTAATTGGACCACATGCACCAGGTAGTAATTTACTTTCTCGTCAGGTTTTAAGTTCAGGACGATCAACTTCTAAACACATATTATATTTGATGCTTGTGACAGTGTTGCAAATTACGATTTTACGAACCTGTTTATACCTACCATTGATGTCGTGGGCTACCTGGTTCGATCTGGAATTCGGGTTTTAGTTTACAGGTACCGGAACAAGGTTTTTTTGTTTTTTTCCCAATTCTCTTCACAATTAGAATCTGCCCATAATAATGATGATAATGTTACAGCGGTGATCAAGATTCGGTCATCCCATTTATGGCAACGAGGAGTGACGTACACTACTTAGCTAAAGCGATGGGATTGAACACAACTAGTCCTTACAGAGCTTGGTATATGGATAAACAGGTTAGTTTAGTGTGTTTACTGCAACGAATGAAAATATAATTTATATTTTTATATATAAATCATTTCATGTTTATATCTCTTTTTTACATGTAAAATTTCAATGCTTCTGTTAATATTCAGGTTGCTGGATGGACACAAGTTTATAATAACATCCTGACGTATGCCACCATCAGAGGAGGCTCTCACATGGCACCATGGTCATCACCAGGGAGGTCATTAGCTTTAATCAAGGCATTTCTAGCAGGAAAACCGTTACCAGAGGCATAATCTACATGAAAATGTTGTTATTGACCACCAGCTAGTTTGGTTGGTGTCTATGCCAAATCAGAATAACGTCAGGGTCTATCTCTTAAATTTTTTTCAACGAAATGCAGTTAAATTCTTCTGTTTGGTCCTCCAGAAAGTTATGGTTGCCACAAGAACCTCCTGTTAAATGAGCTCTGTTAACACTTAAAACAAACAAAGAACACTAAATGTAATCAAACCTGTTATTACTCCCTGGGAAAAGTGAAAATGTAAAAGATGTTTTAATTAGTTAAGAAATTGAAATCACTTGATCACCACCAATCATGAATATTTATAGAAGACAATGGAGTAGAAGTACTGTTCCAACCCGTGATTCTTTAACACCTGTCTTAACATGGAGATCGACGAGAAATCAACAATGGATCAAATTTCAATTTTCAGACCGAAAGTTGTGTCCTTCAAGGTCAGACCCTGGAAGAAGTTTAGTAGTTGGATGTTTCATAACCCATCTTGTGATGGTGATGTTAGCACTTAGACACAATGGAGTTGCCAATGGAAGAAACAAAAAAACACTTACTACATGAGTTATATAACTGTGTACCAAATCAGAGGATTCAATTATAAAAATTTAAACCAGTTAATATTTTAGTTTTGTTTACCTTAATAATCTTTACTATCAATAATTAGCTAATTATTAACTAATCATTCAATTTTTATAAACTAATCAAATTTTATAAATTGGTTAATTTTTATTTAACAATCTCTTTTTTAATTAAATTTTAACATTTTTACGTGTAAGGATAGTCTCGTTTTTTAATATTATTTTAAATTCTTCAATTTTGTTCAATTTTTATTATTTTTTTTATGACAGTATACCAGTTAAATTTTTAACTTTAATAAATATTTTATTTTACTGATTTAATTTTCAGTCTAATTTTTAAAACATTGGTTAATTCAATCAAACTTCATTATTGTTTTTTTTTTCAAAGTATGAGGTGAAGCTCCATTGTTAAGTTTAATTGAAGGGAACTCAGCAGAGTGTTTCTAAATTATAGAATGCAAAACATGTCCGGAAATCATATACAGCAAGAATACAGTAGTATGAAATAAATAAGAATATAAAAAGATATTTAATGAAGGTCGATCAATTGAGTTTGTTTACATAGTTGAGAGTCAAAGAGTAGTTAACTTCATAAGATTTAACAGTCAATTAATGAAGATTACACAGTGACTATCAAGATTTGAGGTTGTGTTCATAAAAAAACTTTTAAGAAATACTTATCTTAAAAAAAACTCAAAAAATATCAATATTTAAACCAATAAAACAAAAGATTTAATATTTAAAAAGTTTAACGACGGTCATAAAATTTACTAAAAATTGAATAAAATTAAATAATTTAAAATATAAGCAAAAAAGAATGTCCTTATCTACTAAAAAATTTGAAGTTTAATTAAAATAATTTTTTAATAAAAATTAATTGATTTATTTTAGTCTATAAAAATGATTAATTTATAATAATCGGCTGATTAAATAATAAATTGATTGATTTCTAATAAAAATTATAAATCAAACTGAAAAGTTAAAGATTGGACAAAAAAATTGGTAATTCAAGATTTTTGCAATTAAACTAACTCAATCAGTTGATTTCATTACAAATTAGCCGTACGCAACGATTAGCAATGGCGACAATGATATTAGCTTGGTTTGCTGCAGTCCGTAATTATCCAATAGTTTATAATCCGTAATTTAAAACTTGGAACCGAAAATTGAATTGTCACAAACATATAAACATACATACGTTCGTAAATACAATGACCTGAAGGTTGTCCTTATAGCACACGTGAAGATTCTTCTCTGTGATTTCTGCTTGTTTGAGAATCTAGAAAGCAGACAGGATAAGTAAACGACTTATGAATCTGAACAATGATACGCACAAGTGTACGACAAAATGAGTCTGTCCGTGATTCTATAAAAAAAAATTCTGTTTCACTGACCATTCTCAGCGACAATAGGGAATTCCACCAAGCATTTCAAGGAAACATGCAGCTTCAATCATGGATTCTAGTGGTTGTGATTTGTACGATTTCACTACAACCACCATGCATGAGCTCCTTCCAAGGTGACAGGATTATTAGCTTACCAGGACAACCTCAAGTCACTTTCCAGCAATATTCAGGGTATATAACCATCGACGAGAAGCAGCAGAGAGCTCTTTTTTACTATTTTGTTGAAGCAGAATCAGACCCTGATTCGAAGCCTCTTGTTCTTTGGTTTAATGGAGGTAATTAACTGTTCTTGATGTATACAATGAAGGTCCAGGACTTGCATCTGGAGCTTAAGTTATTACTTGTTATAGGGCCTGGCTGTTCTTCTGTCGGAGTTGGAGCTTTTCAGGAGCATGGTCCCTTCAGACCAACCAGTGATGGGACCTTATTAAGAAATTACTATAGCTGGAACAAAGGTAATATTAGCAATTCCAGTTCGGGTTTAAGAGAATCAAAACTCCGCAATTAATTAACCCTTTCACCTCTCATTTCCTGTGAGATCTCACATTGATCAGTCTCCAGGGATTTTGTTCCCTGAATGTAATAGTTCAACATTTTTGCAGAAGCAAACATGCTCTACTTGGAATCACCTGCAGGGATTGGATTCTCATATTCAAAAAATACATCATTCTACAACTATGTGTCTGACTATATCACAGGTTCTGACACATCCCAACCTGACACTCTTTTTATCAATTTTAATCAACAACTTAATCATGGCGCGTTAAACCTGACAGATACTATGCTTTCGTTTCAGCCCAAGACAACCTGGTATTCTTGCAGAACTGGTTTGACAGATATCCTCAATACAAGAACAGAGATTTCTACATCACTGGTGAAAGCTATGCAGGTACCTTATAGTTCAATCAACACAATTTCATATATATATATATATGTATATGTATATATTAATATATATATTGGCTGGAAAGGAAAGAAGCCCACAACTTCTCAGAAGCTCGATACATGATCCTGAACTTTTCATTTTCTTGACAGGTCATTATGTTCCACAACTTGCACAACTCATTCTTCAATCAGGATCAAAGATCAATCTTAAGGGCATTGCTGTTAGTACAAGTTAAAAGCGTAATCTCGTTTTTGTTTGGATTCATATACTTACTGAACATCAAATTCTTCTTCTTCTTTTTTCTATACCCAGATAGGAAATCCTCTGGTGGAGTTTGAAACAGATAAAAGTTCAACTGGTACGTTTTACTGGTCTCATGGATTAGTATCAGACGACACCTACAGGCTCATGGAAACAACTTGCACCATATCCCAACTGTTGAGAGAAGACACATTACTTGGCTACAATAACATAACAGCAGCTTGCTTGAGAGTAGAAGATTTATTATCAAAGGAAATTTCCAATGATATTGACCTTTATGATGTAATAGCTGATGTTTGCCTTTCAAGTGGTGACTCGCAAGGTCTAGTTCAGACTCAGAATCACCCATTCAGATCGAAAACTCGAAGCCTGCTATCCCTTCAATCTGCACAGGAACATCCACAGATTGTAAGGTTTCTGTCCCTTTACTACTTTTCCTAGGGTTGGCAACGGCCTGGCCCCAATTTCTTTGTTTCAGTTCGAACTTGCGCCGCTCAATCGGACGATCGGAAACTTGATTGAAAACTTTAAACGAAAACGATATCATTTTGATATATATACAGCATCACCTATCACCTTAACACACTCTATTTCATTTGACATCTTCAGTTGCAAGCCCCAGAAAATATAGACCCCTGTGTAGGTATCAATGCTTATTACTACCTGAACAGAAAAGAAGTGCAGCAAGCCTTAAATGCCAAGCTTGTTGGAGTAGCTAACTGGACTACCTGCACCAGGTAAATTTTCACTCTCCAACCGCTACCAAAAATTTATCGTAATCCGTAATTTAAAACTTATTAACATATGATTTTTTTTTTGGCAGTGTTACAAATTATGATTTTACAAACCTGCTTATACCTACCATTGATATTGTGGGCTATCTGGTTCGTTCAGGCATTAGGGTTTTACTGTACAGGTGAGTATTGGGAGGACACACCATTTTTGATATTCAGAGTTAGTAAGATGCAATTATAATGCTGTAGTAACAATCTACAGTGGAGATCAAGACACTGTTATCCCATTTATAGCCACAAGGAGCAATGTACAAAGCTTGGCTAAAGCGCTAGGAATGAGAACTACTGTTTCTTATAGGGCTTGGTACATGGATAAACAGGTTGGTTTAATAGCTTTTACTAAAACTACAAAATTTTCTTGTAAATTATGATCAATACCAACAATATAATAAGTTATGATTTCAAATCCATAAGTTAAATCACGCGATATTAGATAATTTATAGATAAATCGCTTTTATTATCACTCTCCAAAAAAATATACGAGATTTTCATCTCATCTAATTTCTCGTTTAATTTTTTTGACATCTGATAAACTTTTGTTTTTTTCACCTGAAGAATAACTAATATAAATTTGATTATGTATACAAAAATAAATTCTTAATATAATCAAGAATTTCATTTCATTACCTTAATTTTACTTATTACCAAAAATTACATAATGTTCTTGAAAATGATAACCAATACCAATTATATATAAAGTTGACTCTAAATTTAGAAATTAATCATAAAAATTTATATATATATATATATCATTTTTATTGTCACCCTATGTAATCAAATATAAGATTTTCATTTAATTCTTTTAAAATCATTGGATCCTTTTCTTCTTCGTACGAGAAACTCACTTTTTTTTTTACTCGCTCCTTTCTTAGAAGTAGTTAGGACAAATTTAATCGCGTATTTAAAAATGTATTCTTAATCCAACCTAAAATTTTATTTCATTACCTTATTTTTGTGGTACCAATTACATGTGTATATGAGCTTATCTTATATACTTGGCTACTAGGTTGGTGGATGGACACAAGTTTATGATGACATCCTAACCTATGCGACCATTAGAGGAGGCTCTCACATGGTGCCATGGTCATCACCTGGGAGGTCACTTGCTTTGTTCAGAGCATTCTTAGCTGGCAAACCACTGCCCAAAGAAGCATAAATTCTAGTTTAGAATGTGCTCTATGTGATCTTCAAGTTTGAATAAGAAATTTGAGTGGTTGCTCATTACGTTACCTATAATCTTATATCCCTAATCTCATCACATTACATAAAATTTTTATTAAATTTCATATCAGATTTGAACTAAGTCTGTTGAATCTAAAATTTGATTAATTGATGTTTTTCCTGATTCAAACCAAATTGTAAAGTAAAGTTTCAATTAATAACTGATTATAAGAACAATAAACTGTTGTAAAACAATTATACAATGATTTTTTAAAACTTCTAATCGTATAATTTTTGTGGTTAAAAACTATACATAATTGGTCAAATTTAATCTCTATCAATTTATATATTTATTTTTATCTATAAAGCTATCAAGAAATGTATTAAAATTTTTATTTCTTATTTAAGAGACCAAAAGGTGTACTTAATTTCAATTTCAATTTTAAATACCAAATATTAAAAAATATGTCAATTTCATAAATTCAAGACTTTTTGTATAATATAACAATTTATAAAAATAAAGGTCAAGATTAAATACTAAAAAGAAGTGACATTGTCATGCCTGATTCTATTAAATTATTAATCATACAACCAATTTATATATGTATATATATGTTAATTTTCCATTTTCAAATATTCATTTGCTAAACATGTTGAACTTTTTCATAGAATTCTTCTTTTTATGCTCTTTCCTTTTTTTTCATTTAACTTATTTTTATAATTAATACAACAACAATAACCTAATAAAAATTTTGCTAAATACGGGATCCGGAGAGATCCAATATATACAACTTTACCCTTAAACTGTTTCCGAATAATTAAAAAAACATGTGGTTGTTGTTGTTATATCAAATCTGACTTTGTCTTCTAAAATTCAAAAATAAACTTGAAATTTTTTTTAAGTCAAATTTAAATTGGATCAAACTTGATTATTAAATTGACGACTTAAAACCTCAGAATCAATCTTGCTTTGTGGTCCCAGAGTTTCCATGCACCAAAAACATACCAATCATCATGACCACTTCGTGCCCATTTTCTTCTGTTACGGAATCTAACTAACTAAATAAACCAGAACTAGGCTCTGCCCATGTGAGTATGTTCCCATTAGAAAGGTTCAGGCGGTGACTTCTTTAAAAAAAGAAGGTTTGGATTATATGAATCCAACCCGTTATTTAATTTTGAATCTTTATTTAAACTCAGGAGAGACCTTCAAGTTACAATCTTATCTTTTGCATAGTCTGATGTCCTTTTTCCCCCCGACAGGAACTGATCCGACAGCTCCTATGTTGCAAGGAACAAGGTTGTAAGATACGGATGAGGAAAGCAAAAATGGGCAAAGACAGGTTTGTGTGCTGTGTTTTTTTCGTATAATTATATGTAACAGATGCATGGAAGTGTCTAACTGAATTGGCAACTAAGTCGAAGATACAATAGTAAGAAACTATAATAGTACAGAGGATAGAGAGTGGAGGCTTAGGATACATATTTGCAAGGTTTTAGATTGCAGAATGCAGACGATACGAGATGCAGTTACAGAAAATGCAACTGAAATTGCGACAAATAGCGATAATGGTCCGGACCGCCAACGGCAAGAGTAATTAAAACCATGGCAGATTGCGAGTGACTACAGTAATTACAGACGATACTGATGCAATTGCAGAAAATGTGACTGGAATTGCTACGAATTGTGATAACAGTCCAGATCGCCAACTGCAAGTGCAATTTAAATCCATGGCGGTGAGTGACTACAGTAATTGCAGAAGATATGGGTGCAATTACAGAAAATGTGACTGGGATTGCGACAAATAGCGATAACGGTCAGGACTGCCTAACTGCAAGCGCAATTTAAAACCATGGATAGCAATAAGGATAACAGAATGGCTGACAAATTTTTACACTATGCAAGCATAGCAGTCATCAAGTAGTTTCATGTACAATCACAGTTGGTTAGTTAAATGAGATATATAAAACAGAACTTCCCACATTTATGGAGCAATGCAGAATAAATAAAGAGCTAGAAAGGTTTCATAATTAGCATACTTTAGGAAGTCAAGATGCTAAATTTATTTACAGTTAACATAACCTTGCTAAACGGACAGTAAGTGTAGAGATTCAGAGGAAGTTCATGAATGTGATTGTCCTGACAAGAAAGTATTCAGTTCGTGTGGGCATAGCTCCCACTTGCATTATTTTGATCTCACATTTTTCCGTAAGTTGCAAACAAAATACCTTAAATCTATCTAAAGTAACAACTGTAAACTTAAAAATTACATAACTTTCTTACAATCTAGATGCAGATTCTTTCTTCTTTAAAGAAAGCCCCCCATGATCAATTACTCCTTGGGCATTATTTCCAGTCTCCGAGGAAAAAGGAAACTTACAAATGAATCACAGACTAAAGAAACATGATCTAGCTGAATTCAGGTACTTACCGTACTTTATGCAGTTCATAGTCAAAAACCTTCGGGTTTGAAAATACAGATACAAATTCACCCCGTACCATAAACCCAAAACTGTGAAGATTATGTAATGTAGAAGTATTGTGCATGCTCAGCAGATTGAAAACTTAAGATCCAATGAGAAATGAAAGTAATAATAACATGAACAATCATCAAGAGCGCCATCTCCAAAATACTTGCAAGCATATATCATCAACATAAGAGATCTACATGTGACAGTAAATAAAGCGATGAGGAGAGTTTGTTGGTACATAAGATTATTGAACTACTAAACGTTCATTGAGCATTAAAGTAAACTGAACATTCTAATAACATCACAATTTTCATTGAAACAAACCACTCATACCAGGGTCTTAAGCCTTCTATTGAGACATACCATGTACAACCAAGTACAACTCACATCTACAAGACACCAGACCACTTAACAGATATTAGGGACTAGGCCTCATTCAGAAATCCAATTGTGCCAACCAAGATATAACATCTCAAGGTAACATACATGGAATTTCCATAATCATACATACCCGCCCCCCTTACCATACATCGAATTTATATTTGTTTCCCGAGCCACACGCCTTGAACACGTAGCAAAACATCCTAGACAAAAAGACTAAAAAAGACAAGAACTTTGAGCCGATTCCCGAACTATCACAGACAAAAGTGAATCCTCTACCCAATCCAGAGATCATGATCAATATTCATCACCAACAGAGGATGGGAGATGCAGACTATTATAGACAAATTAATACCCTTTTTAGCATTCCATAACCGTGGACGACGCGATAGATTCACACTGTCAAATCCCCTTTGCTAACCACTAGATACTATTGTACCCAAGAATGACTCAACAAATGTTTAGATCTGCGGATGAAGCCCAGGACTAGTTTTTAATATAAAGTTATAGAACAAACAACAACAACGACCACAACATATTGGCACAACTGAAACCAAGACCCTAAATCTAGCAAAAAAAACCCACTAAACAAATCAAAGAAAAAAGATCAATGGAGTCAATTATTACCCCAATTTAATCATCCCCTGTTGGAAACAGAGTAAGAACTTTCCTCCCACCATTTCCATTCACAGACTCCAAATCCTCCACATACCCTGGAACTGAATTGTGAACAGGAGCTCCCATCCTATGCACGGGCTGGTGTGCCTGCCTAGCAAGAAATGGATTCTCAAATTGACCATTCGGAGGAGACCCAAAATGCCCAATTGGCCTATGATATTGACTTTGCAACTGAGGATGTGCCACAGCAGCTGCAGCCGCTGCCATATGTTGATGGTGTTGGTGCTGCTGCAGTGCAGTCACCGGTACGAACGGCAAGAAATGTTCGGAATTCGGCCGCAAGAAATGTGGAGGCACTGGAGAACTTGCAAACAGATGATCAGTAGCGGCATCAGTTGCTGTCCCCAATCCACCACCACCAGCACCACCACCATTTCCACCACCAGAAGACAACCCCTGCATTCTCTTCAAATACAAACGATACTTCTGCAAGTGACTGGCAACGTTCTCTCTGGTCAACCCATCAACACTCATGAGCTGCATTATAGTCTTGGGGACAGCATTCTTGATCCCCAAGTGAGCAACAGCATCAACAAATCTCTTATGAAGTTGCGGAGTCCACACAAGTCTAGGACGCTTGAGGGTTCTTGCAGGTTCATCCCCACCAGCCCCAGAGCCCAACTCAGCTGAATCTGCTGCGAACTCGCCAGAATTTGGATGTGGAGAGGCCAGAGGGTTGGTGGGTGATGGGGTTGTGGAGGTGAGTGGTGGTGGTGGAGGAGGAGGGGTGTGGTTTTGATGGAGGGAGTTGGTGTTGGTGGTGTTAGTGTTGTTACTTGCTGGGTTTCTAATATCAAAAGCAAGAGCAAGATCAGGAGTGATTAGGGTTTGATTCAAGGGCATGAGCTCTTCAGGTGGTGGGAGCTCTTCTTCCCATCTTGAGAACCAATTTGAATCATCATCCCTCATTCTCTTCTCCCCTCAGAAAATTGAGTCTTTACGTATCCTAAACTCTGATCACTCAATTGGTCTCAGAAAAAGGTCGCGAAGTTCGGTTCTTTATGTGGGTACCAAATGGAACAGAGCAAAAAGGTTGGATCTTTACTACTTTGAGGCTTTGACAGAGTGAAAGATCAGGGAAAGATATGATTTTTAGATAAAGAGTATCTGTTTTGTGAACAGAAAAGTGAAATATCTAACGGAAGAACACGATGGTGGTGAGAGGCGGAGCAGGGTGATGGTGGGGATGGAGAGAGGTTCGAGGTGGATCTTGATTTCTTTCCTTTTCAGCTTTTAATTTATGGGTTACTGTTCTTTTATATCATTCATTGTTCTTCTTTGCTATGCTCTTCCTTCTTTCACATATTATTATGATTTTATGAGTTTTATTGTTTTTTCTTTCCGGGATTTGGGGGTCTTAATAGTTCGAGAGTGAGTCTCACAAGATCTCAAGATTTTTGATTCCCCAAACGTTTGAACACATACACCAAACCCACCTTCTTGTTCCTCCACTCTAAATTCCACGAGCCACTGCCATTTGTGGCAGAGCATCATCAGCTCAGGTGAGGCTTTGACTTACTAATTTAGGGAAGCGGTTGAGCAGCAGAGCCACAGTAATTTCCTCTGTTGCTTCAAATCTCGGGTTGACTGAGAAGAATTATGTACTTGGGTTCAGGTTGTGAGTCAACACCACGCGATGGGGTTTGAGAGTGGGATTGGTGTTTGTTATTACAAAGATAGATTAGATTGGAGATTAGGAAAAGGATTAGAGAGAGATACATACAAAGTTTGGTGACTTTGTGAGATATCTTTAGGCTTGTTGGTGACGGGGGAATCAATTGAGTTGGTGTTAGGCTGTGAGGATAATCTTATGTTATCTTTTGGTGGGATATGCTTTTCTAGATCATGAAAAAAAAAAACCCAACAAGACTAATTTGGTTTATTACAACATTACATTTTGGGGAAAAACTAGAATTTTTCACTTTTGTAAATTTTGAAAAAAAAACATATATATAAAGAGAGAGAGAGTTTAACCTTCAAACCAAAATTAAAAGGGCAAAAAAGTAGTTTTGATGAAGTAATTAAAAAATTAAAACAACAATAAATGACTTAGACATAAGTTGTCTTGTGATTAACAATCATTTGATTAACGTCAAAAAAAACAATCATTTGATCTAAAAAAATTTATTAGTTCAAAAGACAAATTTGAATTTAAAATAAGATTATTTTGATATTATAATCTAAACGATTCAAATAAATTTAAATTAAGTTAAGTTAATTCTTTTAATCTTGAATTTAACTTAAAATTTAATTAATTTGAGTCAAATCAATCCAAACCTACTACTATCTCTAACTTCTCTACTTAAGTTTTACATCTTGGTGTTAAAGAATTTAGTTTGCATAGATAAAAAGATGATGTCAAGTTTCATGAAAGTGTGAAAGAATTTGATGGAATCCATTAAAGGGCATGTTTTGTTTTTTTTGTGTTCAATGGAAAATATCATCTATCACTATTGACAAGACATGATAAAGCAATACCAATTCCACTTATTAAACTTCATCTTTTTCGGGTTTTTATATAAATTGTTTTATATTGAAAGTTGTGATTAATATTAATTTTTCTTATCTCTTTCAATCATCAACTTTGGACATAATTGATTATTTACTAATTCAGTAATTTTTTGTGTTCATTTTGTTTACAATAATCTTTTTAATATAAAATTATGACATAATTAATAAAATATGTATTATTTCTGATTTTTTTAAGCCACCCAATTTTTAAATATACTTATTGACAAATACAAAAGATTAAGAAAACGACATTATAGTAACGTTAGGTTCCCTCCTAACTTAAGAAAATGTAAAAAAAAGACTTAAAATACAATAATTTAAACAAACTTTAGTAATGTTTAATAATTAAATGTTTTTTATTACATAAACAATGTTCTTTGTGATTTCCAAATTTTATAATCAAACAACAAAGTAATGATTAAGTAGTTGTGACTTGTGACCATGTTAATAATAGGAAATTTCCTTTTTTAATTTATACATGTCTCTATCTCTATGACTTTCTCCCTCTTTCCTATCAAACCAAACTCTTTAAGATTTCAACACCCAATCATAGAAGAGCTTCTACTAAAATCATTAAAAATGTATAACAATACTATGAAAAAGACCATTTAGAATCCAATAAGATATTTTCAAATTAGGGTTTGTTAGATTGATAGTCGATGGTAGATGATAACTAATAGTTTTTCATTGATAGAGTTGGCATTTTTATCATGTCAAAAAACTTTGATAAGCTTGAACTTTTAAGAAATCTAATATAAGTCAACTTGAGTTAAACTTAAAACTTGAAAATAACTTAAAATTGAAAAAAAATTGTTAAACTTTAACTTTTTAATCTAACTTGAAGTGCGATTAAACTCAAACTTAAATTTGATCAAGTTAATTATTAATAAGTAAATATGTATAGTTATTAACAATTTAATTATACAATCACTACAACTCATTATGGTCATCAAATTACTACGTAAATATATCATGTAAGAAACATAAGGTTTAGTTGATAGAATATGTAAAAACAATATAATCTTTTACATGATTTTTACATAATCACCACTTCATTCATCTAAACAAAGAACAGAACTTTTTCCTAAAACCCTTTGATTTATCCAATCATGAAAAAAAAATAGAAGGTTGATACTTTCATTTGCGGTTTACTGTAACCACTTAAGCAACATAACAAATTCACAACACCAAAGGTGATTATCCCTTTCACTCATCTAAGCAAAGATAAGAACTTTATCTTTACATGCCCCGGTGACTTGCCCAATACGCACTCCCAAGTATAGCGGCTGCGAGCTCTACCGTCATAGAAAAAGAAAAAAGAGGAGAACTTTATAAAGGTTGAGACTTTCAGTTGCAGTTTACTATAGCTACTTGAGCAACGTGACAAATTCACAGCACCAAGTGGGGTTATCTCTGTAAGATCACTTCACAGAAAATTCAAAATTGTGTGGTTATATTTGTATGTTACTTTCTGCAGATAGTGATATCACCACTATACTGACAAAGATTATTCAAATCTAGACCTTTAAGCAGGCAGTGTAATTTCACATGTAAAAAGTGGAGAAATTTGGACTGATTCAAACTTGTGATTATTCACTTTTAGTATATTTTGAGCAAATGGTATAAGAATTGGACGGTTGATTTTACTGGGATCCTGCCAAATCATAGCAACAACAAAAGAAAAATCCAAGAACAAGAAAAAGAAAGAAAAGGATGGCTGCTTAGATATGAGAAAAAGAATAGGGAAACGATTTACCAGATTGAAAACCAATTAGATCTATCTGAACAATTCGGATAAGCTAATCTGTCCCATCTATCAACAGAGCCAACCAGCCTTTGAAATTTAGATGATAGCTCTTCATAACAGTCAATCTCTCTTTGCCTGAATGCGTCTAATTACTGTCTTTAGATGCTCCATTGTTACTTCTGATGCATTATTTCTCTCCCAGAAATGACACTATGAATCAACAAACAAGACAACAAAAGATAAATGAATAGACATAACGAGTATACAAAACCTCAGTTGCTGCAATAGCAGCCTCACGGCAGATTAATGATATTTTGACCTCCAGTACAGCCATCAGTGAGACAAGCTAGCTCTTTTATGTTCATATCAGAACTGTGTTGAATATGTCGTATAGCTTGAATTTCCACTCATTAAATGTGTGATGCTGCAGAATCGCAGATGAATTTGTGCATGGTGAAGGAGTTGAGAGTGCCTGGTCTTAAAAAGGGATGGATCAATCTTGTATGGCAATTTGTGGTGGCAATAACAGTAACATTAACTCTTTGATAAAGACCTGTATCCAAATTGAATGTTTGTTCATGCCAAAGATAATATAGGGAAATATAAAACAGTGTAATATAGAGCAAATTAAAGCTATGGACCATTCACAGAAAGGAAATCTAGTCTTGCTTCAGAAGCAACTGCAAGACAACAACAGCTATGCTACAACCAGGAGGACCAAACATCAGAATTCCAGTTGAGGGTCAAATACCAATGTGCTCAAATGCATCCTGATGTTTTTGAGGCCATTCCACTGCTTCCATCAATGAAATTTAACCTCTTCTCAGTATCACCTACTAGCGATAATATCTTCCATTTTGTCCATGCAGGATCTGATGTTTCTACCTTATTGTGTAGAATGCCTTCCGCAGCAGGTTATCAACCCACTCTCAGTACCCACTTCCCATTTAACTCTTGAGGAATCCAAGCAAGTTACTTTTATCGAACCTATAAGGTTCCCCCATTTTCATGGTCAGCCCAGAGTTCAAAAGAATGAGAAAGGAGCTGAAATGCCACAGTTGAAATTGTAACACAATAACTCAAGCATAATCTCAAGAAAATATAACTAGAATGACATACCTGGACAAAGTGCTATTCCTTGATGATATACTTATGTCCTTCAGAACTGCATACTCTTTATCTAAACCACCCAAGATCAACAGATCACCTCCCGCAACAGTTTTAAATTCTCACTTTTAACCTGCACAAATTGTGTCGAACGATCTACTGGAAAAGCATCTTTCTCAGGGTCCATTAGGTTAGGTGTTTGGGGTTCCAAAGTATGACAACTTTCTCTCTTTAAATCTTGCATGATGACCTTTGAGGACTTTTCATTTCCATTTGTGACAAGGAGAATATTTTGCACTCAGAATTGGATAGTTAACAAGATTTCCCCAAAGTCTACAGAACATGCCTGGTGCTTTCATCCTTTAAAACTTGTCTGATATCAAATAACTCATCATATACATCAGGTTGATCAGATGAAAAGGAAGTTGCTTCTTCACATGCTGGTGAATCAGATTGATTATGTCAACTAGAGACGAGCTTTAACAGACACAGGAGTGTCGTAGGGGATGACATTATCTCATTTCCTGTTTGTCTGCCAAGTTTTTTCAACAAAAAGATTGATAGGGGGCCTCACAGTGCTTTTCTTTTTAACCCCAGGCCTACAAATAGCCAGCTCCAAATACAATTCTTGACAGTTATGAATTAAATTACTGTTCGTACATAATTTCTTCTTCCCATCTCATGGCCAAGACGATGTGGAATGTGAATAGGGTATACAAACAAAAGCCTGCCTGAATCAGGACTTCCAAGCGTGTAACATAGGATTGAAGACAA
>JANVCL010000212.1:2293987-2305541 GCA_026546855.1 Erythroxylum incrassatum | reverse complement strand
ACCACCCTCTCATCCTGGGCATCCACGAACTACTCAATCGCAATTGGGTGGTGCTTCCCCGTCATACCTACCGCGAGGGTAATCGTTATGCAGATTGGCTCGCCAATTATGCAGTGACTTTTGACATTGGGGTTACCACACTACTCCAGGCCCCCGCCGACTGCCTCTCGGTCCTCCGCGAGGATATCATTGGGATTTGTATCCCACGGCTCATTTTGTAACTTTTTGTTTTGTTCCCAAAAAAAGGAGATAGGAGTGGTAGCTCAAGAAACGAAAAAAAGAGAGCTCAAGAAACGAAAAAAAGAGAACACGTCAATAGAGAAGAACAAGACCTAGCAGAAGAAGAGAAAAATCAAGTAACAAGGCGACGGCCTGACAGGAAACAAAGAAGAAAATCAAGAACCCATCAAACGTGAACAGTCCTAATTAGTTAGGAAAAATTGTGATGTTGAGTAACTAACTCTTATTTCTTGGTTTAACGAATCATAGTTATTGAATTATGAATGTTGTGAAATTTTCGTTTTTTATTTGAATTGATCTATTAGTCAAGTATTAATTATTTTTCTAGGTTATTATTTGATTGTTTGATTTTACAGCTAAGTACACAACTAATTTGTGATTTTATTCAATCAATTGCTAAATTAAACAAGTTGACATTCAATTCTTTTAATCAAAAGTAGCGACTAAGATTTTTGTCTACTACATTAGGGACATGATTCTAGGAAAAATAGTTATCGAGCCTAAATATACATTGTATGTATGTTGTCTAGTTCATCGATTTTCTTAATTCGTAAAGCTATTAATTAATTAAATATGATATCGTATCCAAGTTATTGCTTAATAAAGGTTAATTCGAATACAAGTTTCGGTTAACCAAAAATAATAGAAAATAGGTAAAAAAAATTACTACGACAAATGCTTAAGCAATAAATTGATTATTTTTAATGTCGATGATGAAGAAGGTTAGAAACCAAGATTTATTCAAATTGATTGTTAAATTCTCACTGTTTTGCTATTAGTTAATTTTCAATTTCGTATTCCAATTAAATTATGTTTAATTAACAATTAAAAACTCCCTTTTTATTGCATAACTACTAACATCTAAATTCCTTGTGAGAATGATCCCTACTTTCTACTACTACATTAATTTGTATTGTAAGAAGATTGTTTCTTTTTATATTTGGTTGCAAGCCACAATGCTCACCAAATTTTGGTGTTGTTGTTGAGAAATTTTTACGGATTATGTAAGTTACGCGTTCGAATCAATCTGAAAATTTAGTGTATAATCCTGAAATTGAGAAAACAGCAAAGGCATTAAGAAAGCAAACGAAAAAAAGACAACAAGTATGAAGAAAAGAATGACAGAGAGAAAGGAACATGGTTGCAAATCACACTTTATGCCAACTGGCTACTCCAGCTTAGGACCAACAACCTTACTGCATTAATTTTCTGAATTTGAGTGATAATAATACTTTTGAGATGAAGTCGGGACTAACTCACTTGTTGCCCATTTTCTGAGGCAAATTGGGAGAAGATCCTTACAAGCACTTGAGAGAGTTTGAGTTGTTTACATGGGAATGAAGCCTACTAATGTCACCGAAGAGCAAATAAAACTGAGGGCTTTTCCCTTTTCTTTAAAGGATAATGCCCAATATTGGTTATATTATTTACCTATTAGAAGTATTACAACATGGATAGAGATGAAGAAGCTATTTATAAAGAAATTTTTTTCAGCTTTCAGAGCCGCCAATATTAGAAAAAAAATATGTGGCATCCGATAAAACACGAGGAAGTTATTATATAAATATTAGGAGAGATTTAAGAAGCTGTGTGCAAGCTGACCTCATCATCAAATCAATGATCAACCGTTGATTCAATATTTTTATGAAGATCTTTTACCAACTGAGAGGAGTATAATAGATGCTACAAGTGAAGGAGCTCCAGTTGATAAAACATCAGCAGCTGCATGGGATTTGATCTCAATTATGACTTCTAACTCTCAACAATTTGGAGCTCGAGATGGGAGTTTTTTTATTTAAAAGAAGATTAGATGATTTGACTTCTTTGGTGCGTCAACTTGCGATATCTAGAAAAGAGGAAGTTAAGACTTGTGGTATTTATTCTATGGTTGGCCATCCCACATATATGTGTCCCACTCTACAAGAAGACCAAGTTGAAGAAGCCAACGCAATGGGTAATTATTTGGGACAACCTCAAAGGAAATATGACCTGTTTTTAAATACATATATTCCAAGTTGGCGAGATTATCTAAACCTCCGTTATGGCAACAATTAGGGACAACAAGTAAATTCCAATTTTCAGCCATATAAACAATCTTATGTGCCTAGACAGCAACAACAAATGGAATAAAGTTCTAATGAACATAATTCCTTGGAGAACATAGTCAAGACATTGGCCACGAATACTGTAAACTTTCAACAGAATACTATGAAATTTCAGCAAGATACTTAAGCTAGCATACAGAATCTTGAGACTCAACTGAGTCAAATGGCGATTGCCATTAGTAAGTTGGAGGCATAAAATCCAGGAAAGTTCCCTTCTCAACCTAAGGCGAATTCAAAGAAGAGTGCTTGTATTATCACACTTCAAAGTGGTAAAGAGTTAAAAGAACCTACTCCAAAGGTTTCTAAGTGAGAGGTTGAAGAAGAAATGGAGAAAGAAGTTCCAAAGCAATAAGAGAAAAAGGAAGGTGATTCTTGCATTTTCACGCTTAAGTTCAATGTCCAACCTCCTTTTCCTAGTTCTTTTGCTAAGTAAAAAATGGAGCAAAAGAAAGAAATTTTGGAAACTTTTCGCAAGGTACAGGTTAATATTCCTTTACTTAATGATATTAAACAAATTTCTCGCCATGCTAAATTTCTTAAAGAACTTTGTACCTCAAAAAGAATGCTTAACTAATAAATTGATTATTTTTAGTGTCAATAATCAACGTAAGTTCAATAATAAAGGTGATCGGAAATCATTGTTAAATTCTAATTATTTTTCTATTAGTTATTTTTCAATTTTGTATTCTAATTAAATTTTGTTTAATTTACAATTAAACCCTCACCCCCTCGCTTTTATTACGTAATTATTAACGTCTAAATTTTTTGTAAGAATGATCTTTAATTTGTGTAGCAAAAAATTGATTTCTTTTTATATTTAGTTGCAGCCACACCACTCTACCTATATTTGAACTCAATTAATCTAACAAGACCCTTTAACCCCACATCAAAACTTAAAAAAGAAAATGCAACAAGAATTAGGATCCCTTCACCACCCTCCCACGGCCCAGCATCCCCTTCTCTGCATCTCTCAATTAGCAATGCAAAGGCACCTTGTGCATCTGGCTTCAACACCATTGACTTGGTGAAGTATATGATCCAAAAATGAAAGCTTCTCTTAAACTGAACGCAAACACAAGCAGAAAGAGGATGGCACAATTCCTGCATATTTCTTGCTTCCAAATCGAAAATGTACAACCATCCTCTACCCAGGTAACATAAACCAACCCAATAATGGAAATGTATCAAGCATGAAATGCAAATGAAGGGCAAAATCAGAAACAAAAATCCTTACGAAAGATCGAAAGGTGCAACTTACCCAGCAACAAGGCGGCAACCGTCCTCATAAGGTTGCTGGTGGCAACCGTTCTAGCCACCAATTCAGACATTTCAAAAACTTCCCTTTGTTCGTTATCTATACAACTAATTACAGGTATCTCTATTGCAATTACAACAACAACCGATACCAATCATTTTCACTCTATCTCTGTCTAACCCAAGCAACGATGAACATAAAAGATCAAACTTTTGATCAAATAAAGTAACTTTGAAACCAAAAAAGGCGAAAAAGCTTCAACTTTTTGCGCTCCAAATACCCTTTTCAGTCCTTGTCACAAACCGCCATGCAAACACTCTCCAGAAGGTCGAAACTTTGGAACTAAAAAAAAGGCAAACTTTTAAATAAAGAATGCAAACATGCTTCAAGTCTTAGCGATCCAAATACCGTTTTGAGTCTTCGTCGCAAACAACCATGCAGACACCGCCCAACCGATAGGACAACCACCTTGGTGGGCTGGTCACCACAGAACAAAGATTCAGCTTTTCAAGTGTTGCTGTCAACGAAACCTTCTGGGAAATTTCTCTGCGACGGTGTCGTTTCCTTGAAAATTAGAATCCAGAGTTCCAGACAGACAGAGAGAGGTCGAGAAAGAATCAGGCGGGGGCTACAAGAGAAAGAAGGTGGGGCTGTGTCGCGTTGAATGAGTCATAGATGTGATAGAAAGAGAGAGACAGACACAGACAGGACAGGAAGGGAAAGGAACTCCTTTCTTTTTTCTTCTTGCTTTTTTGGGTTTTTAAATTGAAAACAATAAATTTTTGTGGCCTGGAAAATGGATTATTGTTTCAAATTCTCGATTTTTGTTGCAAATTATTATATTGTTGTTATTATTATTATTATTATCATCATTATTATTATTAAATTAAATTTATATAAACTATTAATTAAAAAAGAAATTCGTTTAATTAAATAATGCATAGGTACAATTTTTCTTTTCTTTTTCTTTTTTTAGTTTCTAAATTGAGTATAATATATTTTGTGTTTTGAAAAGTTATAATGTTTTCAAACTCTCAATAATAGCTATTGTTTTTTTAGTAAATAATAATATGAATATAAATTCTTATATTGACTTTTATGTATTATAAATGTTATTAATTTGATTTTTTTGCATAAAATAAGATAAAAGCATATTCTTTTATAATTTATATTATAATAGATGTACAATGGAAGTAAATTTTATTATTTATAACTTCTATTTTATTATTTATAACTTCTTTTTATAAAAGATATAAATAAAATAAAATTTATAACAGCTTTAATTTTATATTAATTATAATTTTATAGAGACAAAAGTTGTTATTTTATTAAATTGTCTATTAAATCATTATAAAAAATTAAAACCATAAAAATATCTACTATCATTATTTTTCTTGATTTTAACCTTTTTATTTTTTTGCAGATCTTTAATTATTTTAAGACTTAAATAAAATTTTAATCTACTTCAACCATAAAACATATTGTTTATTATAATTAATGTAAAGAGTGAGACAAGTACATATTCCTAAGCAAGCATAATAATTCACCACTAATGTCCCAAAGGGCCAAAACAAGAGTAATGCATAATAAAATCTTAGCAAAGGATTCATTATCACCTTACTAAGACCTAAGATTACCATATCGAAATGTTGTTTAAGCTATATCTCCAAGTGGCTGCTACAAATCTGGTCCATCTCACAATCCCACTTGAAGCAAAGAACAAGTTTCACAAATAGAGACTTTCCACATCTAATAAGAAATTGGAACAAACATGAACTTCAATGCTGGAATAGCACAGTTTCCTTGCTCCAACCAGGAATTTGAAGAACTGTGAACATGATGCAGAGCAAGTATGTGATGCTCGGAGCTTTAGTATTGCTTTGCTATGGACGATAACGAATAATACGTTCCTATAATTGCCGAGAGGATACCGAATAGGAGGATTATCCAACTTAGAACAACCTGAATATCAGAAAAAATGAGAATGTAAAATCATTATAGTGAGGTAAATTGCAGCTAAGAATGCAAATTCAGTGCTATTAACTGGTTTGTTCATTGATGGTGGAAGTCTTAAACTGGTTTGTTCGTTGATGATGGAAATCTTAAGCATTCCCAGTTGATCTGAATTTATAGTGGTTCGGTAACAATCCGAGGTAAAATAAGAATTCATCAGGGAAAAAAAAGCTGCCATTACTAATTACTTAATAAGTAACATGAAGTTAGGAAATCTTATAACCTGGATCATTGTTGCTTTCTTCCCCAAAATCCTCAAGAAGCACAAAGGTGGCATTATTACTGCCTGTATTATGGCAAATGAAACCAAGCTAAGCATGTCTGAATTCCAAACGAAATCATCACTGAACTCATTACAAAGGTGATAGAAAATATTATTGGAAGAGGATGCAGGTTGCATACCAGAAACAAACTAAATTCCTGAGGTGAAAGTGAATGCATACTTTTTAGTTTTAAAGAAACAACTAGAACCATTTTCACCCCAAATATCAAATAATTCAACTTTTTATTTTGTTCTAATATACATTTTATTTCCATTTCATAGGCTGCTTGCTCATAACTTATCTTGTAACTGTACTCCTGACCGATTTCACGTCAGACAGCTGAAGCCAACCCAAAGCATAACATTATGCTGTTTCAGGTAAAAGAAAGGGGAATGTTTTCATAAGAATATTCAATGACTTTTTTTTTTAAGTTACAGATTGCCCTTTGAACGGTAAGAAGCTCCAACATTGATTGTTCTGAACCGTTATTTCCAACAGTTTTTCAAATCATTATAAGAATCGAGATGTTTCTTTGAAAAGTTAAACAAGAATGGCACAAGATGAAGATTACTTGTTATCAAAGATAAGAATCCTACAGAAAAGATGAATTTCTCTAGCTGCTGATATGAAGTATTTTAATATTCCATACGATATTTTGAATGTTGGAAGTTTGTACTCACCACGAGTATGCAGAGTAAAGAACCCATCAAAGACATGACAAGAGCTGCAGTAAGTAATACAATGAAGTCAATAACTGTGCTTTAAGAGCATTAGAAGCTCAAAAAAGGATACTTTTTATCATAAATAATTGTTGCAGAGACCTCCTTAGGTGGTTTTGAGGCCATTTTGTAGGAATATTATGACTACTGTTGGAGTATGAACAACCTCATTACTGTGTTGGCCCCGTTACTTGGAGCATTTTTGCTTTGTATAACATAAGAACCGCCTATGGTATTAATGTTTCAAGAAGAATCACATTGTAGTAAGAGTTTAGCTTTAGAAATCTCTACAGTAATTATTGTTGAAATATATTAAATTATCAATACAAGCATGAAACAGCAGAAGCATTTTCGTTTACCTCCAAATGTAAACTAAGATATTCTTTAGATCCATGTTCCGATAAAATGAGAAGATACTAACAACTTAAACTAAAAATAAAGCTAAATACTTACCGAAGAAGGGAAGAAGAAAAGCAACACAAACAGTAGACATAACGACTGCTATTCTCAGAAGCACGAAACACCAAAAACTGTTAGCAACTCCAACTGGCAATAGCTCTTCTATGCCCCTGACAAATGGGTTTACCAACAATGCATATTTGTTCATTGTCAAGGATCCAAAAGAGATGATAAAAGAAACTAAAGAATAAAACGATGTAAACAGATTTTTGCTACGTTTAGTAATCAAGTATACACCATTTGAAAGCTTTTTGGCCCCGGCATTAAGTCAGTCAATTTGCATTTTTAAATAAGAAACTCACGTCTATCTTTTAATGGAATATCAGAAGTCTTCTTCATTTTGTAATCCAAACCATCAGCTTTCAGTTGCCTTCCTTTCTTTAATGGCAAAGGCTAGCCTTCTTAAGAAAGTTCCAATTTGGATTGAAGTTCTAGTTGACGCTTCATGTTCAATAGACTTTCATGTCTCAACCCCCTCGAGTTCTTCTTGCATTACCATATAAGTGTTTTTCAACAGTACTAAGTTTAATCTACATGCTTATATTAACAACTCAAGTCTCCTCTTAACTCAATGCTAGTTCCCAAAGGATATTTGGTGAGTGGATTTGTAACCTGCATCACGGTGATAATGAATGTTCAGAAACCATTTAGATGTTTACTAAATTATGCTCAGGAAAGGGATTACTAGAATCCTGAAAAAGGACCCAAATCATACTTACAGTAGTCCATATTGCAACTTTTGAGGCCAGAGAATGTGGTGGCATATTCAACGTTATCTGAGACACTGTAGCTTCACCAAACATGAGAAACCCCATGACTGCAACACCTCCATAAACCAAAAAGGAGAGGATAAAGCTGGCAGACAGGAAGAAAGGTTTAAGGCATCATAAAGGCAACAAAAATGGCATGTATTTGAAACCTAGACAATGTGTTGTACCATGTTGTTATTGCCTTTGAAAATTTTGTTTTGTCAGCCATTGACTGGTAGATGTTTGGAAACACAGAATGACCAGAATTACAGAAGCTATGCACACCAATGACCAAAGGAATGTTACTCCAGTTCACCAATGGAGCAGAATGATGGAACCCAATGCCACCTGTCGTACCGACGAAAAGTAAGCAGATAACAACTATAATGGTTGCTAAAACTCCTCCAGCTGCAGCAAATTTCAGAAAAGACAAATAGAGGGAAAAAATAATCAGTTATCACATCTTCAATACTTCACTAGTGACACTTGACAGAGAAAGATTGCAAAACCTGAAAGGTATGAGATCAGACGAAAATCCTTTAACAGAACAGTTGGTAGTATAATAAGAGCAACAAGAATTCCAAATAAGTGCTTTGAATCAAGCTGCAAGCCACTGAAATCCAGAGATGTTCCAGGAAATAGTCTGGTAAGATTGTCACCTTCCAAAATAATAAACTCCACACAATATGACTGCAAAGTGCGAAATTTCAATAAGTTTCTTGACAACAAATCAACATATAACGCAGGAAAACAGAGAGAAAAAGTCAGAGTTGCACTTACATATAATTCTGTGTACAAAACAATCTGCACCAAAGCCCAAGATTACAATAATATTAGACTTGATGAAAGCTCAAATATAAACAAAGCCATATGAATATCACATTCCTTTCATTTTCAAAACATTTTTAATCTAACTTTCTAGAAAATGAACAAGTTTTAGATGAGAACAGAATTTAACATACCAAGTCTACTAACTGAAGATGCATGACGAGCAGTTCCATGAACAATGCAACTCAATAGCTGACTACTTAATTCATGTTAATCTTGATATACAAAATATAGATTAAAATATCTGGATCACAGGCTTGCCTAGTGCTCATACCCTAGTGGTAACTAAAAGTTATAGCATTGGCCATAGTAAGTTTTAAGAAACTCACAGATATTAGAAGGCGCCCATATTTCCCGAAAGCAGCTTCTCCTATGTCTGGGTAGGTTATGATGCCTTCTTTGCTCTCAAAGCATTGTTTCACAAGAGTAGCCGTGTAGCAACACACACATGAAAAAATAGCCAAAATGAGTAAGCTTGCCCAGCCTCCTTCTTTCACAGTATAAGGCATAGAAAGAAGCCCAACTCCAACCATCACATTGAAAGCTGTTGAAAGACAGCAAGTCAGATAATCAACCTACAAAATCTGTACGGAAAAATTTTGACCAAAGAAATACAAATTGTATTAATTTCATAAAAATCCTGTGTGTAACTTTGTTAAAACGGTGACCTTTTAATTTCTAGCCCTCTTTTCTGTCAGCAAATGGTAAAATGGTATCACAATAACATGACAATCTTCTTGTTTCCAAATGCAGGAAAAACAAGTCTAGAAAAGTCGGAAACAATACTAGGGCTTACCATTGAAGATAGTTTGAGTGAAGCTACACCCATGAGCAATGGGAAACTCTCCAGTGAGAAATGAAACTCTTGACAATGAGGAAAGCGCTACTGAAATCTTATCTAACTCTTCCTTTGAGTAACGCCTTTCAGTATCAGACAGTAACTTTGCATCCAGGTTTGAGATGGTATAATTATCCAAACTTGAATATCCAGCACTTGGTAAACGTCCAAGATAACCGAAATAAGGTGATGCTGATATAGTGAGAGGGTCTGTTGTTTCTCTGCCCAAAAATTCCAAAGATCAGGGTGGAAAACTAAGGCACAAGTTAAGCATTCAGTTCACAGAGAATACATCTCCCAATCTGTGGTCCTTTTCAAAGTACAAGGTGTAGAAGAAAATGTAATGTTGACTGGTTGGTTTGCCCATAGAGCCAGGAGGTACCATATCTGTACATTACTATGCTGAACAAAAAATGAAAGTCCTATGGTGGTTACTATCTTGGCTCCTTGTAGGTTAGTCATTATGGACTTGGTCCATTTTGAAACACCACATAGTAACAAATTTGACAGTTTCATATAAGGATATATTGCAGACAAGAAACATGACATTGATTATGTACTGTCGAATACGGTCTCCAAATTTTGCTAATTCTGCTTCTTTGGTCACTCTGCTTTTGAGACAAATATCCTTACATATTAATATATGATGAGATATCATGTTCATAATACATATTCATGGAAAACTTGGATTAGCTTCTAGTGGAAACAAGATGAGTAGACCTAAGTGCTTCTTTAATAAGATTTTAATTCAAATGTGAAGAAATCGGAGATCATATTAAAGCAAGCATATTTCCAACTCGATAATTCAATTAGCTAATTCTGTAAACTAGTGGAAATGTTTTTGCATTAAGACAAGATTCTACGTGTGTCAGAAACTGAAATGACAGCTACCTACCAATTATCAACTGTTTCTGCAAGTAACTCATTGAGTTTGTTCTCTGATAAAATAAAGAGAAGTTTCAGGTTCACAGAACTCTCCAATCTTAGGTTAATAGGGAGAGTTTGAACTATTAAGTGAAAAGGGGTTTTTCAGATATCTCAAAGGACTCATTTCTCACCCCATCTTCCTCACTCAGAGATGAAAAAGGCAAGGTAAACAAGAAAGTTGAAAAGAATGAAAGGGAATTCTGCAATAGCTTCCAGACTTGAAACTATTGTTGCAGGAATTAGCTTTGTGTAACCATATGACTCCTAAATAAGCAAACCAGTACGACTAGAACTATCCTCAAGAGATTGTGCTTTTATAAGAAACATTCTAGAATTAGTTTGAACTCAGTTATAGCTTTTGAATACCTTTAATTTTAAGTCTTATCTGTAACATGTGGGTTACTGCCTAAACATAAAGTAAGATTTTTAAACCACCAAGAAGTGGTCCAACTTAAAGGAAACCAAAAATTCAACTCATGTTCGCTTTATCGTAGATAAACTAGTTCATGAAAAACTTAGAATCTTAATAAAAAGATAGTTCCAGAAAAACCATCCACAGAGTAAAGAAAACTGCAAATAAGTTCAGCTTCAAAAGGGATAAATCTCGACTGGAAAATACAGAAAGGCACTCCTGAACTTTTCCTAACATTAAAGACAGTGAAAAGCTCTCGAAGTAAATTGTTTTCTTCGTAACCTAGAGAAGTTATGATCTCATCAGCGCATGAACTATGGTATTTCAGTATTTCGCTTAAAGAGTGACGATGCTGAGTTAAACTGAAAAGTTTTAGCTTGGCCATACCAGTACAACAGAGTACTACTTTAATTTTACACTAGATTTATCCTTTCCATATCAACCTAAAGAAAGGAATTCCAAAGAAGACACTGAAACGAGCTAACCTAAAATGAAGAATCAACATAAAAACAACGAATCACGAAGTTACCCCTTGAAGAATATGGAGATAACCAAAGTTACCTATAACTCTGTGGCCATTGTTGAGAGTAAAAAGTCCCATCATCACTCTGATCACCATTCTCAACTTCTTCTTCTTCTCGTTCTCCATCACTGCTCTCTGCGTTCTCAATCTTGTTCACTTCAACATCCTGACCATTGTCATCCCCATCATCCAAAAAGAACTCCGATGAGTCTCTCCTCTTATC
>JANVCL010000212.1:2270467-2290801 GCA_026546855.1 Erythroxylum incrassatum | reverse complement strand
ATCTTGTTCACTTCAACATCCTGACCATTGTCATCCCCATCATCCAAAAAGAACTCCGATGAGTCTCTCCTCTTATCCTTCTCCGCCATACCAAAGCAATCACCAATAAGAACAATCACCTACAACTGTGAAGTGGGCAAGCAAACATATACTGATGGAGGCATGTTATATATCCACACAGATTACCGACTCAGTGATATAGATGTAAATATACCCAATTGGTCACATGCGATTAAACTCACAAAACTCGCAGATTTCTAGATATATCCTGAAACAAATCAAATAAAGTTGCTTTATTTCTATGTTGCACACATCAAGATTCAATTTTTATCAACTGGGTATGACCCTAAGCGTACATTCACAGAAAACGATCCGGCTTTAAAGGAAAAATTGAGAGGCCAGAAATGGAAGTATGGAAATGGGAATGACCAAATCACAAGACAACAAAGTTTATTGCATGGATGGAACAGACCAAGAACAGAGCGTTTTCAAGTTGGAGTGTCACGCTGACGTGGCAGAGACTCTTTCGCTAACGTGTCTCTGACAACAGTGACGTTTTGTCGTTGCTCCGTCATCACATTATACTTGCTCACCGAAATCCTCGAATATATGATTTACCACTTTTATGAACGGTATGTTCTACTTTGTTCTAAGATTCTAATTAAATCATTTATTAAAAAAAAGATTCTAATTAAATTAGTTTATTCTTTAAATTTTTAGTTTAATTTATGAATAAAAATAGGATTTAGTCATTAAATTAATATTAGTGAAAATGATTAACACATATATGTATGTTAAGATAAAAGTCAAAGACACTATATTTTCTTGTTATTTAATTATTTTTTGAAATAATCAAAATTTTCAATAATTTAAAATTTTAAAATGCTCTTTTATTATATTTTTATTTAAAAATAAAATACATATTGTAATACGTAGTGCATACCTTATTACGCACCTATGATCAAACATGAAAAGATTAAAAACGAAGATAATGCGAAATACTTGATTTCGGATTCATCTTTGACTTCGATCCCGATTTCGAGTTTCAAACTATTAAGAATTTCGTAGGACCTTTAAAAAAAGTGTTTTTCGATACGAAGTTTAAATCTTTCTACAATTCTTAATATGTAAGTTTTCTTAACAAGTAAGAGATTCCTTATGCTTAAAATTTATAAGACTAACTACTAGAGAATTTCCCTTTATATAAAGGAAAATTTATAAAAAAATTTATTAATACATAAATTGTTTATTTTAAAAATTATAAATTATTTTTATCATTATCTTGTCCTGTCTCTTTTCAAGTCATCACAAGGTCATGACTCATAAGCCTCAAAAGTCCAAATACTTTATAAGGATGTTAATATTTTATTGGAGATAAGGATAAAAGGAAGAGACTTCATGAAGTAAACAATAGTAACAGGTTCAACATCTGTCAATTTCTATTAATTGTTGCATTCATGACGATGAAACAAAAATAGTGTTATGTTATCCTTTTTCCAATTTATTTAATTAAATATTATTTTTTATTATCTTAATTTCATTATTTAAATTGGATAATTGAAATTTCTAACTAACAATATAGTAGATGATTAATAATTTTAGTTCTATTATATGTCTTGAAGCAAGTGATCTATTCATAGTTAATAACAATTAAGATCAAAATTAATAAGCAGAATTAAATTTAATAGAAATTAAATTTGATTTGATTAACTTTAGATTTAATAAATTATTGAATCGGATTAGTTCGATGTCTCCTAAATTATTGCCAACCCTGAAAGAGATTCTGTGTCTATCTTCATCCCAATCCACAAATATCCTTTCCTTCTCAGAACTTGTAAGAGTCAGAGTGATGGATAGAGACCTTTTGGATTTTGATTTCTGCTGAGAATAACCTAAATTTGTAAGGAAACTAAGAATAGCATGAAGCTCCTATGATTACTTATGTCCTCCCAAATGTAAAGGCCTATAGAGGTTGTAGGAGATGAACAAGTCTTAATGCTTTTGAATCACAAAAGGTCAAACACAAATCTATGCTCCCTCTAAGTTTCATCAAACCCTTTATATCAAAATGCTTACAACATTGATTTTCAATGCAAAATTATATGACAAAAGTTCTAATTAAGAACCAAATCAAGTAAATTAATTAAGATTAGTTGTGGATACTTTGTTACTGTTTATAATTAAAATTTTGTGACATACCAAAATAAAAAAAGAATTAATTATTGCATCGTATTTATTTTATTAAATTTTAATACGTATAAAAAAATAATTACCAGTAAAAAAAGATGTTAGTTGATATTAATAATATAATTAGTAAAAACATTATTTTTTTAAAATTAATAATAATATTCACTAATTAACAATAAATAATATATAGTTATATAATTGGTTTTGGCTTTAAAAAAATAAGCAGTAAGTTTATTTAATTGTTTTTGAAAATTTTTACATTGGAAATAATGGAGAAGAAACAAAAAGACAAGTGGCAACAAATTTTAGCTCAAATTAACACTAATGGTTTGTTATGGTTTGGGAAGATCAAAAACCACTCACTCTTTGGCTCAATCGCTCTTTTCGGTTCCTTCAAACCTGAATAGAAAGGAAAACAAACAACAAAAGAACATTTGTAAGATGTAAAGATCATTTTATTATAACAAATGTTCTTCTGTTTCGTCTGAAACACTCACCACCATATCTGAAAACATTCACGTTCGAGTACAGTAGTAGTGAGGAGGCATGTTAACGTGAGAAAGGAGGCTATTGATATATATATATATAGCAAACATGAGCAAAGAACAAAGCGGAGTTGTGAAGGCGTGGGAGGCGACGATCCGTAGGACTCAGGCCGCCAAGAAACGAGCCAACAGCATCTTTGGAACCATCTCCGTTGCTCATGCAGACGATGACAACCTTGTTGAGATCGAGCCATCTCCGTCGGAACCTTACCTCTGCGAGAAAGTCATGCCTAACGGCGACTACTACACCGGCCAGTGGTTCGACAATTTCCCACATGGACAGGGCAAGCACTTGTGGGCAGATGGTTGCATGTACATCGGAGGGTGGTCTAGAGGCAAGACAAATGGAAGAGGAAGGTTTAGTTGGCCATCAGGAGCAATCTATGAAGGAGACTTCAAAACTGGATATATGGATGGTGCTGGAACCTATACGGGATCTAATGGTGAGACATACAAAGGGAATTGGATAATGAACTTGAAACATGGTCCTGGTGTGAAGAGCTTTGTTAATGGTGATACCTATGATGGTGAATGGCGTAGAGGATTGCAAGAAGGACAAGGGAAGTATCAATGGAGCAATGGAAACCATTACATTGGTGAGTGGAGAAATGGGGTTATATCTGGCAAAGGGTCTCTTGTGTGGAACGATGGGAAGAGGTACGATGGTTATTGGGAAGATGGTGTGCCAAAAGGGAATGGAACATTGAAATGGCCTGATGGGAGCTTTTATGTGGGAAATTGGAGTAGAGATCCAAATGAACGAAATGGAAGCTATTATCCTTCAGGATCATTACCTTCAGGGAACTTGGAATGGGATCCTCAGGTTGTGTATGACGAGCTATCGTCTGAGTTGAAGATTGCTGTTGGTGAGAAGATCTCAATCTTACCATCTCAGAAGAGGCTTGCAATATGGAATTCATCCAAAGATGGTTCTGAGAAACCAAGGAGGATGTCTGTTGATGGAAGAGCAAGTGTTGGGGTAGAGAAGCCATTTGATCGGATGAACATTTGGGAAGCTGAAGATGCTAATGTTAATAGACACGGGTCAGAATCTCCAGATTTGTTTGGTTTAAATGATCAAAGAAATGTTCCAAAGGTGATTCCAATGAAAGTACAGACATCTGTGAAGAAACTTGGAGAGACAATCTGCAAAGGGCATAAGAATTATGATCTGATGCTCAATCTTCAGCTGGGAATCAGGTTATTGCTATTCTTCTTTTACAGTTTTACTTTGATAATGCTTTGATTTTCGCACTGTGTCTCATCAATTCAATACATTCTTTCTTCCCCATCTAACATTAATAATCAAAATAAGTCTTATTTTATTAAAATCTTTTTTATTAATAATAATGACTATTAATAACTTCAAAACTTTGATCAGAAAACTTTTTATTTATTTTGAAAAGTAAAACCATCTAACATAAGAAGAGTCCTCTAAAACAAGAAAAGTGTAGTAGTTAAGAACACCCATTAGCTCACATTGGTCACATTACAAATTTGGACCTAATTATTACTAAATAATTCATAAGCTTTTCCTAGCTGGCCTCTGAACTTAGGGTCCTGACCTAACAAAGCAGATGCTTGTAGCTTGTGAAGACTACTAGTCCTGGAAGGAGATCACATAATTTTTTTCTTCCTCAGTTCCGAATGCAAATATGTTTAGAATGATTAGTTTTTCATATGAGCAGGACTAGTCAATCAGGAATCCATTGTATGTTCTTAATAGACAAGAATTGGAGTTAGAAAAAAGTTGGATTTCTGGAATTTCAATTCTTGTAACTGTTCTAATAAAGATATGTAATGAATCTTTTGATCGACTAGTCAGGCTCGCATCAGATCGGATTTCTTGAACGTTTGATAAGTTGACTACTTGTCTGATTACATTACATGTACAGGCATGCTGTTGGAAGACCTGGTCCTGCTGTATCTCTTGATTTGAAATCTTCTGCTTTTGATCCCAAGGAGAAAGTCTGGACAAGATTTCCTCCAGAGGGAACCAAGTACACTCCACCTCACCAATCCACTGAGTTTAAGTGGAAAGACTATTGTCCATTGGTTTTCAGGTTAGGATCAGCTTATAATACTCCTGTAAACATTGATGCTTAGACTTAATCTTTCATGTTCGTGTCAGACTTGCTGATCTTGTACCTCTTCAGGAGCCTGAGGAAGTTGTTCAAGGTGGACGCAGCTGATTATATGCTCTCCATCTGTGGAAACGATGCACTTCGTGAACTTTCATCTCCTGGAAAAAGTGGAAGTTTCTTTTACTTGACACACGACGATAAGTACATGATCAAAACAATGAAGAAAGCAGAATGTAAAGTGGGTTCTGCGTTTTCTCTGGCAATTTTTCAAGAAAATTATTTTCTGGGTATCGATCAAATCATCTTCCTAACATTAATTCTATCTTTGTTTTGTTATGGTACAGGTATTTATAAGGATGCTCGCTGCATATTACAACCATGTTCGAGCCTTTGAGAATACGTTAGTCATTAAATATTTTGGGTTGCATTGTGTGAAGTTAACTGGTCCTGCTCAGAAGAAGGTAAGTTCTCAGGAATGGTTAAGTTGATATGAACACTAATTTTTCAGATATCCTGCTGTAAGTAGCTGATTACTTGTTTCAAAAGCATACATGTAATGCAGTTGATTGTACAGGTACGATTCATCATTATGGGAAATCTGATGCGTTCTGAATATATAATCCATAGACGCTTTGATCTGAAAGGATCATCCCTTGGTCGAACCACGGATAAGCCAGAGTCAGAGATTGATGCCAATACTATCCTGAAAGATCTTGATCTAAATTTCCTATTCAGACTACAGAAGGCCTGGTTTCAGGAGTTTTGCAGGTTCCATGACCAAAAAAGCCTGCTACAATCTCACAGTTGAAGCTGATAAAACATTCAACTTGTTGAAGTAGTCTTGTTGATTTGATTTGTCTGAACTTGTTTTTGACAGGCAAGTGGATAGAGATTGTGAGTTGCTTGAACAGGAAAGGATTATGGACTATAGTCTTCTAGTAGGTCTTCATTTCAGAGATGTGTCACCTGCTGGAGATTTGATTCCATGTGTACCCGAGACACCTCCTGGTTAAGTTTCAAAATTTTTCTCAAGATCTCATACACTTGACATTGATTTTTTTTTAAAAAAATTGTTAGTTTGTTAAGCAACTAGCCCCAGAAAGTTTTGCTGTTCTCTATGTAGGTGAGACTGCGGATGATGGAGGTCCTCGTCTTTCCAGAGCAGACATGGATCAACTTCTGTTGGACCCTGCCAAGTAAAAATTCTTCTTCTGTCTAATCATTAAGCTTAATGGCTTTCAATTTGATGTTAACTTGATACTGACTTGATTCATGCAGGTGGGCTCGTATTAGATTAGGTGTTAACATGCCAGGACGGGTAGAAAGAACTGTGAGAAGAAGTGATTGTGAGTTTCAGATTGTTGGTGAACCAACAGGAGAGTGTTTTGATGTGATAATGTCCTTCGGTATCATTGACATTCTTCAGGATTATGACATTAGCAAAAAGCTTGAACACGCATATAAATCCATCCAGTACGATCCAACTTCCATATCTGCAGTCGATCCTAAGCAGTATTCCAGGCGTTTTCGCGACTTTATCTTCAAGGTTTTTGTGGAGGACACGGCCTGAACCTGACGATTAAGATTGAAAACTTATCAGAAATAGTTGCCTGGTTCAGCAAGGAGCCATGTAATATGATTTTATGATCATAGGATACATAACCAGGAGTGAGTTCCAGGCTACTACTCTTAAGGACTCGGTTCACTTTCCATTGCTTTTTTCGTTTTACATTAAAGTGATATATAGATGTATTAGATTTGTTGATAGAAGGTAAAGAGTATGTATTATAGACTTTGGTGAATTACTCACAAAAAAAGAAAATTTGTATTCTTTCTAATTCAAATCCTTTTCTTTCCGAAGATGGAGAGGCTTTCCTGAAAATTTCAGCAACTATGATGATCACAGGTTCCTGAATTTTGTTGGAACTTTCATATTATTCTATATGATTTTGATTAGTAAATCATAGTCCCAATATAGTTGAGTTTAGACAGCTTAACATTCGATCAAAATTAATTTAAATATGATTATTTCTTAATTTAATTTAATATTATTTAAAAGATTACGTAATTATTAAATTTACCAACCAAATCAAGTCAGACAATAAAATATAAGGATGAATTCAATATAAAGTTTAAATTTTTTTAAAAATATTTGAACTTAACTTAAAATTAAGAGCTCCAAATCTTCTGTCTTATTTATTCGATACCTATTCTGTTTCACTCATTTACAACCATAAATTTTGCTGGGATTCACTTAAATCTATATCTGTGGATGAATGAGACAAAAGAAGTACTAGATAAATGACACAAATATTTGGTTCCAGGTCAATTTGTAACAAATATGTTAAGATTAAGTTGAACTGAGCCCCACACAAATGTCATCCTTATTCTAATCTAAACCATTAAAGCACCCCATGAAATGCTTATGCTAAAGTGGAAAGGCATGAACGTTCATGAATTGGCAATCATTAGTGAAAACCTATAGTATAAACAAGCTCAAAAGCAAATGACAAAACCTATAGCGCGCCCGTTGTAAAATCACTAGTGTCTAAACCTAGCAAGCTTACCCTCTGCTCTTGTCCGCTTTTCAGTTTATTACATTTACGAGGAAACTGTGCATATTTCCGTACATATTCCTGTGCATGTCAATGTCACTTTTCAAGCAAGTCCCACAAACCACAAACCACAAACCAAAAGCTTCCTTCATTTTCTTCTTTCCTTCCTCTTTTTAATTTTAAGTTAAAAGAATTATAATTAGTAGTAGGCTATGTATGGTTTATACGTTGAATAATTTATTCGCGTGAATGATTAGTTGATTATTAATTTTTACATAAAAGTTTAAATATTATAGATAAAAAGATTTTATTAATTAAATCAGTAAAATAGAAATAATGTTAAAATTAGTTATTTAATTAAAATTTTAAAAATTACACTAAATTTAAAAAATTATAATGTTTACACAATTAATTATCCCAAAATTGTTATTTGAGTGTTAATAAAAATTACTCCACTCGTTGTCATAAGTTACCATATATGTATTCACATTATTCATAATTACTTCAGCATTAATTATTTATATATTAATTTAAAACCTTAGTACTGACAATAAATATCCATTTTTCATCTCTATGTGAAGTTCTCTTCTTCTTTTTTTAGGTTGAAATGATTTTCTTTTTCTCAACACTTTCATTGTGCAAGCATTTTTTTTTCACTAATCGCAAAGGACAAACTACACAAAACTCTACCAAACCAAACTCATTACATTGCATGTTCCTAAATCATTGCTGATAATTTCACGCTGCAAAAAAAAAAGAAGAAGAAGAAGAAGAGAAGATAACAAGAAACCCGATGTTGAAACACGGAGGAACTTAGCTTAAGAGTTAAACAAAACAATTTGCAGAGAGCAGTCTCGATCTCTAAGTACTTCAGTTCAGTCACTACATGCACAGCAACTTAAGGAGATATAGCTCTAGCCCCTTTAAGCTTTCACATTATGATCAGATTTCTAGGAGGGCCGTAGGATGAGGTCTGTTTTTGGTTATCGGAGATAGAGCAAGGCCGAGGAGGAGACCCATGATGAGAAGTGGCAAGAGGAGGAGCGCCGTGGGCGGTGGTGACAATGGAGGCAAGAATGGTGGCAGAGCTAAAAGGACGAGGCTCACAATAACCAGCAACAACATGGACATAGCACCAAAGAAAACCAGCATTTCTGTAACCAGATTTATCAAAACCAAGTTTTGCTAGTGCATGGCTTAGAAATGGGGTTCTGTACGTTTATCTGATATTACATGTGCATAGGAAATGGTGGTGAGACTGAGACTCACGGAGTGTGCAGTTTCTTTTATGGTACCAAAGGACTCGGTAGATGAGATTATTAGCCTATCACTTGTCAAGGTGAGCAGAGAACCACCAGTTAGCTTCTCTTGACCCTGTAAGTTGTAAGGATAGCAATAGCTTGGCTACATGTTTTCTGTGAGGTGTTTTCAGGGAGTAATGATAATTTGGTCACAGTTGGTTGGTTGGTTTGTTTCCAAAGGTGATTTACATCCCCAAAATACATTGAATACACAAACCAGTCTGTTTGTTTGCAATTTAACGGTATGAAACTATAGATTAGATTTAGGTAATAGGGGGTCAGGTCTGAACCACAACAATGTAAAGCTTGAGTCTGAATTTGGAAAAAGGGTTTCAACTTTCAATCTACATCTCGAGTTGAGTCAAAAAATACTTTTAATTAATTGACTTCGGATTTGTCTGATCCAATTTTTATAATTGACAAGAGTTAAAAAATGTTATAAATTGTAAATTTGAGTTTCAATATTTAAATTTAATTCTAAATTTGGTTATGTTAAGTTAAAATTAATTTGTTAACTTCAAATGAGATTTAAGTTAAATCCAGAGTATTTTATTATAATTGAAGATTTTTAAATAGTAATTATATTTTTAAAGTATATATGTAATTTTTGTTAATTCTTTCAACTTCGTGAGTGCATATTTATTAGTAAGTTCAAAATAAGAGATTAATAAAAAAAGAGAGTATACTAAAAATTAAGATATAATATTTAGTAAATAGTACTAATATTAACTAAACATGAAAATGTAATAATCAATTAACTAAATAATTAGTTCTAGTCAGTTTAACAATGGTTGACTCAAGCTCAATTCTTATTAATGGCTATATACTCTATCCATATTAAAAATCCTAATACAGTATTAGAGCAGGATTGGTCCGAATTTTTAATTCTTTGGTTGTCCGTCTGAATGTCCAATCCCAATGGCTCAATCCGGTTACCACTGCGTTTATTTCAAGTAACAACTGGATATTCAAACCCAGTTGCACTTGAGGGGAAGTTTTAGAGTATCTCATATTGACTAAACATGAAAATATTAAAGGGTTTATAAGTGGTAAAAGTCAAGCTATCCAAATAATTAGTCTAAGTTATTTTGACATTGATGGACCCACCCATATTAAAAATTCTAATAGTGAATGATATATTTTTTTTGTAGCTTCTATTATCATTCTTATTAACTTCTAAAATCTTTAACCCATCGGGCAATCAAATCAAATGAGGACACTACCATACCTTATTAGCTTGATGAAAGCCATGTAAGCACAAATTCAATGTTAAATTTGTTTTTGGGAATAGGAGTATTATCTTAAGATTAAAAAGAAAAAAAACACCATGCATGTATTTGTTTCACACTATGAATTTGTAATAAGACAGGGCGATTAGTTGAATTGATAATAATAACCCTTTCTTTCTCCACCTGTTCCAAACATTAACATTTACAAGAACAAAGAAATAAATTTTAACTAATATAAGTTTTCATTAATCAAGGAAATGAAGATAAGTATTGTACATTAGGCGATTGTGACGATGAAAAAGCCAACCTAATGAGGAAGCACATGATCAGAACTGGAAAAGCCATGAACACCATCGGCGGCGGCGGCAACGGCGGCAGGACTTGTGGCAATATTAAGAGCAACAAGGTCAACACAACCATGAAGATAACACACCTGGAGCTAGAGACCATGATCATATTGACCAAAAGCTACCATTCATTGGGTCTATCGTTGTGTGTGTACGGAGACGAGGAAGGCTGGAAGAGAGATTCGAGTATGGAGCGTGATAAGAGAAGATGATGTATAAATAAGAAGTATCAGAAGAAGAAGATGACGATAGTGATGATTTAAGGTTATTTGCCGATTCTTGGTACGTAGTATGTACCACTCTTTTCGATTGGTCCACCACCAAAGAGTTTTTTTTTTCCAAGTTAATTTTCTTAAATGTACGGATTCAAACTATCCAGAACGTATGTTATTAATTAATAATTAATAGTGGTATTTAATTTTGATAATCAATTATCGAAACATTATTATATTTCTATAAAATTAGTTCATAAGATTTCCCATTTGGGTATTATCAAATGATTAAATATTCAACTAGTTTGGTCGGCTCATTCATAAAAATCTAGAGTCATTCAATTTTTCGGTTTGTTTTCAACTTTTCAGTTCAATTTATTTTAATAATTTTTATTGTCAAAAATTAATCAGTATATTAATTAATCGTTTAATTTTTATAAATTAATAAAATATTATAAACTAAAATAAATCAATTAATTTTTATTTAACAATTTTTTAAATTAAACTTCATTTTATTGAATTGATAAAGACAATCTTTTTTAATTATATTTTAAATTCTTTAATTTTATTTAGTCTTTAATTAATTTTATAATTGTATAATGCCAATTGAAATTTTTAAACCTTAAACTTATTATCTTACCAGTTTAACTTTCAGTTTAGTGTTTAAAACATTAGTATTAATGACAATCACTATAAATATCGACATTGCAAAAATTGTTTTATCTTCTTTCAACTTCGATTAATTAGTTAACATTTAGCCCTTCATGGCATGCAATAATGAAATGTGAACATTTATGCCTTTGAATCAATTGTCTATCCCAAGGTTTTACACTTGAATTTACAAATTATTGTGATAATTGTAATTGGAAATGTTGATATAATTCTTACTCGATAATTCAAGATCTTAATTTTTTTATAAAAAGATAACCAAAGGAGAAAAGAGAAAAGTGGGAAAAGGATTTTTTAGCTATAATAACTTCACGAAACTTTAGAATAAAGTTGGTCCAAATTAAAGTTTTTCAAAGGCGTGCTGGGAAATTAAATTTGGCCACTTCGATTGGAATTAACTTTACAGTCTAAAACCTCTCATGAACAGATGAATATAAGCTTCTTTGGCATGTGTAGTTATAGTCAAGTTTCCTCTTCCTTTCTTGATCTTGTGTTTCACCCTTAGAAAAGTCTAAAGGCTGCTTAATTAACGTGGCAGCCTATCTGTGTATAATATGCTCATTTGAATTTGCCTTCTAATACGGAGAAAAGCAAGTGATTAACGCGTTTTAAATGAGTCATTTAGAAAAAGATGGGCACCATCACAGGCATCACTTACGTCAAGTTCCACTTTGGAAGACCACATTTTCATAGTGACAAAAGTCTTACTTTTACAAAACGTTTCCACAGAAACACTGTATTTTGTATTGTGTTATTCTCTAATAAATTGACCTGTCATGGCTTTTTTTTTTTTAGAAATGGAAAACACGGAGCTGTTATCCTGTGGATGTACACTGGGTAAATTTTTAGAGCCTATAAATTATTTCAATCGGCTACTCCGTACTAGACAAGCTCTGTAAAACAAGCTCGATCGATCGAAAGAGCGTAAGTAAGGAGATTCAAACACAGGAGCTTTTGGTCTCGTGCCCTCCTATTCCCCTAACTCAACCACCCCCTAAGAGGCATAATGGCTTATAAGAGCTTGAGTTTGAAATGGGTTTAACTAATTTAAATTTTATTTATTAAATTTAAATTGAATTAAAATTAAAATACTAACTCATAAAAAACTATTAAAAAATAAGTTTGAATTATTTATTTATTTTGCATATCAAAATTCAGTATCTCTGAGATTGAGATTAAAAAAGAATTGAGTGAACATTAAATTAAGTCAAAAATGCATTTTAAAGATCAATCTATAATAATAAAAATTTCAATATTTATTTAAATTTTGTAAAAAATATAAAAAAATTATATTTTAAGTTTATGGAATTTTGGACGAAGTTAGTAATGGATTGAAACTTTGGTCCCGCTTTCCATGTTCCTTAATTACATGGCAGACCACTGGCTTAATCTCAGCCTACAAACCATTCCAAGATCGGGCCATTGCCATTTCTTTTCAGGTCTAGAATGGGCCTCAAACCACACTCCTTTCTCTGTCTCTTACAGTGAAAAAGGAATGACCCTGTTCAGTTTTTATTCCAAGGTGGGTTTACTTTGCTCTGGACATTGGATATACAACCTCACATTCTACTTCTCTTTTTTTTCAAATTTTATTTTTTAAAATAAAAATAAATTCGATTATCTTTATTAATAATTATTAAATTTATTCATTTAATTTAGTCATAAAAAGGAATAAGTAGAAAAGTAATGAAAAGGACAAGGAAGTACTAGAGAGGCATCTTCCAAGGACCACCATAAAACAGCTGGTACCATTGTTAAAAGCACGCTTACAGTCGACATTGTTATTGTATTTATCTCGTAATTGACAACAAGCTTGTAAGGACGGAGAGGTGCATGAACCTTGAAGCCTTTTGATTATTTTTTAATACACATAGTTGCTAAAATCAGGTGGTCAGGATTCTCTTGGGTTTGTTTTTTATTTTGTGACTAAAGTTCCACATGATTTCATATACATATATTGGTTTATCAATTGGTAATGACCTAAAGTTTTCCAAATGTTATGTTGGTATTTTGGTTCGACCGATGAATACACAACTTTTTCTCAATCAACCAAAAAAAAAAAGTAATAAATACATTTTTAATAAAAAAATCATTTTTTAAAAATTGATAAAATAAATATAAATTTGAATAAAATATCAATCTTAATAACATTAATATCTTAAATACTCTTTCAAAAATAAGAAACAGTTATAAAAGTTGAAAAGAGGAACAAGATTTTTTGTAATAAGATAAGGTACAAAACAATTAACCTATCGATCGTATAGACAAGTTGGTACCATCACTTTTGGATGCATGCAAAGTTGCAATTTGTTAAGTACAAGTCGTGATGAGAGTGGATGTCATCCTTATCTCCTTCTCCTAGATTCAATGTATTTGCCTTTGTTTAAATCTATGGGGATATCATATGCTTACAAGTTTCTTAAAAAAGAAAAGTTGAGAATAAACAATCTTGTTGGGACAACCACAAATCCAAGTTGAGTTTTGGGTTATTATTTTATGAGTTATTTAGCTCTATCTCGTTGGTTTATCATAGTTGAGTGTCCTTCGAGTGTCTATTTAAATAGTCTTAGTAAACACTTTGGTTGTGCTTGATTAAATATGGGCACACGTGAGATTGTCCTATTCACATTCGGCCGGAAAATACAAGAAGGAAACTATACCAACTAGTCTTTATTATCAATTCAATAGGATTGTTTAATGTCTCGTATGTACACGACTTTGATCTTGCTGATATTTTAGTTCAGGCTTGATCTAGGTTTATCTCAAAATTAACAACAAAGTTTGAATTAATTGGAATTTGAATCAAACTCAAATTTATATTATTTTGTTCAATAATTACAGAACTGAATCTATCCCAATTCAAATTGGTTGATTAAAAAAACCGTTTTAAATAATATAGAAGTTTTTGTTTTTAATATTGACTAAATATGAAAATATTAAAAGGTTTATAAGTGATAATGGTTAACTATCAAAATAATTAGCTCTAATTGTTTTGACAATGATTGACTCAAGCCCAATTATTATTAGTAAATTCTACGCTCTATCTATATTAAAAATTATAATAATAGTCAACTTGTAGGAAACCTTAATTATCAATTTAATATGGTTGGATTTCTACTTGTACTTTTGACTAAATGAGAGCTCAAAATTGAGAGATGGGAAAATGAAGAGTGTATGTCAGCTGAAGTGAATTATTACAGGCATTTCATATACGGAAAATCATTTGTAAAATGTTATTATTACATTTAATAAGAATAAAAATAATATTTAATGGCTCTCATAGTCTTCCCTTTCCTTACCATGCAAAACGTTGAAATTTCTTACTTTAAAGACTGTTTAGCTATCTAAGCTAGTAAGAACTTTCATGGCCTAGAAGGTTGGTAGGTTGGCTTGGTTGGCAGGGAAGTGGTGGTGGTTGTTTAGCTATCTTGGGTTTGAAGTAGCTCTTAAGGTTCCTGAGAAAAGATAAGAAGAAAGCTGGTAGCTGACATGCATGTGCATTGAACTGGCGATAAATGGATCAGTCTGGAGTTTCAATTCCTTTTAAACCATGAAAGAGTTGGACAGTTCAGAGCTAGGTCCTAACCTAAACAATAGCTCAATAGCCTGCATAATAGCTATGTATTAATTGGTTAGTGATGAGTGCACAGGATGGAGCAGTTTGATTTTCTTGCTGAACTAGTATGATCTAATAGTCATTTGAATCACCAATTCATTAAATAAATTATTTAAAGGACATAATTTACGAATTGTTATACATATCAGAATTTGTTTAATACGTACTCAAAAGATATCATTTAAAGCGAATAATATATAAATTACTTTGTACATTTTATAATTTATTTAATACACAATCGAAAAATTACCATTGTGAATTGAGAGTGTGCTATATATATGAAAAATGTGTGAAGGGAGTCTTGAATGACAGATGGAAAATCAAGGCTTGAGCTGTGTACGTTGACAACTCAAGCCGGCCATGGCGATTAGCTAAAGCACCTGAACTCTTCGTCACGTACGTAATGTGAAGTATTAGAAGCAAACGATTCCTTTTCTTGGCGGAAATCTAGCTATGTTCAGTCAATAATATAAGTTAGAATATAGATATAAAAGAATCTAACAAGTAAGAAACAAGTCGTCTTTGTTCTATTCTATGAACATTATAAAAATAAAATGAAATAAAAAAGGCAAATCCCAAGCTTTATCTCTTCTCAACCAAATAAAATTACAATAATTATATATAAATTACTTATATTTAAATCAAAATTATCTGTAAACACCGTAATTACTCGTAAGTGTAACCCATGATTTATAATTTATAATCTTACTTCAAAAAATTTAAAATATTGTGTACAATTGATTACCTCTTCCGATTTTTGTAAAGCAGCTTGGAGCCTCGGCAGCCCTTTTTACTATTACTCTGAGAAAAACGTGAATTATTTTCACTGATATAAATCATCACTGTAATTAATGAACTACTGTAGGAAAATTTCCAAGCCATTTTTGTACGTGCATGCGTGGACAAACTGTAGCTAGCAAGGCTCAAGAACGGAACTTACGCCTGAACTTTCTTGTTTTATTCGGACAAGAGGGTCAAAGCCACACGTTAATGTCTCGATGAAATAAAACATAAAACAAAAACAGTTCTTTTGTTGGGTTTGGTGATCTCAAAGAAACTTGCACATCATGCCCAAAATGTAACATGTTATCGATCTTAAATGTTAAGGAACCAAAAACACCATTTGATCAATCCCAGAATTGTACTTGAAAATGGTGTTGAAATTTTCAGAAGGAAAGATTGATTAGTAACTAACACACATGGTTATGTCTACAACTGATTTGATGTTAGTCAATGAAACGAAGAAAAACCAAAATCAACATCAAACCTCGATCCATCTTCTTCATCTCACATGCTTGGCATGTTCTTGCACAGTACAATGGTCACGTACAGACATAGATGATCAAGCCCCCGAGAGGTGATTGATGGTGGGAATTTGCGAAGAACTCAACGCCAACATAACAAGAAGGGACATGATCACGATCGGTATAAGAAGAAGAACCAGAGGTGGCGGAGGCAACGGTGGCAAAATCACCGGAAGTATAAGCAGAGACAAAAGCAGCACGATCATTATAATGATTTCTGTTGTTCTGAAGAACCTGACCATCAAATTCCCTTCTCTTTTCTGCTTCCCTTGATCAAGTTTGTTCCTGTTCATGAGCCTCCATTTATGTTTCTCTGGTGGGTATTAAACATTCAGGATTCAACAGGCGATGGCAGCTGGAAATTGTAAAAGAGACTTTAGACAGGCTGTGGAAATATCATGGCAAATACCTTTTGTGTTATATACAAAGTTACAAGTCAAGAAGTGATCAGGAAGCTTTACTGGTTCAAACTCTAATCCTATAGGTCTAAATGTCTCGATTCATCCTTCTTTTTATGTACTTTAAGACCATTGGCTATAGCCTATTAACTTGTCTTATTTTTCTAATCTGTGGTTTCCTAACAACATGCCATAGTACTCTACCATCTCTTTCTTTTCTTTACCTTCTTATTATTTCCAAATCAATTACTTAATCATTATTCAATGACTTTGAGGATTATAGAATTTTTATTTTATAAAAAGGAGTCCAGATTTTTTAAAAATTTCAATTTGGTGTCAAAAATTTTGAAGTTTACAATTTAGTAATAACCTAAGGTCAAAAGGTAATTTTTTTAATGTGACGTGCTCACTAAATACCCCGTGAATATCTATCTATTAATCAAATCAACAAAAACAATGTTCTAATATGATTTATATGAATTTCGAAATTTTAGTTATTAAATTAAAATTTTCATAAAAATTTATACTAAATTGAAAATTGAATATTTTTAAATTTGTTCTCTCTTATAAAAATAATACTCTTATCAGTCCTCGAACTATAAGACTTTTTTCGTACCTAAATTAAACTCCCTAACGTATTGATCATCTAAGCTTTTAAAAAGTTCGCATAGAAATAGAAAAAGGGTTCTTAGGGATTTACCTAATTGTTGCCAAGTTGTCTTGTGTTTATCATCGTGTCCTACCATTGATTGGTCAGGAAAAAAGATATGTTGTCTGATTATACTGAACAAGGTCTGATTTACGCTTATTCTAGCTGGACCAGTGACAAAATAGGTTGGACTATTTGTGGTGGTTTAGGTACTTTAATTTGTTCGATAATGATAGGTAGATTGGTCTAGTTTTGCAAGTAAAGCCTCTCTTTTTATAAGCCTCTTCGGTTTCAGTTATGTAAAAGAGAAAATTGGCTAACGAGTTTTTTTTTCACTATTTTCATAATTTTTAACTAATTAGATTGATAATATTTTAGTTATGTAATATTAAATAATAATGGAATATGACATTCTAATTTGATTAATTAATAAAAATTACAGAAATCTTTAATAGATTTTAAATATAAAAATTTTGAAATACTTCAAACAATTACCTAACCAATAATTTTTAAATTTTTAAATTTTCTTTTAAAATAATTAAATCATTTTGAAATTCTGAAGTCTTATAAATTTTAATAAATATATTATTTTACAATATATATACTTACTAATTTTTTATAAAAATATTAGGAATTTCTTTTTCTTTAGAAAATATTATATAAACAACAAGATTTATCCATATTCTATTGGAATTATTGTGATTAATACGTGAGAGTGAGAGGACACTTTAGTTTCGACTTGGACAATTATTCAATAAGGCTAGTTCGGTGGCTTTACCTGTACAGAACCAGCAAGTCATCCAACTTTTTAGGTTAGGTACGTATCTCGATGAGCCTTTTTAGCAGTCACATTAATTCAGCAACCTTATTCTTTTCTTTTTTATTCACATGTTAATATATAATAAATTATTTATTATTATAATTTATAAAATAATATATCTCTATATTGTGAATAAAAATTGCTTATTGTATCGTAAATTACACCTTATTATTGAATTAATTACGTATTATGGAACTTTTTGTTAAACTTAAAATTGACTTAAATTTTAAAATTTTAACAATATATCAATTTTAAATTAGATCAAATTTGACCAACCCAAAATTTGTCTTTTGGGATCATGCCAAAAATACGCGAACACAGTACACGAAAGCAGTAATGTGATGTTACCAACTTGTTTCCATTTTAATTCTATCTCACAAGACTACAGCACAGACCCTGTCTAGAGATAGGTTGTGAATGGACATTGATAGCTAAGAAAGTTATTCGAATTGGGGGTAAGTCACAACCACCATGGTTGCTATTAATAGAATCTCTGCCGTGCCAAAGGACAAGTGAAATAAATTAGAGGAAAACGGGTCAAAAGTGAGAGCTCCAAGTTCATGCATGTCATTAAAGTAGGCACTGAAAGAGGGCGAAGGTTATTAATAGCCTGCGAATTCTAACAATAGAAAATGGGAATTTTTCTTATTCCGTCTTCTCGCTGCTCAGTCAAGTCAAGGTCCAGTTCTAACCCTAAATGCTCGTGTTAAGTATGTTTTCAGAAATACTGAATTAACAAATGTGGTTGTTTTACTTTAATCAAATCAATAATTTAAAAATTAGACCACAAGTTAAATTTATAAGGTAAAATAGTTAAAATTTAACTGATATTAGACTGTTATAAAATTAACTAAAAATTAGATAAAATAAATAGTTTAAAATATGATTAAAATAGATTGTTATTAACTACTTGAGAATTTAAAGTTTAATAAACAATATTATTAAATAAAAATTAATTGATTTACTTTAATTTATAATAATTTAATTATTAATTTATAGAAATTGATCAATTACTTAATAAATTAAGTTATTAAAATAAATCAAACAAGAAAGTTAAAAATTAAACTAAAAGATTGAACAGTTCAAGATTTTTACGATTAAACTAATCAAATTGGTTGAATTTTTTAATCATTAATTTAAACTAATAAAGTAAATAAATATGCTTAGCTTAAACAAAATTGTAGACTAACTTTCAATGAGGTGGTAGAAGCGGTCGACTATATTTTACTTTTAACTATTTGCGGTAGATTTAAAGTGGGAATATGTCGTATTTATAAATATTATTATATCAAATTTATTATTTAATCTTAATTAGTTAATTTATTAAATATTTTATTTAAAATATACAATTTATAAATTAGCATGCGCTGATTGTATTCCTTTATTTTGGCTGGATATGCTTTGTGTTCCACCAGGTCAAACTACAGTTTGAAAACAGAAGAGTCTAAAAGCTGACGTACGTCTGTAGAATTATAGTGATAGTAACTTGTTTCGACATGATACAATGAACTCTATCTTGCTGTCGTCGTACTTACATGCATGACGTGACGTGAGTATGTTGAATCAAATAAAAGCACTGTTTTGTGTAATATCATAATTATAAATATGTTTCATTTTTTTAATTTATTATAATATAATCAATTAATTAAATCACTTTTATTTTTAATCGAATTGGATGATTAACTTAAAAAATTGGATTAGTATATATGGTTATCTTTCTCATTTGGTTTAATCATTCAACAGTCGTTTACTTTTTTAATTTGCTAGAGGCATTGCATGTTAAGATTTAAAATTCCATATAATTAGGCTGGTTTATGCATATTTAGATATATAAATTGCAAAAGTCAAGTGCTTTGGTTCAGCTGATTAAGTGCCTATTTGGATGAGCTTTTAGGAAGTTAATAAGTATTTTTCATCACAAAAGTTTTTTTTAAAAAAATAAGTGTTTGGCTATAAAATAAAAAACACTTATTTAATAAATATGATTTTTTTAGCGGCCAAAATATAAATCTTTAAGAATCTCAAATTTGAAGCTTCTTAAAAAAATCTTACAAATAACTTTTTTGGGTAGATTTTTCAGATCAATTAATGAGCCTATTTTTTAGTTCCTTTTACCCTTATATTTTACACATAATTCTCACAATACCCACAAACACATATTCACGTTTACTCAACTTGATATTTATTTTGAGATTTATATAATATTATAACTTTTTATATGTTTTAATATTTATTTTTTATATTAGTTTTGCTTATGTTATAATCTATATAAAAAATTTGGTTAGATATATTTTTATTTATGTTTCATATGGTTTAAAATTATATCATAATTAATATATTATGCTTTGCATATTGTTTAATATACTTTAAATAATATTTATATGCATAAATAATTTTTATTACAAAATAAAATATAGT
>JANVCL010000212.1:2196558-2223358 GCA_026546855.1 Erythroxylum incrassatum | reverse complement strand
GTATTTATTTCTGACTGTTAAGTTTTAAGTATGATAATTAAATGCAATAGATCTATATGTGATTGCAATTTTAATTTTCGCTGCATATTGCGATCCTTCAGTATCTAAGTCTATCAACATCCACCTGAGATGAATTAATAATTATGAAATAAGATAGGAAAAATGTTCAAGTGATCTGAATCCATAGAAACGGAGATAGAAAAAGGCGTGATTTTGTTGGAAGAGGATTGCTTTGGTGAGGTTTGATGAGGGTTTTGGATACTATTACAATACCAGCAGCGGTGGCTGGAGAGATAATAATAGTGACGATGCACGGCTTGCGGCAAACGTTGCCTTTAGTTGTACAATGTTACTATGATATAGCATGTTCACATGCCTTTTTTTTTTTGCAGATCCACAGAATCATGTGTACTATGCTATTGTAGGCATTTGTAGGCTCACAGTCATAATATCATGTGCATCACAATATGTTAACTTGGCGTACTAAGTGCTAACATGTTACATGTCTTGTGTACGTGTGTCATATTACCATTGTGTTGACTTGTGCATATGTTCATATCAAGTTATTATTGCACTGATATAACGTTACGTTGCGACGTTACTATTTCCATTAATGAAATCACTTGATTAAATAAATTAATTAATGTAAATACTCGATTAAGAAATCGAATATAGAAGAAGAACAAAAATATCGCAATCCTATTAGTTTAATTATATTTTTATTATTGAAAGAATTCTTAAAATAATTAATAACAAATAATTTCTCAATCATTGTTTCGGTACATTTATGATAAATTAATAATTAAAAATTGTAAATTTTATTCATAAACTATTATTTATTTATTAAAATATATTTATAAATCTAAAAATAAATTATTAATCGTTTAAATAGATTAGAATCCTTTGACTAGTTAAATTATACATTTCATAAATTTTATTTAATTAATATTTAATAAATTAATGATAAAATTATGTTTTAACAAAAAATGAAAAGTCAGAACAAAGTTTTCTAGTTTTCTAAAAATTAAAAAATAAACAAAAACTCAATTGAAGAAGTTTATTTTGTTTGAATTTAAAAATAAAGACTAAAATTAGAAGTATGCATTTTTATATGTTTCATAAATTATAAATTAAGAAAAATTTTAAAAACAAAAATTCTATTAAATAAATATGTTTACTGAGTTTAAAAATTAAAACCATTTCTATATTTTTCATTAATTATAAAAATAAGAATCAAATTAAAACCAAAAACTCCATTAAAGAATTTTATCTTACTGAATAAAAATTAGAACTAAAAGTTGTGGAACAGCTTGGTTGGGTTTTAGTTTAGATGCTGTTGACTATTTCTATTTGGGCAAGCCTTTTATTTAAGATTCAAGCCTCGCTATCTTCTGATATTTCATTAGTTAATATAAAGCGTGAAAGGCTCTTGTTTAAAGATTTGAACAACTCTTCATAGGGATTCCATCTGTTGTCGTTCAGTAAGTAGAGATTCCTAGGATCCAGAAAACTGTACATACCCGATACCCAACTCGTGAAACTCTGTCCTCCATGATACCCAAAACGCTTTCTAGCTTTAAGAAGCTCACTCTTGCTATTATATCGACATTACAGCCCTGTAGCATAATGCATGTTAGAAACATTCTTCCACTCAACCTACAATGCAAGACGTATTGCATTTGGCTGACTTCTCACGTCAAACTCTAGCAACTCTTGATAAGGTTGTCAAACGATCTCTCAACATCAAGGATTTAGCAAGACATGTGTAAGGATTGGTCTTGTTACGTGCTCTAGTCAGGTGTAACTACTAACTTGTGTCCAAAGTTGAAAGTTAGATGGTATACTAACTAGCAGAAGTCTACTAGCATTTATCCTTAAAGATATACTTTAGCAATCTATCAAGAACAAAATGGCCCATTGATTATTAGAACACAGAAAAAGGTACTTGATAGATCAAGCATCAGCACAGCCACAAGAGAAATGAACGTTCGTCACCCATTTTAGGAGATGAGTGCAAACTAATACTTCCTGAAAACTGAGTTATCTCAATATAGTTACAACCTTGTCATGGATATGCCTCAAGAGAGATTCGGCTAACGATCCAAGTCTACTTTGCGGGTTCACCAACTTTCTGTAACAGAGAAGAAGCCATACAATCAAGTAAACACTTCGAATGACAATGCCTCAAGCTTTGCTAATGTAACCATGTTATTTTCAGTACCATAGTAATCAACTTAGTTTGCTATAAATTTCACAATGTTCCAATTCAAATGGAATATTTTTGTTGTTGAACCAAATAAATGGTAAAAATATTTTGTGCTCTGCGTGTTATTCTACTATGTTGCTTTCCAAATCCACGAGTTGAGAACAGAGGAATAAAAGCTTACCACTTCCTTCTTGCCTCTAGTAAAGAATTTGTAACCTCCAAAGATGGCCAATCCCCATCCGGTAAGAGAGACGATCACAAACTTTAAAACGAAAAGAAAGAACAAAAGAAAATAAGTATATACTCTGATTATGCTTTTAACGAAACAAAACCTACAATCAATCAAATATTTAATCTCTCACGCTAAAGTTCTATTTGACTGAGCATTTTACATGACAACTTAAGTTTCATCAAACATTTCTAATTGCCTTTTCTTGCCATGTACGTCCTTTTATCCACAACAGATCACAAGAATGAAAAGGCACAACTGTTCATGTAAAAGATAATAACTACATAATGCGACAGAAGCTCAGCTGCTAAATTTTAAAACTCAAAGTTTGAACATTCAAATCCAAAAAGCCCTTCTACTTTTTAGTTCACTATTCTTCAAAGACAAAACAATTCCATGGACAACATGACCCGTTTATTGGACTAATTCAAGATCAAAGACTAGCTACGACCAGGCACTTGATATATCAGTAAATTAATAGTTCTTTTTAAACGCCAAATTTACAACAAGAAGCAAATGAACAAGAACACTGGTTTAAACAATGATAACCGACATACAAGACAATAATAACCATACAAGAGAAAATGGTCGGCTCAATTTAGATAAAATATGAAAGAGAAAAACTCACATGTTCTTCTTTCCATTTAGCTGGGCTCATGGGGTCCTCCCAAAAATTCACCTTTGGAGGTCCATGATGATCTGCAATAACATAAATCTCAATATAAACATAAAGCAATAACTTTGACAAACAAGGTTGCAATCTTTCACATCTTGGTTACCGTATTTCCCGTAAAAATATATGCTTGTGCATAGAAGTAGTAAAATGGGGATCTAAAACTAGTGAGAGAGAATTACCACCGCCACCGGCTAGACCGCGCCGATGAATGAAAGAAGCCGCCTGGGGATGTGAAGCCAATTTGGGTGATGAAAACAGAGATAGATTCGCCGCTCGGCGAGCCGCCACCGTCCACACCGTCATGGTTGTGGCTTGGAGAGTTGGGAGATCACAGAAACTACGAGAAAGAAAAATATAGAATAGAAGAAAATAGAAAGTAAAAAGAGAAGCGGAAACAGTAAAAAGGGTAAAAAGCACGAGGTTATTCTCGAGGTTATCATTTGATTTATTTTTTCTCAATTTTTAAAGTTTTTATATATTGTAATTCTTTTTTAATTTTATTAAAAATAAAACATTAAGTAATATTGAAATTAATTAAATATTATTGATTAATTTTTAAGTTCCATATAAATTAGCAAAACTTATTTAAATTAATAAATTACTAATTAAACAAAATTTAATTAATTTGACTTAAAATTAAATTGAATTATTATATCAATAACATTTAATTTATTTATCATATAGTATTAATATTTAATTGATTTATAGAATAAAATGAACTCCCCTCTTATGGACTCTAGCATCTCTTCTAAACGACTTCAATGTAGCTAGGAATTTCCAAGACCATTAGTTGCACACTTAGCAGTCAGATTTGTCTTGTTCACTGCATGTGTTTGAACCATCAATGCCGGCTGATCATAGTCTTACCACCGTTATAACAAGAATTTGAGTTCAACAAACCCAAACTTTGAATGCAAATATCCAAGTGGAGGAGTTTTGCGGATAGATATACATAGAAAAAGAACCTATAACACAGACGTTACAAGTTACTGAAAGTATACGGTTACATTCAGATTTAGAAGCTTGTCTCTCTGCTTAATCTACTCGCGCATTCAGGCGACTAACATGAGCCCCATTTCATAACCGAGATCGGATGAAGATTCTTTTCTTTTTGGTTTCCTGACCACCTGATTTCTTGATTCCTTCATCTGCTGTGTCCTTTGGAGGATCCACTCCGGGGATGCATTTTCCAGATGCACTGTTTTGTTGGGTTAAATTAGTGAAGTCCTCCTGTTGTTTTTCCATTTTTATTTGCAAGCTCTCAACCAACTTAAGATCCTCAGACTTTTTGTGCTCATTTAAGAGGACAGAGGCTTTTGCATCTCTAAATCTCTCTTGCACGATCTTATAGACTTTCTTCACACCTGCAGTGACCATCACCGTAGAAGAATTGAGCACTACCGAGAAAGAAAGGATAATAAATGGAAAAAGGAAAAACACAAAACAAAACCCATAACCATGAAGTTATCAATGAAACAGAGAGCATTCATATCCCATGATTCAAGTGAAAAAGCAATCTCCAAATAAAAGCACCATGCAGTTCTCATAAGTTGGAATGAAGGCACATCCGATTCAAACAAGGATCTATTCTAAGGGCAATGAAAGATTTCAACAAAAAATCATAAAGCATTCTGCTACCCAGAAAGATGAGGGAGGTTCTGCTCCACTTTATAGAATCTCAATCCAACAGCTGGATTACAGCAAACAATCACTTTAGAATCATAATATAAGCCCTATTTAGAATCAATTTTAGAACAATGATCTCTTCTAAATGGGGTTGAAATAAACATCAAATCCCGATCAAAACCTGAAAAAGGCCAGGACAAGTACTATCCTAGCATTAATGGAGACAGAACTAACAATCCGAATTATGAGCCTTCATTATACTTCCTCGCACATAATACTTAAGATGCAGCATAAGCACTGGTGGACATAAAAAATTATTAACATGTTAAAATTTAAATTGCTAAATGCGTAAAATTCCCATGGAAATCAAATACAGTAATTGAACATCAACTATCCGAAAACGAGGATTTGGTAATTAACTTGAACAAGGGAAAGAACAGAGAATTTTGAGAGATGAGATAGGATCAAAAGCAAAAACATCGAAATTGAAATTAAGTTTTGGAACTCTGTAACCTAGTGGATACAAAATCAACCTCACAGCCCTTACAAGAATATGAAAATAGGGTTACCGGAGAATCCTTTAGGAGGGTAGTTGACGGCGGAATCGACGGCAAACTTGGTGAGGTTGGTCAGAACCCGGCCGATCGCATTCGGCCGGTGGTCAATGTTGGCCATATCGGTAACGTCGTGCGGTGTGTCGTATAGTCTCCACAAGATGGATCGGACTTCAGAGGATAGGGTACGTTATCTTGTTTTTAGAAAAATTGCAACGTAATATATATACTAAAAACTAGCATTAGCGTTTACTATATTTCTACTTTCTCCTTCGTATTATTAACATTGTAAATTTGTGTAATTCTATTGAGACCAAATCATTTTAAAATTATTTATAAAATCGGAAATTATAAGAAAGTAACGTTCTCAATTTGTAAATTTTGTTTGTCTTATATTATGAGATCACAAAAACAAAAAGAATGAGTTATTATTATATTTTTATTTGGATTATTATCAATTTTCTTAATTTAAAAACACAATTTAAATTTGAAATTGAAATGAATTCATATTAACATTAGTGACAAAAGAAAAGCTGAGAGAGAGAGTTTTTCTGTATCCCAAGAAGATACATTCTTTGATTTGCTTGAAGACGCAGGATTAAGTTGTTGTAACTAATAATTGAACTTGACCTCACGATAATGATTGGTTTCGTCTCTGTTTTCATCATAAGCCAAATCATATATAAGCACCTTATTCCATCAAAAAGCTGAAGGAGTTATGACTATCTCGGAATTTGGTTTCGGAGATTGTCCGAAATGTTGAAGTTTGGTGACCAAAAATATGTCAGGAAAAAGAAAAAACGCTGATAGGACACTGGTCAATGCCGTTTAATTGTCTAATTTTTCCTGTAAGCTTAGCTCATTTCTATAATATGTTCTATTCAGATCATTCTCTAATTAAAAATAAGTTATATTAGAATAAAATTTCACTATATAAAAAATTTCAAATTACATATTGAACTTTGATGAAGATATAAATAACATAAAAAAGGGAAAACATCAAAAGTATTTATGCATGTAATTCTTTTAGATTTGAATTAAAGTTTTTATTGGAGCAGTACAAAAGTTTAAATTTTATCTAAATATTGGATTACTCTGCAAGACAAGTACGAGTCCTCGTCTCGCACAAATACTAGTGGAAGAGGCCAATGTATGGTAATGTCACCTCTCCAATAACACTAACTCAAAGTTCAAGTCCTAACTTAGTAGGGGAAATTAGTAAAAAACTAGAGACTCCTCTCAATCTCTCCAACTGACTACAATCATAATTCCTATAACAAAGTAATTACTACGTACAGTTTACTGTTGTATTATGCAAAATCATGAACTTTTTATCTTCATGGTTAAGCGCCTAGATTTACGTATCAATTAAGTTAGATAGTAAGAGTTTAATAACAATATTAGTATACCTAACAACTTTCATTTTGTATGTGATCTTTGCCTATTTAGAACAGACATATGGATTAAACTTAGATTCCTCAAAATCATTTGGAAATTGTAGAGAAGAGATGCTTGACAAAGCTGAAGTAAAAGAAAATACTTTGCCTTAGCACCTCAAGAATTAAGATCAACAAGGAACTGGCATTGCCATTTGTCCCAGTTTTACTGGTATCTCTATTTAGGTCCCTCAAGCATGTAGCCTTATAATTCACCTCACCTTCTTCTCTTAATTGATAATTTAATTGTACAAGATGGATATGGGAATAAATGATTAAAAAAAGAACAAATGAAAAAACCCATCAAAACATAAAGCTTAGTGAGGACTCTTGTGGACTTAATGATTAATTAATTTGCAAATAAATATTATAATACATTATCTAATAAAATAATAACCAATTGTCTAAATAAGACAATCTTATTTTTAAATTGCGAATTGCAAATTACAGTAAAATTCCAAATTAATGTAATTATAAACGAAATGAATATAATTATAATAGATATGATTGGAATTATGATTAATGATTCAACTGCAAATTTAAAACTTTTGACGCAAGTATTACTAATAATTTAAAACTGCAATCAGTGATTTGAACGAAAAGAATAACTGATTCTTAAATCTCAAACCCTATTTCTAAAGCCAGAAAAAAGAAAACATACAAAAACTTCTGCAGACAAAAGTGAAGAAGCATGAAAACCTTCTATACACGATTATGTTCATAAATCACAAACCTTGTAAAAGCTTTCTGATGCCTTAAAACTCATTCCATTATAGGCAGAGACGCTCTCCAATTTAACAATAAGTGGATGATGTATCAGGCAAGTTAGACTTGGAAAAGGCCGCGAAGATAAGAAGGCTCATGATCAATACCGGAACAAAGAGAAACGGCAGCGGTGGAGGTGGCAAAGGCGACGGCAAAACCAGAGGCATAACCAACAGAACAATTGTTATTACAACCATGAAGATGGTTTGTCTCAACGAGAAACAGTTAAACATCAAACTTAACGGACACAAGTTCTCGATAAAGGAATTTTTCCCACTCACAAAAGCTTCTCAGTAGTTGCCATGAATTGAATTTAAGCTCGTTCATTCTTGACAAGGCATATATAGGAAATCAGGGTTGGTAAGACATGTAATTAATAGATAAACCACAAGAAATTGGAGAGTTGGAAATTGTTGGGATGATGCAGAAGTTAAAGGAAATTTGTAGAGTGTTTTTGTGGGTTCATGGAATTTGTGAAGAATTGGTGGTCCAGTGGTAGTTAGGATGATGCCCCACTTTCATATGTCTTGATTCAACCAACCTGTCTTTGTCACAGAAATTAAGGTCTATTATTATTCCTAGGACATAGTTGATTTCATTTTCTATAATTTCCATGTTAGGGTTTCTTTTTGTTGAATTAAGGATAAATTTGATAGAAGTACAGAAACTCAGTCTCGTGATGACTTCTCATAGACGAAAAAAGACTATATATCGCTTAACCATAGATGGAAGAAGACTATATATTGCTTAACCATAGATGGAAGAAGACTATATATGCGTCTCGTGGTGGCTTATCATAGATGGAAAAAGACTATATATCGCTTAACCATAGATGGAAGCAGACTACATATGCTTTTCCTCTAACTATAATTTGATCCGTATAAAGTTGGAAAAAGTTTTATGACTAGTGATTAATGAATATTGTGTAACCATCAATAACATATAAAATAAAAATATTTTTTACAAAATAATTTTTATTTTTAATAATAATCACTAAAAACATCAAATGGCCGTCATGTAGTTGATTTTTATAATTTCTATAAAAATAACAGTGAAGTGAAGTGGCTCTAGCTCCTAAAACCTACATTGAATTGCATGGTAGATTACACTCAACGACAGATTATTACAAAAATTGCAGTTTATTTAGAGCAAATTCTAGTAACTATCGAGATAACAATATAATGTTTATATCAAATTTCATAAATAATGACAGATTTTCAAGAGACTATAGTCAAGTCATACCGATAATAATTATCAAAATAAATGTTATAGTTTGTATATTAAATAGTTATAAACAAAAATCATTACATAATAAAATAAGAAGTAAGCCTATTAGATTATAAGTGTAATTATACTTGAAGTAATATTTACTTTGTGACAATAAATTTAAGTTAGGGAGTAAGCTGTTTCACCAACTTTAACCTTTTCTTATGCTGCTATTTTACCTGTATTATAATACAGTTAATCAAGAAAGTTTAGTGGCACTATAGATATGTTGATTGGAAAGGGATGCATGCTTCCACAAGGAGGAATCCCTGGTTTTAAGACTTTATAAAAAGGGTTTTGAAGGAGATAGATAACTAGGGTTTAGTAGCCTTTTGTTATAGGTTTATCATTTATCACCTCTAATTTACTTTTGCTAGCCTGCGTTCTAAGTTTCTTCAAAACAACCCTAACCAATATCTTTAGACTTTTAGCTAATTAATCATTGTCGCTATAGTTTGAATCATCATTTATGCCTTTCATATATATGTTTTTCATAATCGATTAAGCAAATCATCCTAGATTAGGATGTCAGTAGAGGGAAGAGGAAAATTATAGAAACACTTAAAAACTTTATAAGTACATTAGAAGCGAACAATTTGTACTACTACTCATAGCAAATGAGTGATAATAAAAACTTAAATAAACTTATGTGATGATATAAAATCAGATAAAAGATATAAACTTCTCTTGTAATTTTGAAAACTTTAGAAAAGCTTTTTATTCTTTAAAATTCTTGAAATTTTCTTTTTCTTTTTAATTATTTAAAAATCTTCTCTTAAAATTTGGCTAAAAAGTAATAATAAACACACGTATCGTAAATATCATATATAGACTAATCAAATAACACTAATATAGTAATTCTATTTAGCTCTTAAACATGATTCAAACAAATAAACTTGACTTAAATTAATAATTTAAAATAATTATAATAAATCATTAATTTATACAAACTTTATTATTTTTTAAAATTTAAAAATCGAATCGAATTCTTATATAAATAATATTTTATTGGTCTATATATGATGTTCATGTTAAGTTGAGAAATTTTTTCGAGATTTTTAAATATTAAAGAGTTTTCTAAATTTTTTTAAACTACTATATTTAATCCTATTAAAATCTCCAATATATCAACATGTAAAATTGCTAACTTATTACAATTTGCTTGTTATCTTGATCTCTTCTAAAGGTGTTCTTAGATGGAGTACTTATTTTCGGTCGTAATTTGTTAGTTGTTGTGAGTGTTCATAATTTGTAACCAAAATCTACGTGTGCTCTTGTCACCAAATGCCTCTTAGCTTGGGTAAAAGTAGGTCCTAAAAGACAGATAAAAAAACGTGTAAGAATATGGTTAGCTGAATTGGATTGCAAGTCAAGGCAAATGATTTATTAGGCTTCTCTTTCGGCCAAAGATGTACGTAGCATACTTTGCCTTGGCTCATCCAAGCTACACACACACATAAACACATACTACTTATGTATGCATGCACTTACCGACATTTGATTCGAGCAGTGACTACTTTACCTTCTTCAGCTACGAGTTTAGTCATATAGCAACATATGTTTTAAAAAGCAAATCAATTGATGACGAGAGACATAGGGTACTCAAAAGATACTAAACCTCGAAGCCTAGTTGTTTGACTTGTCTCCTTTTGTTCAAGGGAACACTAGTAAAAGTGCTTGAATAATGACATTTCATGCTCTCAACAGATTAAAAATTGATAAACAAGTTATAGAATAGATATAGGAACAAGCGAGTTCACTAACTGAAAGAATAAACAATTCTCTGCCAAAGATAAATTTATTGTTAATAACCCTGAAATTAGATTGAATCTACTCTTCGATCTTGTCCAAAGTAGGGTCTAGCTCAATCTTTATTTTTGTTTTCATTCTAAGGAAAGAAAGGGAGTGAATATGTATGGGGTCATTTCATTTAGAAGAGGGTACGGAATGTTGAGCCGAGTTCTTGGTTTTGTTCAATGGGATGATAATAGGAAACTAAAAGGAAAGTACATGGACAAGTAGTCAAGTTCGTCGAGCGGAAAAAATGGACCCTATGTGGCAGCCGTTTGCTTGGCTGGAAGATAAGAATGGGCCGTTTTTGTCCTTGTTCATGCGTCTGTATGTCGCTGCCAGCCTCTGACCAACTACTAATTACTTTTCCAATTCACAAAAATCACAACTTGCAAATGTCGTAAGGAATGTTTATAGATCTTCCTTTATTTTAAATAATTTTAGAAAAGTTTCTAATCTTTAAAACTTTAAAAATACCTTTCTTTTAAATTTTTGTTAAAAATAACAAAAAATACGACATGAGCCTTACTTATAGATCAATTAAATATTATTTATATGACGATCTAAATTAGCTTTTAAAATCTATCCGAACTAATTAAATTTGACCTAAATTAATAATTTAAAATAACTATAATAAATTATGATTTTAGGTTAGGTTTACTTAATTTAAATCAGGTTTAAAACTTGAGTTAAATTGTTATGTTAATAATATTTAATTGGTTCATATGTTATATTCATGTAACGTATTTTTTATTTTTATTTAGTAATAGAGGGTTAATAGTTGATGTTTTGCTAAAAAATTAAAAAGTACAGAGGGTTTTAAGGTTATAAGATTTTTATCTGAAATTCGTGACTTTTATTTTTTTATCATGTCCATTAACCTAAAAATTTTAAGATCGAATCATACTTAAGAGGTTATAATTCTTCTTACAGTCGAAAAGATGAATGGTCAAGACTGAAATGCGTTAGGACATACAAATATTAGTTGAATTAAATATATTATTTAATTTTAAATTATTATTTCATGAAATAACATATTTGAATTACGTATCTAAAAATAATAATTACAATTTTAAATCATTATTTAAAAAAGTAATATATTTAAATCGGAATTATTATATGTATCAAACCGCATGCATATCTAAAAAACCAATTACAATTTTAAACCCTATATAAAAGTTCATAACTTGCAAATGATTGTTACATGTAGTGGGTTGCATCTCTTGTTTGCCAACTAGACTTTGATTCTTCAAATGACAATCAATGTATGTAATGAGTCCATGATTTAGGCCTCTTGAGCACAATGAAGAATGAAAAGTATAATGACAAGTGTATGCCTATTGATCTAGTCCCCATAAAAATATTTGATTGCACTAAACAAATACAGTATTTAGTCTCCATCTCAAATTTTCAATTAACATATTTAACGTAATAAGAAATTTACAAACCAAATTAATTGAAAAATGAAGAGCAGTTACTCTATAAAAAATTAGTTATATTGAAGTCTAAAAAATGAGATAATTACCCTATTAAATTGAAAAGAAAAAATTTCAAAAGATTACATTAATTGAGAAAAAGCATTGTTAAATATTATTTGACAATATTGTAATACTTAACAAGTAATGTTTTATAGTTTTACCTTATTTTTAGAATTCAAAATCTTTTATAATCTATTTTAATATTTAAACTTAATATTTTGTTTATTTTTCTTGGATATGGATGATGTCATTTGAGTGGAAAAATTTAAGGTTAATTCAAATTTGAAAATTTAAATGGGGAGAGTAATCTCAATACTAATCAAGGGTAAATCAAGGTGATTTGTGCTAAAAAAACGTTTATGTTGCATATTGAGATCAGATTATAAAAATCAAAGTGAAACCTTGTCTTGGTTAGAGTGAAAATCAATGAAGTAATAATTTGCGGAGATACAAAGAACCATAACCATAAGAATTTCACGTGAGTTTCAAAAACAATATATAAAGGCGAGGTGTGAAGGATAAAGGTGTTTTGCTGTCCAGCTACATTTTCCAACTTCTTAAAGTCTTCTTTTACCTCCCCTCCTTTCCTTGGTAGATATTATAATGGTCCTTTTAAAGATGCTTGACATTTTCCAACTTCTTAAAGTCTTCTTTTCCCTCCCTTCCTTTCTTGGGTAGATATTAGAATAGTCCTTTTAAAGATGTTAAAGAAATAACAATAAAATAATTAATTGGAACAACTTATCTCAAAATGTAAGGCGTCGTGAAAAATCACTGTCTTAAGTCAAAAATTTCTCCTCTACGATGTAACAGGACAACATGATCCAGCCATAGGGTTAACGTCTCCTTCACTAGCTTCGGTGCACTCCAAAAGGTAGAGTAGGAACTATCTCCGAAAAGTAATAACAGTAAAAGTACAAAGAAGAGATGAGATAAGAAGAAGATGCATGTATATTATTGTTGTTGAAGGAGATATGCGTGTGTTGATAAGTGTTTATAGAAAAAAAAACTTTGTATTGTATGGAGAAAATTAAAAGAGAACACAGCTGCGGGGATGATCCAAAGAGAGCAGATGTGTGGGTATATATAGAAAGAGTGTTGGCATACGTTGTCACTGCAACAAAGAGACATTTGGGTGCATTAACGTTATAAACATTATCACCTATAAAGAGATAAACATTGAATAATGATGATGATAACGTTTTTGATATAATGAGGACAATAACGTTGACAAACTGTAAGGATCAAGTATTGGACCAATAACACCAATAATCCCCCACTTGATCCAAAACTTGATAAATAAACTGCAACAATTTAGGAAAAACTAGGTGAACTAAGTATTGAATTTGTTGTTTAAGAAAACCGGAAACAGAACTTGCTAAAGAAATAAACAACCTCAGCATGTCTTAGTCTCATGATCGCTCCAGAAAGATAGCTCAAATGCTCTCATATGGCTAGCCCTCCACAATCACGTAGGTGAGTCCATTAAGTGTGTACTGCTCATACCACCCAAACTTGGACTATAGAACTCAGTAAGGATTAAACAATCCAACCTTATCAAACACAGTAAAGTCATGCTAGGGACGATATTCAACAACTGAATATATCTTAGTATTATTCCACAAACAATGTACAAGTAAGTATTTACCATATAACTTCGTTTGATCCATTGAACTTGATTTCCCAAGATAGGTGTCCATTACGAGGTTATTACACAATTGGGCTTAACCTCACCCCTTTAACATGCTCTGAAACTAGTTTTCTACTAAAAGTTTTTGTATACGGTTCCGTTAAGTTTCTTTCTGACTAGACATAGTCTAGAGAAATTACACTATGTCTAGTTAAAGTGCAGACAATTTTATGTCTCACTCTTATATGTCTACTTTTGGCATTATATGCATTGTTCTTAGCAACATGAATGCCAACCTGCGAATTACAATGAAGGAACACAGAAGAAATTGGTTTTTCCTAAAGCAGGATATCTGCTAAAAGATTCCTTAGCCACTCGACTTCCCATCCTGCCAACTCCAAAGCCATAAACTCAGTCTCCATTGTTGATCTCGCAATATATGTTTGCTTGGATGATTTCCAAAACACTACAGCTCCTGCCAAGGTAAAAACATAACTATTGGTAGAGTGGATATAATCACTTTCCGTAACCTAGTTAGCATCAGAATGCCCCTTCAATACAGGAGGATGACCACCAAAAGATAATCCATAATGCATAGTACCTTTCAAATATCTCAACAAAAGAATTAATACATTCTAATGCTCTTTACTAGGATTATGAGTATACCTACTAAGTCTACTCACACGTTATGCAAAATTAGGACGGGAATAATTTATTAAGAGCATCACACCACCAAGAATTTTAACATACTCAGCTTGGTTTACACTATCACCAAGATTTTTCTTTAAAATAACACTAGCATCATAGGGAGTTTTGATTGGATCAATATCATAGTAACCAAACTTCTTCAAAATGTTCTCCACGTAATGAGTTTGATTTAACCTAAACTAGAGTCACTCCTATCAACTTTAACTCTAAAAGTAAAGTCCACAAATCCAAGATCTTTCATATGAAAGGAAGACTTCAGCAAACTCTTAGTAGTATCAATGACAAATAAACTAGTACAAAAAATAAGCATATCATCCATATAAAGAGTTGTGATCCTGCAATCATTGATGTTAGATTTCACATAAATGCAGGAATCAGCATCACAAGAGGTGAAACAATGTTTGAAAAATCTCACTTTCAAATTTTTCATACCACTATTTGGGAGTTTGTTTAGGTCTATACAAAGACTTAACCAACTTACACACATTTTGTTCTTGACCAGGAACTCTAAACCTTTTGGGCTAGACCATGTAAATTTTCTAATCTAGATCACCATTCAAGAAAGTTGTCTTAAAATCTATTTGATGCACATAAAGCTTAAATACCGAGGCAATAGCAAACAACATCCTCATAGATGCAATTTTAGTAACAGGATAGTAAGAACCAAAAAAGTCCAATCCTTCCTTTTGTTTATAAACTTTAATCACAAGTCTTGCCTTGAACCTCTCAGTGGTTCCTTCAGGTCTCAATTTTTTTTTGAAAATCCACTTACACTTTAAAGGCTTACACCTTTAAGGTAGATCAACTAAAACCTAAGGTTTATTGACGTGATTGACTCTAACTCACTATCTATGGCTTCCTTTAAAAAAGTAGCATCCACAGATCTCAATGCTTCCTCATAAGTTTTGGGATCTTCCTCAATAATATAAGTCACCACAAAACCGTCATCTGTCTCCTCATGTTTTTTCACCACAAAGGAAGAAATAAAGTTAGAACCAAAACTGGTGGGTACTCTAACTTTTTTGCTTATCCTTAGTTCAACAATTTCCTCTTCCTCAATGTCATCATTGGTAGAAGAACTAGGAACATATTCTCTATGAGCTTGCACACTCACTTTCATAAGAAATATATCCTCAAAGAACACCGCATTGACTCCATAATTGGTCATAAGTGCTAGATCCCTCTTCCTTAACCATAAATCTATAGGCAACACTATTTTGGGCAAATCCCACAAATTTTGAATCAATGATCTTAGGCCTAATTTTCTTTTTCTTATGTTCAGGTAGAACAACCTTAGCAAGACACCCCCACACTTTCAAAAAACACAAGTTAGGTAGATAACCTTTCCAAATTTCATAAGAAGTTTGATCTAGTTTCTTATGAGAGACCCTGCTTAGAACATAATAAGTTGAAAGAATAGCTTCCCCCATATAAAATGAGGTAAACCCAAGGAAATCAACATTGCATTCATCATATCCTTAAGTGTTCGATTTTTCCTCTCGACTATTCCATTTTGTTCAGGTGTATAAGGGGCTGAAAGTTTATAAATAATCCTGACCTTTCCATAATAACCAGTAAGGAAATCAATATTATACTCACCACCTCGATCATACCTTAATCTCTTAATTTTCCTTTCCAATTGATTATCAACCTCAGCTTTGTATTTCATAAATACTTCCTCCACATGACTTTTATTTTTCAATATTAAGTAAACCTTAGTAAATTAAGAACAATCATCCATAAAAGTAATATAATATCTCATACCTCCTTTACTCACACTATTCTTAAAAACACCCAAATCTGTGTGCTCCAAGTCTAACAATTGTGACTCTCTCTAGGTTACAGACTTAAAAAGTTTTTTAGAGTGTTTAGCTTCAATACAAATTTGACATTTTTCCATTTCATTAGTGATATGGTTAGGCAACAATTTTAAGCTTTGCATCTTCTTAATTGACCTCACATTCACTTGCTCGAGTCTAGAGTGTCATAGGTCTAAAGACTTAACAATGTAACCAGAAGATGTAGATGCATTCATTTCAACATCAAGTACAAATAAGTCCCCATTATAAAACTCTTTACCAACAAAGTTCTCATTCTTAGTAAGAATTAGCTTATTAGAGTTAAAGGTAAGTTTGACATCTGCTTTGTTAAGTAATGCAGCAAAAATAAAGTTTCTATGTACATCAAGAATAAATAAAACATTTTCTAATGCTAAATTTTTTCCAAAAGTGAGTTTGAGAGTGACCTTCACAACTCCTTGAACAAGAACTCTGATGGAGTTGCCCATGCATACGAATTCACCATCAGTAACAACATTTAACTTCTTAAACAGGTCTTTTTTGTTGCAAATGTGGTGTGTAGCCCCTATGTCAACAATCCACTCAACCAAGTTTTCAACAAGGTTAACTTCAGATACTACAGTAGTAATGATCTCCTCGTCATCACCACCAGTAGGTTCGACCCCATTAGCTTGAGGCTTACCAAAATTCTTTTGGTTACCTCGTTGGTATCCCTTATGATTTCCTTTCTTGAATTGTCGTGGTTTTTGTCCTTGACCCTTCTTCTTATGGTTGATTCTAGCTTGGCAAAGAGCAAGAGGATGGCCTGGCTTGTGTCACCACCAATAGTCACTATCAATCCTTTTACGCTTAAACTAACCATGCTTTTTGTTGTTGAAAGACTTGTTTTATCACCATCTATTACATTAGCCTTAACAGTAGGGACAAGAGTGGGTGATTTAGCCTTATCCTTTATATAGTTGGCATCCTCAATCTTTATATGCCCTATCAACTTATGTACCTTCATGTCTTTCTTTTTATGCCTCAATTGGTTTTTATACTCATTCTATGAGACAGATAGCTTCTCAATAAGGGCATTAGCTTGAAACAACTCACACATGTTCATAGCCTTAGTAAGGATTTCGGCAACTAGATTTTCGTACTCATGTAATTGATCCATAATGGCCTTATCATCAACAACGGTAAATTTTAACCACCTAACAATTGTATATTTATTAGTACTGGCATCATCCATCCCATATTTTACTTCTAAAGCATCCTAAATTTTCTTAGCAGTTTTTTACTTGTAGTAGATATCAAACAATGGGTTTATCATATGGATGAGCAACACTCCCATAACGGTACAATTATCCTTATTCGTCTTAGGGTTAGCATTGTCACTAGGAATTGCTTGAAACAGTACATAATTGATGCGTATTGTTGAAAGAAAAACATAATTTTCTTAGACTATCGTTTAAAATTTCTCCCATCTTGAGGCTCTAATCTATATAGTTAGGTCAGGTATAATCCTTTAGGTTACGGTGATGAGGGTATAACCTATATGGGGAATAGTAAGTGCAAAACTTATGTTGATCTCATTGGTAGACGATATATTAAATCTAGTAATAAAGAGGACTCACACAAAACACACAAGCAGTAGTAAGAACAAAACAATATTTCCAAATAAACACGCAGCAGCACAACTGAAATAATTGTCAACAAATAGTATCAAAATGCAATAAATATCTGACAACGGTAGCAACACAACGATTTTCGACTAACAGTAGCAACGTAATAATTTTCCGACTTAGATTGTTAGAGCTAGCAACAAAATAATTAATTAAAATAGCTTATCTTAAATGTAAGGCATCATGAAAAATCTTTGCCCTAAGTCGAAAATTCTCCTCTATGGTGCAGCAGGACAACAGGATCCAATCCCAAAGTTAACATCTCCTCCACCAGCTTTGATACACTCCAAAGGGTAGAGTAAAAACCGTCTTTGAGAAATAATAACAGCAAAAGTACAAAGAAGAGATGAGATAAGAAGAAGATGTGTACAAAGAAGAGATGATATAAGAAGAAGATGTGCGTGTATTATTGTTGTGGAAGGAGATATGCGTGTATTGTTAAGTGTCTATAAAAAAATTTGTGTGTTGTATGGAAAAAATTAAAAGAAAACACAGTTGCGGGGATGATCCAAAGAGAGCAGATGTGTGGGTATATAAAGAAAGAGTGTTGCGTACGTTATCACTACAATAAAGAGACATTTAGGTGCATTAACGTTATAAACATCATCACCCATAAAGAGATAAATGTTGAATAATGATGCTGATGATGTTTTTGATATAATGAAGATAATAACGTTGACAAACCGTAGGGATCAAGTATTAGACCGATAACACCAACAGATGTTAGTGGTAGGAATGACTATTGTTGTTTAAGTCTTTTAATCTTTGTTGAAAGAAATGGAAACTCTTTTTAGAACTTTCAAAATTTAGAGGTAATTCAGTCTTATAGTAATTTGTTTCATTAACTCATATATTGAATTACTTTTCTATACGTCTATTTATGATTACTTTTTATTAACTTATAATGTGTGTGATTAATTTATTAGTTAAAATAATCATTTGCTAAAATAAAGTTTAGATACGTGAAAGTTCCATTCTTTTAATTATCTGTGACGACTAGGAATTTTAATTTACTAGGTCAGAAATCATTTCTCTTAATAAAAGCATGCAACTAGTTAAATACAACCACGAATATTGTGTTATCTTGCTTCAATAGTCTTTCTTTCTTAAAGCTATTATTTAATTGAATTTTATATTGTATTTAAAGTTGTTAAGCAATAAAGGTTAATTGAATTATATATTTTCGATTAACTAATCTTAAAGAAAGAAGAATATTTAGTTTTACATCAAATATATAATTAATGAAATAATTAATTTTTGTCAATGACTAATTGTAGCTCCAAAAGTAAAGTGATCATAAACTAAAGTTTGTTTTGTTAAAATTTTTAATTTTATTATTTCTTTTATTTTTTCATTGCAAAATTGACTAATCCCTTTTGTTAATTTTTTTTGTAATGATTGACAAATAAGAGTTTCTCGTGACATCAACTCTTACTTCTATTTATTACCTTTATTTAATTGCAAGAATATAAGAATTAATTTAGGGTACATACCAAAGTTATATCAATAAATAAAAATAATTTAAAATAAAATTTCAAAACAAAAGAGGAGAAATATGTTGATTATCGGGGTAATCATCAATCAAATTAACAAACAAAAATTATACTCTGTCTCATCATTCCAACCAATAATAAGTACACAACTTCAACTTCTTAGTTTATATAAAGACAAAATTTTGGAATTACAATATTTTCTACACCTCTGTAAGAAAATGCAAACGTCTAACCCGTACTGCATCCTATTTTGTTTCTTAAGATCGAACCTTGCTTTATCATCATCTTAACAACTCGACCATGGTTGCACTTTTAATTTGGGATACATGCTTCCAGTTATAATAATAGGTATGATAACGGGTTGGATTAGGTTAGGTTGAATCAAGAATATCATTAATAAAAAGTTAAAGGGTCAGATTAGGTTGGGTTGAATCAAGAATATCATTAATAAAAAGCTAAATTAAAATTCAATTATATTTGAATTTTAAAAAATAATTTTAAAGTAGAGGCAGATCTTTTGGACTAGCATCCGAATTTAATTTAAAATTTAATTAATTTATATCTAATTTGTTAATTTTAAATAGGGTCTAACCAAATTGGGTCATTTTATCATGTCTGCCTAATACGCAAGCTATTTTAGCCCAGATATGGGAGAACCCATATCCATGTGCACACTCAATTATTACACAAGTCCCACAATTGAGCAGTGTCACTGTCTTGTCTCGAACAAGTATCAGATTCTTGGAATCTCAGAACGAGAATCTTGTACACTCTAATGTCTGAACCAAGACGGCTCTTATTTTATGTTGGAGATCATTAGTTGGTCCAACTAAAGAAGCCACTCTATAGATATGCATTATGAATTCATGAATGCTGAAGATGCTTAAAATGTAAAACAATATGCATTATAAAATTAATTTAATAATAATTATAAAAAGTAAAGTTCACAAATCTTTTGATTTTAATATTGTGAGGAATTCATTTAATTTAATTTAATTTATGTATTTTACGTATGTTTGTAATATTTTAAAAATCAAACCAGAAATTAAATCGAAAAGACAAGAGATTTAAGGTTTAAAAGATTCAATCGATATTAGACCATTGTAAAACCGGTTAAAAATTGAATAAAATTAAAGAATTTAAAATATGATTAAAAAAATTGTTCTTATCTATAAAATTTTTTATGTTTAATTTAAAAATTATTAAATAAAAATTAATTGATTTACTTTAATTTATAAGAATTTAATAATTTATAAAAATTGATTAATAAATTAATAGAATAATTAATTTCAATAATAAGAGTTATTAAAATAGTCGAACTGAAAATTAAGCGGTGCAAAGATTTTTAGGTAAGGGTAGCTAAGAATATCAAGGAATCAAGATTCACGCTTTCAGGGAAACATTGATTCCCTTTCCTCATACAAGGACAAAAGCTTCTGTCTTAAAGCCTCACACTCAATGTTAACAGTTCCTTTCACCTGCAAAACCTGAAAATTCAAAGTAAGAAACCGGATTTAGAAACAAATTTACACATCTATCTTCATCAATGCAAAGCGAAGAACGTCAGGAAACTAAACCTGTAGATGAAGATTATGGAAAACCCTGTCGTTAGAGGACTTGAAGGAGGAAGAATTCATCAGGAAAAGGCCATCCTCATGCAAAGTGAGTAGGATTTGTGACAGTGGAGTTTGATGGATCTTTGAGGTGGAAATCTGAATAATGAACTCTGTGTTATTAACTCGATTTACTGATACCGCGATCGAAAACCTTTGATGGGTTCTTCTTTGGTTTGCGTGATTAATTATCATATCATCTTGTTTAGATTTCGTCTTCAGAAGCTCCTCCTTCTTTTGAACCAGTTTTTCTACTTGCTGCTCTAGCTCAGGTATGTATTTAAGAACTCGTGAAATTGTAGCTGGTATGCTTAACTTTTTCTGCATCAAAATCATCAGAAACAAGAACTCAATACATTAGAGCTTTTGATTTAGAACAATACATACATTATTTTCGAAGTTGGAGTCAGGGTTACCGTTTGATCTACTGCAGGAAGCAATGAACGGAGTGAAGAATACAAGTTATTAATCTTCCTTCGACGATCACGTTCACTGGCATTATGGTTGAGCTTCTTAACCGTGTCAGGTTCACCACCATATCCAGTGAAAGAAGTTGCAGAGTGATTAAACTTGATAAGTTGTGGTTGATCAGATAGTATAGGAGATAAATAAGGGAAAGACTCAGCAGTTTCACTTTCTGCAAACATGTAGCTTTGTTCATTGATTATGGGGTCCTCTAATGACCATCCATAACCTTGAAACATGGGAGGACAAAATGCTACCATAGTGGATAAGCTTTCGGAGCTATTTGATACTTGTGTGTCTGGTATAAGAAAATGAGCTGATCGATCGTAACTTATATAAATTGCTGCGTACCAATTTTATATCATTATCACATATTTGATTAATGTTTCAAGGCAATATGTACTGTAATAGTGTAATACAATAATTAAAAAATCTAACCACCTCAATCAATTTAATTGTAAAAAATTTAAAGCGTCCAATTTTTTGCAGGTTGATTTTTAAATTTTTAATTCAATTTACTTTAATAATTCATATTATTAAAAATTGATCAATTTATTAATTAATTGCCAATTTTTATAAATTAACAAGTTTTTATAAATCAATTAATTTTTATTTAACAATTTCTTTTTTAATTAAAATAAGTACGGTCTTTTTCAATCATATTTTAAATTCTTTAATTTTATTTAATTTATAACGATAATATCAATTTAATTTTTTAAATCTTAAACCCCTTAACTTTAGAATAAATAAGCTAAGATTTAACAATTTTTTATTAATACGATCACAATGTCATAAAGTGCTACCAATTAATGAATCTCTAAAAACTCATCATCTTGGTGTCATTTATTCTTTGCCTTTCCTAAGTTTCCTCAAAATTTGAAATAATTTATTGACTTTGAAAATTACCACTAGCTGAAATAATTTATGAATCCATTGTGCCCCACCAAAAAATAATTTGTAGATCTACCTTTTCCACTATGTTAGCAACAAATATAGTATGTGTTTGATGACAAATCCTATTTCGTAAGTGGTTTTGTTAGTGACAAGTGTGAGGAAGATGACATTATAGCTACCTCATCATGATAGGCTTCATTAGTAATAGAATTCTATACATAACCAATTCCATTTGAGAAAAAGCTAATCTAGTCATACCCTTTAGATTGCTCGAGCTTACGAACTAGAGATCATTTTATCTATATATAGAATAGCTTCAATTATAGTTTTCATTATACTTATCAAAGTGGCAAAATATGATGTATTTAAGAGCCACTCTTACATCATTCTTTGTATTAATTGCCGAACATAGTAATGGGCTAGGATAGATTTAGGCTCAAAATCTTTAATTAAATTAAATCAAATCAGAAAGTTTGAAATTGATCTAACTTTAATAATTTTTTCAATTAATTTAAATTTTTTGATTAATTTTGATTTATAAAAAATTTGTAATTAATGAAAATTAATCGATTAATTAATAAATTAATTAATTTTTAACAAAAAATTATTAAAATAAATCGAATAAAAAATTAGATAATTTTACAATTCAATTAATTAAGTTTTTTAATTATTGGTAAACATTGAGAAAATTCCAAAGGACTATTTAGAATCTTAGATCATTCTGTACGTAAGGAGGACAGGACTAAGGATTCTTTTATATACGTGCTGTTGCAAAAAAAATGAATAATGATGCCCTTTCACTTTCACTTTCACTTCTGAAAATAACATACGTAATAATTAATAACCTAGCCGTACCGTTTTGATGTAAACATTTGGAATAACAACAAATAAATAGTTAGTGACCTACTGAATGATGCCTACCCTTTTAATTAATTTGCTTGCTTTTTACAATATATATTATTAGGAAATTCACTATAAATCTCCAAACTTTGTGTCCAATGGACAATATAAGCAACACATATATGAATATTAGGCACTAATTAACCTAAAGTAAGACTTTTTTTTTAATTTATCATCTAAAGATCTGTATATTTAAGTTTGGATTTGTAATTTAAAAGGTAAATTTTAATGTGCAAAATTTTCGAGAGTTTGAAGAGGGTCGTCAATTGTATGAAGCATTTTTTATATTTTATAAAGAGACTGTTTCTGTAATACAAAACCGTAACTTTCTGATCATAAAAGTGTAATTTTACTGGCCACAAATGAGTAATATGATATTTAATAAAAATTATTGGTAAAATCAAAAATTTCCCACACGAGTGTTATTATACTTAATGTCGTAAGAGTCTAATTTTTGTTTGAAAAAGGAGTATAAATATAGTTTAGTTAGTGACGTTAACATAGTAATTATTTTATAGCAATTTCAAAGACGAAGTATAACAGCAAGTTTGCATGTGTAGGGAGCGTGGCGTGTGCATGGCATGTTAGGCCCCGACTAGGGCTTCGTCTGCTTGGCACGCTCTTAGGCCAAATGTTTATAATTTAACCACGAGCATTGGTTCCCAACTCACGGGTATTCTTGTTCCCACCACCTTGGAAGCACAAGACCTGGAGATGTCTCAGCTCAATGCTCGAAAGTGGAGACTTTCACGGCAGTCACTTTACCACGTCAAGATTTAAACCACTTTTTTATACAAACCAATTGCATTTGTTTAAGAACATCATCAGATGGATAAGTAATGTTAAAATTATCAAGCTAGAGTGGACGGTAATAGTTCTTGTAAACAATTTATAACCTTTAATAGTTAGGATTCCGAGAGAAAGAAAATGGGGTAAATTATTTTGAATGTTCTAAACTTCTAATCGTTTAGTAATTCATTAAGTATATCTTAATTTTTAATTTAAAAAGGTATATATCATCACAAAAATGTCATTTTAACATTTTAAACAATAAAACTTAACTAACTAATGTTTTAAAAACCGGATTGGAAATTAAACTATTAAGACAAGAAGTTTAAGATTTAATAGATTCAACTGATATTCAAACGTTATAAAACTGGTTAAAGATTAAATAAAATTAAAGATTTTGAAATGTGATTGAAAGAAGTTGCCTTTATTTATCAAAAAATCTGAAGTTTAATTGAAAAAAGATATTGTTAATATTAGATATTTATTTAATTGTTATTTTGTTGTTATGATTTTCCTACTCTTTGGGTAGTGGTTTTAGTTGTCAATAAAGTGGAGGTTGTTATTCAAAGTTATTAGTCTTGTTCCTTTTATTTAGCCTTTTCTGTTAATGTAATTGCCTATAAAAGGTATTGCTTTGCTGAAATAAAAGATGACATTTTCCAGTTCATTGAGTTTAACAGTAGTATCGAAGAAAGTTCATTTCTTTAAGTAAAACACGTAAGGGAGAGAATTAGACTTTGCAGTAGCAAAAGAAGCTATACTACTTGGCTACAGATAACTTTTTGCAACTAACTATTCTGCATTTCGATGGTCACTATGATCATTGGAGCATGCTGATGTAGAATTTTCTTAGGTCGAAGAAGTACTAGTAGGTTGTGATAGCGGATTCACAAAATCGGCAACGGGAATTCCTTTGACAGATGCAGAAAAGACATAACTGAATGCACTAAAGTTGAAAGATTTGAAGGCTAAAATTTATTTGTTCCAAGCTATTGATGGCTCAATTTAGGAAACAATCCTTCAAAAAGACACCTCAAAGGAGATTTGGGACTCCATGAAGAAGAAGTATCAAGAAAATACGAGGGCGAAGCGAGCATAAATTCAAGCTCTTCTTGGTGAATTCAAGACTTTACGCATTAAGTCTGGCGAGAAGATTTCAAATTACTTCTCAAGAACGATGGCAATCGCAAACAAGATGCGGATTCATGGGGACGGGTTTGAGGATGTTGCAATTGTTGAGAAGATTCTTCGATCCATGCTGCCAAAATTCAATTTTATTATTTGCTCCATTGAAGAATCGAAGGACCTTGATAGTCTCTCCAATGATGAGCAGCATAATTCTTTGGTGGTTCATGAGCAAAATTTGATCCAACAAGATAATAAGGAGCAGGCTTTAAAAGCAACTTCTATCACACAAAATGTTAAAGTTGACAAAAGCAAGTGGAAGGGTAGAAATCTCAATGAAAAAGCTGGTGACGAGAGCCCAAAGAGAAACAATCGAGGTTATTGGTGACAGAAAAACAAAGTCTGCAAATAGAGTCAAGGTGAATGTTGAATGTTTTCGATGTCACAGGTATGGGCATTACCGTTCTGAGTGTTTCACAAATTTAAATAAAATGCGTGGAGAAAAGTCTAGCTTTGCAGAAGCAAATGAAAAGGAAGAGGAGATATCATTGTTAATGGTTTGCCATATAAAATAAGAAACCGATAAAGATTTATGGTATTTAGACACTAGTTGCAGCAATCATATGAACGGAGACAAGTCAGCCTTCTCCTCTCTTGATGAATTCTATCGAGATATGGTGAAATTTTATGATTACTCTAAATTCTTGGTTATGGAAAAAGTACAAGTAATTATTCAAGGTAAAGAAAATTATACTCAAACAATTTCCAATGTCCTATTTGTTCCAGATTTAAGGACCAATTTACTGAGCATTGGCCAATTGCAAGAGAAGGGTTATGAAGTTCTCATTAAGAATGGAGAATGTAAAATTCAAGACGACAAATTGGGCTTAATCGCTAGAGTCAGCATGACAAAGAACATAATACTTCCCTTGTATCTCCAAAAGGTTAGTCATTGTTGTTTTACTACAAAATTGACTAATCCAGCTTGGTTGTGGCATTATCGATATGGACATCCGAATTTTGGAGGGTTAAAAACTTTGCAACAAAAGATGATGGTGGTTGAACTTCCCAAGTTTGATTCTTTGACTGAAATTTGTGAAGATTTTATTATTGGGAAACAACCACGTGACAGCTTTCCAACAGGAAAATCTCAAAGAGGCAAACAACGATTGGAATTGGTCCATTTTGATCTGTGTGGCCCCATTAATCTGAAATCCAATGAAGGCAAACATTATTTTATAATGTTCATTGATAATTTTAGTCAAAAAACATGGGTTTACTTCTCGTAGGAAAAATCAGAAGCTTTTGTAGCCTTCAAAAGTTTTAAGGCCCTTGTTGAAAATGAAGCTCAAATGTTGGATCCCATTTTCGGAACCCAACCCTTGCTCTGATACCACCTATGTTGGACACCGCTTGATTCTGGAGTCCAACCTTGAGTGAAATCATGAAACGTGATCTTCTTCATTACTCTTTTTTTATTTCCAACTGATAAACTCATATTTTCATATATATTTAGGACTTAATTCATAGTCTTTTACATTCATTTTACGTTCATCTATGGTTGGTTTATCATGTTTTAGCATTATTTGAGGTCCATTGACATAAAATGCATAAATGATACAAATAGACTTGAATTGTACTGTTTTTGAGTTTCTGGTAGACTTGACCTCTAGTCATTGTTGGATTTTTA
>JANVCL010000212.1:2168036-2187636 GCA_026546855.1 Erythroxylum incrassatum | reverse complement strand
GCACCTCTACCGGGAATTGTCACGAATGCATGTACAGTTCTTTTCATGTGCAGATTTTTACTATTCACATATAAGGAGATGCATGAATATTTCAATTAATCTCAATCCCTCTTGGTCCCTTTCCAAATGACTGTTTTACCCTTCCCATCGGGGGTGGGATGTTACACCAGTAGCCAGACTTGATACAATCAAATTAGTGGTGGCTTTAGCAGCACAAAGTTCCTGGCCAATTTTTTAGATGGGTGTAAAATCAGCATTCCTTTATGGAGATTTGTAAGAATAGGTATTCATCGATCAACCTCTCGGTTACGTGAAACATGGATGTCAGCATAAGATGTACAAGTTGAAAAAGACATTATACGGGCTGAAACAACAAAAGCTTGTATAGTCATATAGATGCTTATTTCATAAAGGTTAGTTGAAATATTCCCATAAGCATACTCTTTATGTAAAAGCTGAAGGTGGAAAGCTTATTATTGTATGTTTATATGTCGATGATCTAATCTTTATTGGGAATCATGAAGGGATGCTGCATAAATTTAAGGAGTCCATGATGAAGGAATTTGATATGTCTGATCTTGGCTTAATGCATTATTTTTTGGGCATAAAATTTATGGAGGGGTGTTTATTTCTCAAAAGAAATATGCCCAAGAGATTTTAGACAGATTTGAGATGAAGAATTGCAATGCTTCCAACACTCCTTCAGAGTTGGGGATGAAACTTGAGAAAGATCCAGGAGGAAAGAAGATTGATAGCACTTATTAAAAACAAATTGTGGGGAGCTTGATGTACTTAACAGCCACTAGGCTGGATACTATGTATTATGTCAGCCTTATTAGTAGATACATGGAACAACCTATTATGAACGATCAATCAAAATAATCAAAGAAACAAGTACGGAAATAAACAAACACACAGATTTACGTGGTTCACCAATAATATGCATGGCTACATCCACAGCGGCTAGGACAAGTACACTAGGAGAATAGAACATATTTATACGCCCAGGAGGATACAAAAGACATTACGTATCGTAGGCCTGATGTAAAGTCCAAAATATATTATTAGGCTCCATATCTCAACACAACCGAAAGAAGTGCATTTGTTGGCTGCCAAAAGAATTCTCAGATAATTGCAAGGCACCTTTGATTTTGGAATTTTTACAAACAAGAAGAGTAAACAAACTTAATTGGTTTTTCAGATAGCAATTTTGCAGGTGATCCAGATGACAGGAAAAATGCAACTGGATTTGTGTTCTTATTAAGTTCTAAAGCTATTTCATGGCCATCCAAAAAGCAGCAGATTATCACTCTCTCAACCACCGAAGCTGTGTTTGTAGTAGCAACCTCTTGTGCTTGTCAAGCAATTTGGATGAGAAACATTCTCGATGAGCTTCCTTCTCCATAAAAAGGTCCACTCCTCTCTATTGTGACAACAACCCAGCAATCAAGCTCTCAAAGAATCATGTTTTACATGGAAGGAGTAAGCACATTGATGTCAAGTTTCATTTCTTAAGAGATCAGACAAAAGAAGAAATAATTGATGTCATTTATTGCAAGAGTGAAAATCAAGTTGCTGATATCTTCATCAAGTCCATCAAAGTCTGCATTCACAAAGCTTAGAAGTGCTCTTGGCGTTTGCACTATGGATCATAACTTAGTTTGATTAAACTGAAAGTAATTTCAATTTAAGACAGTGTCGTACAAAATTTGAAGATATTTATACTTACTTAAAATTTTTACAAATTTGATCTTTAAAAATTGTAAAAAAAAAATTCTTATCAAATATTTTGAATCTTTTGTGGAAAATATATTAGACTATGCCTAATTAATATTTATACAAAATTTTAAGTGTTTTTTTCTTTCTAAAAATAATATTTTAATGTAATTAAGTTATTTCGTTTACTTAAATATACAAGCTATATTTTTATTAATAATAATATTTAATATTATTAAATAAAAGTTAAATTTTGTTTCATAATTTAGAATAATAGCTTTGCTATCAATAACTTTATTGATATATGTTTCTTTCGAATTGTCGACTTGGTTACTTGGACCAAATGGAATTTCTGGGCCTCCATATCACGTGAAATTGAAGCATCATTCATTTCACAGGAGGAGCTATTTCTAGTTTGAAATCGTTTACTCGTACCTTTAACAATTAGCATACCGCAAAAGTTTTAAAGTCAAGTTAGAACTACCATTTGTAGAAGTATTCTTCTTTCATATAGATACATATAAGATCTATGGAGCAATTAGTTAGAAATATATTTTATACAACAACCCTTCTGATATGATAGAAAAGGATCCTATAATTTTGAATTAACTTGAATCGGTCGTACTTAAAATCGCAAATCTTAAGTTTGTCGTTGAAAAGAAATCTATAATTGATTTCCTCAGTGTAGACTTCTCTTAAAGGTTTTGAACTAAGTTTGGATTCAAATCTGAGGTAACTCAAAAATAGATTGGATCTTGAATTGAATGTTAATACAAGTATATTCAACTTAAAACTTGATTTAAAGTATTTTCATACATACATTATATAGCGCAAGTTTCAATCTGAAAGAGAGGGAACATGAGTTAGAATCTATGTATCCAAGTTTAATCGGTTTCAAACTCAAGTTTAGGTTTGGCTTTACCAAAACTTGTTTCTCCAATGTCTAAAGTGCATGTCCATGCCAGTGGTCACCCTATAATTTCTTTGCAAAGTCAGTCAATGGTGGGGTCACACTGCTATTCCTTTAATTTCTTTGCAAAGTCAGTTAATGGCGGTGTCCACTTTAAAGGTTGCCTTTCTCTTAAAATGGCCAAGATCGTGTTTGTAATTAATTAGATTTGAATATCCATATTCAAATTCAATTAAATCTTAGATTGTGGATTTTAAGTTCAGCCATGTCTTGGAGATTTTTTATGTTTATTTTTCTCACAGAAATAGCAGCCTGTTTCCACCATGATCAAGAATTCACTTTTCACAGGCATCTGAAGCTTGATGGTGTCTCTGAGATTGATGAGACGGGCACTGTCAAGCGTATCAACGCCCCCGGACACCATACAGGTCAAGTTTTATACTCTCTACCTTTTGAATTCAAGCATCCTTCAACCAACTCCGTCTCTTTCTCTACTACTTTTGTTTTTTTAATGAACTTTCGCTTTCCAGTGATGTCCAGAGATGGAATCTCTTTCTTTATATCCTCTAAAAAGCCACTTCCTTTAGCCACTTCGTCAGATTATGAATCTACCCATATATTCTCGGTAGTGTTTAGCACAAGAATCAAATATACTGAAGGTTTTATAGATAGGAATGACACCCTTTTGGAGATCAATGAAAAGGATACAACTTTGATCAGTTCCTCTCCTTTGGGTTTCTTCTCGGACATGGATGGATACCTTCAAAAGGTAGACCTCACAGAAGGTGAACCATTCCAAGTTTGGATAGAGTATGATGGAATAGTGAAGATGCTAAATGTTACACTATCTCCTTTAAGTGTTCCAAAACCAAGTCGTCCTCTACTTTCAGTAGCAGAAGATCTAACACCAAGGATCTCCAAGAACATGTACGTAGGCATATCCACTTGTGATCAAGCAAGCCTGTCTGGTCATTATATAACGGGGTGGAGTTTCAAGGTTAATGGTCCGGCACAAGAGTTTGATCGTTCACAGCTTGCTATGTTCAATCCGGTAGAGGAAAGCTTCATCCCTCTCAGAAACTGGAAAATCATTCATGTTAATTGTTCCTGCGTACATGGGGCACAAGCAACTCAAAATAGATTAAAGGGCACGAACAATATTGTAAAATAGGATATTCTGTAATTATGGTAGGAAAGATTTTAGGGACAAGAGGAGCCTTGTAATCCTGTTTTTCTTATGATAATGAGAAGAATATTTTCTCTTGTCTTCTTGATGGTATTATAGCAGGTTCAGTCAAAGCTTCCTTGCACATTTCGCTTTCTACATCTCCTTGTTCGAATTCCATCATGACCAAGATCGTGAAGAGGGTGGTGGCTCCGACTTCACCTTTCTTTTTCCATCCTTCAGGGGATCCTCTGTTCCACTCCCTATGTGCGAACTCTATTCCACCATTCTCATCCACACATTTCACAGATGGCACAGGAAAAGTGAAACGGAGAATCTGTTCTCCTAAAACTATAGCTATTACATTATACTTGAGCAAACATAAATGGATAGTTAGGATTGAGTGGCACAGACTAGGGCAGGTTGCTAGCACAGAAGATCACATCCCCTTAAGCAATAAATTACCAACTTGAGCTCTGTTTGTATTTTCTTTTAAATTTTGAACTTTTAGTCAGGTTAAGGCTTAAGCCTGATCTTCCTAGCCAAACTCGGCTCAAATTCTGAAGTTAAATTTTTTAAAATAAAATAGCATTGTTTTGGATAAAATATAATTTTTAAATTTAGAAAATGTTTAATCAAGCTTGACCTGAATTCGATCAACCAGGCCGGGCTCGGGCTCGGGCTATTGCCAACCTATGATATGTAAAGGTATGGAATCACATGCTTAAGAGGTAATCCTCTCTTGTTGCGTTTAATGATTGGACTACATGTGCAGAAAGTAGGAGTACATCTTTTTGGCATTTTGGCAAAACCAGTTCAGACATAACTTTAAACATAGAACACTATACGAGTTCTTCTTGAAAGCTAAGCTAACTCTGTAAATATATACAAAGCTACCTCTGAGTTATTCATATGAAGATCATCTCAGACCTGGACGCCTATCCGTTGTGCCACCTGATCGAAAAAACAAACAAACTGGACAATATTACCAAACAAATCTGATCTAAGCAATGTTCATCACAAAATGTCTATGGTTACCTCCTGGAAGGAGTGAACATCACTTCCCCAAAGCCAAGCATCACAGCCTGCATCACGTGCACCCCATATATCGTTCCTTCTATCATCGCCCACATGTAAAGCATCCTCCGGGTTTACCCCCAACAGCTCGCAAGCTTTGAGGAATATCGTAGGATTTGGCTTCTCTGCTGCAACCTGTAGAAGGGGGAGAGGAAAAGATGAAGATGATTTTGCAAGCAAACTAACTTAGAATTGAACATTTTTCAGTGTCTTGCTAAGTTATGGCACAGATGAGTCCCAAGACAATAAGACTTCTTATGAATCAATAAATCAATCAAATGAGATGAAAGTTACAACAGCTGCACATATTTTGACCATGTTTACTTAATTTGACTCGAAACAATCAAAACTCTCCTGATTCAAAGTGAGAATTGCAAGTGGGGCTGTAGCAATCAAAGGAGATTAGAAGAATAGACTTACTTCCGCTGAAACTGCCACTGCATCAAACCAATGATCACATTTTAAAGCCCGTAACAAAGGTCTAAGCCGAGTGTCAAAGTTTGACACAACAGCCAATTTTACACCTGCTTTTCGAAGAGATGTAAATACTTTTTCGGCATCAGGATCACAGAGGTGCCAAGCCTTTACCATAACAAGGATACACACAAAGTAAATGTTTGTACTCTGCAATAAATTAAAGAAAAGAAGAGTATTCATGCTACAGAATCAAACCATACCTTTTCAGTGGTATAGTAGTCATAAAGTTCTTCAAAGTACTGAGAGTCTGAGCAGCCAGTGGAGGAACTAACAATATATTGCCAGAAGGGTCTCCCATCATTCACATATCTGAAACAAACTAGTATGAGAAAGTAGACTTCATGGCTACTGATCTTAATCAGTAAAAACAAAATCTCATCAAAGAAAACTGAAGAACTGAAAAGTTTTCAATTGCTGTTTGAAAATTGCATCATATCCCCTGTTCGAAATATGGCTCAAGAAATCAAACGTTTAAGTACTTTGGAGCAAATAGTTAATCTTAAACACGTTTGCGTGAGCCAAAATTGTCTGGTGCGATACGGATAATATACACTTTTACAAGGTGTAGCTAGATTGACAGATCTCAGGAAGATCTTGATTGACATATTCAACGAATAGCGCCCTTTTGTTCTCATTGAAACTTCCAACAATTTATGGAAGTATAACATGACCAAACAATTTGAATGAGAAGCAATTTGAGGCACTCTCAAATCACTTCCCACACTAGTTCGGTCAATTTGTTCTTCCCATAAGTTTCATAGATTTGAGTAGATCTGTACTCTGTTGACTCAATCCTCTTTCTTTCTTTGCCATTATCGAATTTATATATTGAAAAGTAGTAATTCGTTCATTAACATCTCGAGACAGCACAAGCATACTGCTCAGGTCACAGAAGGAACTTATATAATTCAAGGGTAAAGCACTAGAGGGCAATAAAATTTCAGATTCCACGGAAAACATATGAACTGAAAACCAATTAATCTAAAAGTCGAGATTCCAAACACAAAGAAATGAACATAATTTTCATTTTCTGGTCTAGAAAAAAACAATCAGAAATCGCAAGAACATGTAAATATGACAGAGAAATATCATGGAAAAAGAAGAACTTTTAATTTCACTACAACACAGAGTCAAACTGAAAGAGAAATGCAGTAACAGACCTGAGACGAGATTGGCCCCAGGGCTGCCCATAGGCTCTCCTGTATCTGTTCAGTATCTCATCCTCTGAGTACTCAACCCCATATTTTTCCCCAATCTGTCTATATATCTGAAGAAGAGAAATTGAAAGCAATTAATATGACTGAGTAAATTTTACTTTTATAATTCTACAATACACAAAAAAAAAGGTGTAAACTTTCTGCATCAATAACCTAGAAAAGAAGAAGAAGAAGAAAATTCATCAAGTACATTCATTTACAGAACAAATTCATCTACTTCAATTCTTTAAATGAACCAGATGATCCCAGAAAGTGAATAAAATTTACAGCTTTCCAAATTATCTCATTGATTAAAACCATAACTTTTCAGCAAAAGCAATAAACTTTACAATATCAGTGTTCAATCAATGCATAAAAACACAACCCAAGACATGAAAAAACCCAAAAAACAGAACATGCAAAACCAGAGACAGTTGAAACACACAATACCCGAGAGCATAGACATTGCATGTCCATTTACCTGTGCCATAGGCTGAGAGGGAACGACAAGAGTACCAACAGCATCAACAAGCAAAGCCTTATGGGTGATATCACCATACAAGGACCTTCTGTAATCTTCATAATCCTTAACACCTAATATCTCCAACCCCACTCCCCTCGAGCCACCCACTACCACATCCTGCCTCACTATCGCCGCTGCCGTCGACGAGGAAAATGGCGCCAACCCTTTTGAGATTGACCCGGATCTCATCAGACTCTGAGCTCCATTAACGTTGTTAACAAGCGAGGAGAGAGCTCTTGCTAGTTTAGTTCTTGTCGCCATCTTTGTTTTTCTTCACATTCAAGTGAGAGGACGTATAAATTTATGGAAGTTAACTTCGGTTACATTTCTTTTATTTTTTATTTTTCATTAAAATAATTAAGTGATTATATAATAATACTTACATTGATAATTGACTAATTGACTAATTTTTCAATCTCTTTGATTAAATAACCAATAAAATAATTACTCTATATTCATGATTTTTGCCAAGATGTCATTTTTTATTAATTAATAAATTTTTATAAATTAATTAATTTTTATTTACTAATTTTTTAATTAATATCTTTCAATTATATTTAAATATTTAAATATTATTTAATTTTATATCAGTCATTAAATTTTTTAAATTTTAAATCTGTTATTGTACTGGTTTAATTTCATGTCGAATTTTTTAAATATCGATTCTTACTTATAAATAACGGTATAGTTTTAGGTACCTTTTAGCTGACTCCAACGCCAAAGTTGTGAGGGAAGCTTTCCGAGGCATTCAACGGAAGCAGTTATGGCACTTCGTCTCACTCGATATTAAATTATATTATTAACAAATTAATTTTACTTTTAAATAAAAATGGAGGGATTATAATAACTTCAATTTTTATATAATAACTGATAGTAAATATATAAAACCAATTAAATTGGTCTCACACGATAATTTAAGTTATTATGGTAAAACAATTATTTAACATAATATCAGAATCTTTGTGATCAAATAGTCGTGAGTTCAAATCTTACCACTCACCTATTATTCAGCATAAGATAGAAAGAGCTTGTGCAAGTTTCAAATCTAAAACACTTTCACTTGAGGGAGTGCCTTAGAAGTTGGTCTTACGCAATAACTTAAGTTATTGTGATGAAACGATCATTTAACAATAACGAAAGATATTCTTTATAAAGAATTTCTAAAAAAAATTATTATTTAACCATGGATAAACGTTTATCTTATCTTTAAAGTCGAAAATTAACAATTATATTATAATTTATATTTCATGAAAAATAAATATTTAATCTAAATTATTAGTTGTTTGATTGTTTATAAATTCAAAATACATAATATAAGAACGTGATAAAGAGATAACATTTAGATTTGTGTTTTTATATAAGAAAAGTTAGCACTTTATAAGAAAAATAATTTGAATATGTTTAATATTTTTGGCATTAAAAAATAGATAATTAATTTTAATATTTAGAAACATTTTATTCGATATTTTTTATTAAACACTTCCTTTTTGTATTTCTAATAATAGATCATCTATATATAGTTTAAGGTTTAAAATGTTCAACCGTTATTACACTGTCATAAAACTGGTTAAAGACAAAATAAAATTAAAAATTTTGAAAAATAATTGAGGAACAATATCCTTACTTATAAAAAATTTAAATTTTATTTAAAAAAGACTATTAAATAAAAATAAATTGGTTTATTTTGGTTTATAAAAACTGATTAATTACAAAAATCTATCGATTAAGTAATAAATTTATCAGTGTAAAACTCTTGTGTTATTTCGAAGGGTAAAGATACATACTATTAAACTTTTTCAAATTTATATATCAGGGTGATTTTTACTAAGTTGTTGTTATTGTAAAACTTTTGGACTACTCTAATAAAGTGTTAGGAAAAGAGAAATAAATTATGTTGTATTTTTTCTTCATTATTATTATTAGGTTATTTAAAATGGTCTTAGTTGTAATTCAATTACTTATTTTAATTTTTATATTTAAAAATTATTATTATTTAATTATATGTCTTTTATTATATTTAAAATTTTATCCTTTATAATTCTAAAATGATGTTAAGAAAAAAAATATTAATCGAGCCTGTCGTATAAGGTTTGTCTAGTGTGAAGTATCCGATTAATATGATTTGCAGGTTATTGCATTAATCTGGACGTTTACCTAGTGCGCATCTAAAAGATAGAGATTACGTGTTCTTCCGTTTTTTAAAAAAAGACTTACATAATAAATAAATAACATTATAAAAAGTAAATAATATTTCTTAAATTTTAAAAAATATAAGAAATTTGGTGTATTTAATCCTTATTTAGGTTAAAAGGGGACAAAACAAATGCCACTTGAACTTTGGTTATGTCAATTTTGCAGTTCAAAAAGAGTAGTCACGTAAATCAGACTATCGTAAAGCAAACATCGTGAAATTGTGACAGGGTATAAAAAAATTTACAGATTATGACAAGAACGCGGTCATCCACCCAAAGTCCAAGGAAGAACAAGTCAAAGAGGCCTTTCCTTATCGTAACAACCTATTTAATTCTTAAGCAATGACCATCTTGTAAGTTACTTGGAATCTACTACATTTAAATAAGTCTACGATTGGATTATATTAATTTTTAATTTATTATTCCAATGGAGGAAAAAAAAAGACAATTTAGTATTAACGACAGGTAAAAAGAAAATATACGTAGAATATAAAAAATATTATTTTGATAATTTTTTTAAAATGATATTATTTTGACGAGTTTGATATGATTTAACACGATATTATATTTAAAGGTATATATTAAGACGAGAAGTAATGGTAAATTGACTATTTCTTATAATGATCGTTTGTTAGAAACTTCAATTGATGTCAATCTCTACTTTCCCTGAAATAAAAAGGACGTGAAAGAGCAGGTCCAAAGCCAGCTTCAAGCCACAAGAATGATATGAGGATGCAAATGAAGCTGAAGCACAGACCACAGATTTTGTGTTCTTGGTCAGGACTAGACTTTGGAAGATTATCAAAAGTCCAACATGACCCCGCCTTCCTAAAATTGAAAGGCATACGGAGTTTGGAGCTTGACACGTCCTGTGTGATTGCTGCAAGATAAGGCAAGATTGTTGAAAGGAACTTCTGTTACACTAGTGATAAGTGGGGAAAGCCTATAAGTTATGGCCACATTTACCAATACAATGGGCTCAAGCACGGACTTCTGCCTTTGATTCCTTGGACTCAAAAGGTAGAACGTTCACCTTAGGCACCCCCACACTCTGATCTGATATTGTATAAGGGAAGTAAATTACGGTCTGATCCTAGCCAATTTTTTGAAAAGGCGGCTCAATACTTGGTATGTACAAAAAGTTACCACATTGAATAAACTCTTATAATATCGCTGCCGAAACTTGAACCTGATACTTTAAACTTACTTTCCTTCCCAATAACCAACTGGACTACCCGCAACCTCTGCCTTTGATTCCTGTATTCTGTTTTATTGGGGATAGGATAGGATAGAATATATATATAAAGTTTTAGATTGTCTTTGCAAGTCTTCGATGTTAGGCAAGGACAAGAAAAACGCCTGCTCAGGACCTACTTTTAATTTGCTCTTATTTTGCTTTATTATGTTCTTTCTGAAGACCTAATTTTGACATTTATAAAGAACAAAGGAGATAAAATAAGAATTTTTTTTAACCTTAATAAGAGCCTATAAAATGTTTGGAACAACCTTAGACACTATTAGGATTTATAACGAGTTGATATGAATTTAGGTTGAATTTTTTTTGTTTTTACACGACCGTAAGTTAAATGGTTCAATTTTTCTATTTTAATTTGGGTTTGAATTGTTTGATCTAAATTTAAAGTTTGGTTTATTTTTAAATAAAATATTATATTAGTTTATCAATTTAATTGAATTAATTTAAGTTATTAGGGTTTATTAAAAAAATTTGACATCAAATTTAGATTAACCAAATAAATAATTCTCTAGTTTCTAACAATAATTGTTGAAAAAAAGGTAAAAACATGTCATTATTTTACTTTTAAAATGTTTTTATTAATGTTAAATTATTTTAAAATATTAGATATATTAAAAACATTTTTATTAAATTTAAACTGAATTATTATAATATAAATTATCGTGCGATTATTTATTTAATATATAATAGAAAATTTGTAATTATTCTTAACTTAGCTTAATTTTAACAAAGAATTAGTACAACTTTCTTTTTAATGATTTTAATGTTATGAGTCTTTGTCTAAAATTTAAAATAATAATTATTATTATTATTTTAAATTAATAAAACCATATAAAAAAGGGTTTGTGTCTCAAAGAAACTACATGTGTCTTCTTGGTATACATATCTATAAAAGCTTGGACTAAATAGGGTATGAAACGACCATCATTTGGCTTATCCTGATCATGAGGAGTGACGGCAGAACTGTCCTGTTTCATCAATATCCCACAAAATGATTTTATCCAAGACACAATGATGTGTAAATGATGAAACATTAGGGTCGTTTGGTTTTTAAATTATTTTATTTTATTAAAATAAATAATAATTTTTATCTAAGAATTAATATTCATTTTAATTATTAGATTAAATTTTATTTAAATTTATAATATTTTCAATTTAGTTATAATATTTTCCATTTTTAATATAAATTCAAATTTTAAAAAAATCAGATAGGATCTAAATCTAAGCCTATTGTGATACATAATTGGATAAGTAAGCACATGAATATAGACTTTTACATTAAGGTCAACTGTTCTCCTTTTTAATGATAGTGGAGTCACTTGGTTACGTTTCAAAGTGCACTAATTAAATGATGGAATGTGTATAATAATCATAAATTATGTCCCTTAAATAATTATTTACAAACAAATAATTATAAATTAACCAATTAATTAAAACCAATCAATATTAACAAGTTCTAAGGTTATGATTAAAATATCGAACTGGTTCATCGACTCAATTGTAAAAACTTTGAACTAACTAATTTTTTATTTAGTTTTTAACTTTTTAGTTCGATTTATTTTAATAACTCTTGTTGTAAAAAATTAATCAATCAATTTTTATAAATTAATTGATTTTTTGACTAAAATAAACTAATTAATTTTTATTTTACAATTTTTTAATTTAAATTTAAATTAAGGAAAATCTCCATCAATGATATTTCAAAATTTTCAGTTTAATTTAATCTTTAACCAGATTTATGACTGTCTAATACTAGTTGAACTTTTTAAATCTTAAATCTCTTGTTTTAACAGTTTAACTTTCAGGCTAATTTTTAAAACATAATACAGCCTTGAAAGGTCAAAGTCAACTGTTAATGTTTAAGAATGATACGGAGATAAGTTCTGCCATGTTTATCTTAGTTGCTTAAGTTAGAGCCTATAAATCACATCAAGAGTAAAGATTAAGGAAAAATAATGTTGTTGTTGCTATTTCAGGCCCATGTTTAAAGTAAGATTAGATGTTCTAGACCTTAATTAATTTCAAGATTAATTAAGATTTAGCATTTCATCTTATACTTGAATAATTAAGGAAAACCAAATATTAAAAATATATGCAATGCAATGCAATTTTTTATTAATAAACATATTAAACCATTACGTCATATATATATATATATACACATTGCATATATTCAATAATCCATTTTTTCTGCAAATCCTGATGCCACTTCTTATTTATCTCATATGTAATACCTAGCTGCAAATGGTGAAGTCACTGAACCAATCCACAAATTACCATCTTTCTCCATAACTTCACTTATAGACATCAATCCCTCCCCATGTCTGTCTTCAAAAGTTTCCAAAACCTCACCTTCCTCACTCAACCTCACTGCCAAACCACTCCCTCTGAACTTAGCCAAAGCTGCATGAGCTTTCATTACATCAATAGGAAGTTTGAGCAAGGCATTTCCAATCCATGGATGTGAGAGGACCAAGTCCAAAAGCTTCTCTTTTCTGGAATGTATCCCAACCCAATACCCTCCTCTTGGACTCCTCTTTATGTTATCTGGGAAACCTGGTAATTGAGCAAAGACTTCAAGAGTTCCAGCTTTTGGTTCTTTTAGCCAGTATCTCATAACTCTACAGTTTGTGGTTTCCACTAACAAAATGAAGTCTCCGTCTTTGCTTAGAGCTACTCCATTTGGGAATGAGAGGTTGCCTACAAGTAGATTCACTTCTTGGCTTTCTGGGTCATATCTCATTAACCTTCCTGACTTGTCACCACTCAGTATGACTGAGATATAGTTCCTGAAATGTTGTTGCAATCCAAGTTTTAAGTTGCAATCAAAGCTCTAATACCTTAGTCTAATCAACTTTAATTTAATCCGTTAATTTCAAATTGTTCCACCGGATTTTAATTATTTTATTTTTCAATTTAAAAATATTGTCAAGTTTGAATCAAAGCTTAAATCTAATTAGACATCGAATTTGATCTATTAATTTTAAATTGATGGCCTTACTAAATTGTCACCGTATTGATTAGCTTATTACTATAATTAAAAATAATGTATATATAATTACAAATAATGTTCTGTATCTTGATTTTAATCACTAATCATAGTAGTGATGAAAAATCAATGGTAAATAGAATGAAGGGTAGGGATAGAGTGTCTGACATACCGTCTATGGTATCGTGAACTGCTATCTGTAAAATAAACAGCACCGCTTGATTGATCAATGTCCAAACTATTGGCGAATGCCAAAGGAAGGCCTTGTTCATGTGTCGCAATCCTAGTGGCCAAACCCCCTTGAGACCCCACCTTCAGCAGTCCCATGTAAGCATCCGTGATGTAAAGATCACCGTTACTTACGTTGAATTTCAAACCAAGTGGACGGCCACAGATGTGCTCCCTTGGTTGATGATCATTTGGTCCTACGCAGCCATCCCTATTCAAAAATAGCCAAATATTTTTAAGCATTTATTTACCCTAAAAAATCACTTCTTTTTTATCTTGTATTTTATGCGAATTTATTTTTTATATCCTTGTTAAAATAAAGCATATCTCTCATTAGGAGTAGAATATTAGGGAGTTTCTATAACTAAGGATGACAATTGGGCTTGGATCGGCCCGCCCAAAAATCATCAAGCCAAGCTCGGGATAACCGAATCTTGAGCCAATTATCAAGCCCAATTTTTCTAAAAATTGGTATCATGCCAAGATAAGGCTCAGGCTACCCAGACTTAGCCTGAGTTGACTGGATCTTGAGCCAAGTCATGGCCCAATTTTTCTAAAAATGAGTATTAGGCTGAGATACGGCTCAAGCTGCCTAGGCCCAACCTTTATATACAAGAATATAACTTTATGGAAACTGAAAAATATTCCAAATAAAATTAATTATTCAAAACATATCATTCATTACTTAAACAAACTATAAAAGATGTGAATCAGAAATATCTTGCAATTATTATAATTAACTTAATTTAAATTATCATTACACATCAATTAAAAAAATTATGGTATACAAAGGTATTTTAATCTATAATAAACATGATGATTATAAAAATCACTAAATTGATTATCTTTTTTTTAATAATAAGCTCATTTACATTATAATTAACATGAATAAAAAATTATGGTATGCAAAGGTATTTTAATCTATAATAAACATGATGATTATAAAAATCACTAAATTGATTATCTTTTTTTAAAACAATAAACTCATTTACATTATAATTATTATTTTAAAAAGGTTGATTAATTTGCAATGTCTATACTAAAGAAGAAAAGGGGTCTTTGATTCAAAGAGGATATGATAAAGTGAAGGCAATTTGTGGTTGAATGATAAGAGCAATTCTAAGCAACGTAATATCAAATAATTAATAGAGACATGGACAACCTTTGCATGCGGTACGATTAGTGAAGTCGGCAGAACAAATCAACGGTTGTAAATTAACCGACCAATTCAAAGTAGAGGACTATATGATGTCTCATTTTCTGGTATTTGAATTGTGGACCAAGTTCCAACTTTGTAACAACATAAACAATTCCCTCATCAATCAACTTCTTATAATAATGATCAACCCTACTTCTTCTTTTTTAATAACGAAACTCGTAGCCGCAATTTTTTTATGCGTATTGAGTAAATTTTTGAATTGACGCAATAACTTACAAATCATGTCAATTGAATACTTTGCACTAAATAAATCTTGTACGATAGACTCGATCGAGAGAGCGTAATATGTCCTAAATGAATAAAAAAGTAGTTTATCATGACATGAAACTCATCTTTAGTTTATTTTTTAATTAATTTTAAATATTTGTAATTTATAATTTTTCAGATGATTTTTCTTTTAAAATTTAGTTAAAATATGACAAAACCTATGTGATGTAAATATAAAATATCAACCAATTTAATGTTTCTTATATGTAAATTAGTCCGATTCTAAAATTGTATTCAAAATTGATTAATAATTTATTATAATTATTTTAAATTATTAGTTTAATTCAAGGTTAATTTATTTAGGTCTAGTTTAAAAATTAAATTATGATACATATCAGTAATATTTGATTAGTCTATGTATGATGTTTATTTATCATTTGTTTAGTCCTTATTTTTAACCTATATTTGAGTAAAAAGAATTTTTAAATTTAAAACTATAAAAAATAAAAATAAATAAAGATTAGAAAACTTTTTCTAAAATTTTTAAATCGAAAAATTTATAATTTTTATTGCCTAAAATTTCGATAATGTTAGAACAATTTCTTAGCTACCCGTCGATCTTTCTTTCTTGTTAAAAGCAATTAGAGATGATAATTGGGTCCAATCTCGACCCCCGACCTTAACTTATCCCGAAATCAACGGATCAAAATTGAATTGTTCGAGTCTCGAGTCTGTTTTGAACTTTGAATTTTGCAAAAAATTGAATCGACTGACCCTAGACTTGACACATATAATTAAAATGTTGTCGTTTTATAAAAAAGACGTTATTTTTATATTTTTAATTAAAAGATAGCTTCAATATGGCCGGACTAACTCAAGTTTGATAAGACTCAGGCCTACTACTTTAGACCTAGGCCCTAACAGCAGTGACTAGGCCAAAGCCCTACCTTGCTCGGTTTATTGTCACCCCTAAAAATAAGTCCTAGCTAAATTTCAATTCCACTAAGATTTGTCTCTTGCCCACTTTAGAAAAGAAAACAAGAAAATTAAAGATACCAATCAAAATTTTAAATTGAAAATTACAAAGTATAATATAATTTGTGGACAATTACAACATATCCTAATTTAAACAAATTGTGACAACAATCCCCCGGAAATCGACACTTGGCTAGTAGTGCTTTAAGAGACTGGACACATGGGGAGGAATGGTCTACACAATGAATAGATGACAAGGACTCTGTTTTTTTTTTCCTTCCTTTTTCAGGTTTTGCAAGAGGTTTAAAGAAAACAAGCATGTGTCCTTTTCTTCTTAAAAAGCTAGGTAACAACAGAAACTAGTCAATGCCCTTCATTCCCAATGCAGCACGATAACTTCTTCTTCCTCTTCTAACATCAATCAATCCCAGACAACTACGTCTGTAACTTAATGGAAAATTCAAGAATTTCACCCGAATTTGAATCCATTTTGACCAACAAGAAGGACCAAGTTAATATCTTAAACATATATATGCATGTGTTCTTCGTGAAAACTGTTTGAAGTTGATGATAAGTTCGGTGTATGCATGCATGTACCTGGTAGGCGAAGTTGTGGCGAAATCCGTCCACCGTCGTTCATGTTCTAGCCATTTCACAACCCGTCCATCGGAGACTCCAGTGTACGGCCCTCCACCAAGTGGATCGAAGGCGAAACTTTCGGGTCCCATGGCACTACCCACAAGAGGAACAGTCTCGAGTAGACCAATTTGGTTACCGGAATAGCTTTCCAGCACATGGGACGCTTGGGAGAAGAAGTTAACTATCACTAAAGTTGAGAGGAGAACAGGTAAAATAAGGGTGAAGATGAGCTTTGAATCCATGGTTATGGAGGAAAGTTAGAAGAACTAGAAATAATTTTCTAAGAACTAGAAATAATTTTCTACTCTTAGGACAGTGCTCTTACTAATACAAGGCTATGGGAATATTACATGTTTTGGTTGCATATATATACACATAAAAAGGCATTAAATTAACATCATAGACCAAGTGATTGATTTAGAAAGGGTATTTAAGATGGGTAGAAAAAGAATTATTAACATTATATACCAAGTGTCCCTAAAAAAAACATTATATACCAAGTGATTGAATTAGAAAGGGTATTTAAGACTGGTTGGAGCATCTTATTCTATCAGGGCGTTTCAACCTTGTGTCACTTAATTTTGTTTACACATTTTTATAGATAAATTTTAATAAAAATATGGTAGAAACTAGTTAATTGGAATAGATGATCTTAAATACGAGATTGCCACTAATTGTTGATAAATGGAAGAAGAAAAATGATTGATAAAGAAGGAAAAGAAATTGGAATAGAAATAATATTTTATTTATTTTTATTTAGTTTAAGCTATTTTTCATATATTTAAACATACCAATAAGTCAAAATTTAGAATATATGTCTAATCTCGATCGCATTGAATCAGTCCAAAATTCAATTAAATCGCAATTAAATTATATTATTTTAGTTAATTATATTAAAATAATATCATTTTAAATATTTATTTTAAAATAATATTACTTTAACCCAAATCATCTTAAATATGGTTCAATTCAATTCTAACTCATTATTAGCAATGACCATTAATTAATCCCTTATGAAAAGAAGGCAAAGATTGTATGATCCACGATTAATTAATAACAAACCACTAAAAACAAATGTATTGGTTAGGTTAAAGATTAGACGCATCTACCACTAATCTCATCACACTAAACTCATTTGCACATATAAATTACAAAATTTTAAAATTCGTAATTGTCATTAGCATGATACATCACCAATCGATTTTCTTTTAATATATGAAAACAAACGTAAATTTTTATGAAAATAAATAAAAAAGGAAAATTTTGTTTAGCTATCCTTTAAAAAGTACCATACATTTAACGAGATGACCTATTATGATTAATATTGTAAATGAATCCAAACTTTAACATCATCTTGTGACCCATTCATTAGAAAACTTTGAAATGTAGAATTTGAAATTTAAGTTTAATTAAATTTGATTAAGAAAAACAAATTTTAAGTATAACAAATTGCGAAAATCACATCAAATTAATTCAAAATTAATGATTTTTTTCACATGATATATATCACTAATGATAACAAAACTTAATCCGTTCAATAATAAAATTTTGAATCATTCACTTTCTTTATTCGATTTATTTTAATAATTCTTGTTGTTAAAAATTAATCAATTTATTAATTTTACTAAATTAATATGTTCTTATAAATTAAAAAAATAAATTAATTTTCATTTAACAAATTTTTTTAATTAAACTTTAAATTTTTTATAAGTAAGAACAATCTCTTCTCATCATATTTTAACATTTTTAATTTTATTTAATATTTAATAAATTTTATAATAATTTTATATTAAATAAATCTTTTAAATTTTAAATTTTTATTTTTTAGTTAAAGTTGGTTCCAATTTTTAAAACATTATTTAACAAATAGCAAAGCAAATGAACCGGCGAGAGATCAGCCGCCTGTCCTACCCAATGACATACATATATCTAGAAAGTAATAATTGTGAAGGCTGGCAGCTTAAAACTGGCGCTTGACTGTCTGCCAGTATTATTACGTTATGATAGTTACAAACTTGAAGGGTCACTAACACAATTAATGTCCTGACTCCTGATTCTGTATATTCATTTTCCAAGATATTATATGGTGTCTTGAGCGGCCCCAAATTCTTATTCCTTCTTTTCTGGTCTTATTTTTGTCCTATTCTCATATGAGCCATCTATTAAAAGAATTCTCCTGTCGTGAGCTTGGGATTTATCAGGACTTTGTCATGAACTCACCAATAAAATTAATTATTCTATTTGCAATTTCAAAGTTATTGCTATCCAGTCCATAAGTTAACCTTAATCTCAAATCTTCTGTTTTAGTTATTCTGTTTTAACTGTATTTTATTAAATTTTATTTATATATTAATATGAGGTTTATATAAATATGTGGATAAGATTTAATAAAATATGACAGAAATATCATAATAGAAATAGAAGATTTGATCATTTTAAAATTAGGCTTTAATAAACTAAAAGACATGTAGTTGATTAGTACCCAAAAAAATGATTGGTAATATATTTTAATTAATAGAATAATATTTTATAACTTTTTTAAAGTGTTATATCTTCTAATATAGTAAAAAAAGTATATTTATTATAAGTTTTATTTTTAAAATTAATTGTTATTTAAAATTATTATAATATTAATTGAATTTAGATAAGATATATTGTCAAGAATTTATCAAATTAGATGTTATGGTAGAATTGATTATTGCGTATGTAATGAAGTTTGTGAACTCATTAAATTAAAATATTTAAAATAACTTGACAGATAATCGATAAAAAATTTCTTTAAAGTTTTTAATATCATAAAATTACGAAAAAATTTATATCGTCAACACTACC
>JANVCL010000212.1:2129261-2165917 GCA_026546855.1 Erythroxylum incrassatum | reverse complement strand
GAAAACCCCAAAGCAAACACTATTTTTTACTATCATTCCATTCCTTCATTCCCAAACCCTCAAACCAAACGCCCCCTTAAACCAAAAATGCAGAGCTAGGAGATGGATGTAGGTTTCGATGGAGTGAAGCAAGAAAGAAGAGGAACACAACAAAAACTTTCTACCACTTTCTTAATTCAACTAGGTGCAAGGTGTCATTAATTTGGATTAACATGTGTCCTTAAGCATGCTAGCCACTTATCATCTTCCTAAGCCACCAAATGTCACCTAATTATTAGTCCATTTGTTACTCCGTGATCAATGCCATTTGTCAATTGATTAGTTATGTCAAATGTCACTCATTCATCTATGCTAAATGCCACTTATTCATAAGCTTAATCATCCTAATTTTTCATGTATCATTTGTCTTACCACTTGACATTTTTTTAGACCAAATGTACATTTTAATTTATCAATTTTCCAATTGTACCAAATTTACTACTTGTAATCAATCAAACCAAAATGCAAAGCACAAACAATATACAATTCACATCATGATCATTTTAACCTTTTCATACTCCGGAATAAGTCAATTGAGTGCATATACATTCTTTGCAATGTGTACTAAATCATAATTCATGTGTGTATTATATTGATATGCATGTGAATGAAATGCAATTAATGAATTTATGATATAGTTTCTATGCAATAGTCTAGGGTCTAATCCCTCAATTTGAAAAACCGGTTATTACAACATATCTAGCACGTCATCCAGCCACGAAATAGGAAACCGATAACCAACAGTAATTTTATTAACAACCTGACTATCAATACACATCCTCCAACTCTCATCAGCCTTTAGAGTTAGCAAGGTTGGAATTGCACATGCACTCATGCTCTCCCTTATATGTCCCTTGCACAACAACTCCTCAATCTTCTCCCGTAGTACCTCACTCTCCTGGGGACTCAACCTGCAATGCAACAGATTTAGTATACTTGCCCCCAGGATGAAATCAATGTGATGCCAGATGTCTCGCAGGGGCGAAAACCCCTTTGGTAGGTCTTCTAGGACTACAACATTGAACTCGTCCTATAAGGATTAGACAGTCTCAGGCACTTTTGGTTTTATCTCTTCAGAATTCAGGACTGGTCTCACCACCACTGTGTAAAACTCCCCCGCTTCCTGAATTGTTGCTGACATCTCCTGACCCGTCTCAACTATGGTCAATGTCTGCCCTTCACTTTAGAACCTTTGGGACTACTCGCATTTCTGAATGATTTCAGCGAGAACCTTTTCCCATCTTTCTCCAATCGGTAAATATTTTCTCGCCTGTTATGAACGGCTACTGCATTAAACTGTCAAGGTCTAACCAACAACAAGTGACAAGCATCCATATCCACTACGTCATAATAATTCTCATCAGTATACAAACCAATGGAAAAAGGAACCTTACACCGATCGGTCGCCAGAATTTTGCCTGCAGCCTTTATTCACCTAATGGTATATGGGTTAGGATGCCGCTCTGTCTACAAACCCAACCGTTGTACTACATCTCGACTGATGATGCTCTCTCAACTACCACTATCAATGATCAGATCAAATAACTGGGTTGAGATAGTACACTGAGTGCAGAACAACTAGTGTCGCTGCGATAACTCCTCTTGTTTCGGGCTCAACATCACCTTCTGGATGACGAAATTTGCTGCCTCATAATCTTCATCCCATCACCATCTGGATCGTAGCTAATCTCTCCATCATCATCTTCCTTCTCAGCCAGATTTACGCCCCTACGTCGACATTCATGAGAGAGATAATCGACTTCTCCGCACTTATAACACTTCTTCCCTCAAGGTTTGGTGTAGGGGTTAGGGTCCGCTGCTACCCTTGGTGCCTCCCCTATCTTGGTCTTTCCTGCGACCTTATCTTCTCTCCAATTTTGGAATTTACACTTGGCCGACTTCTCCGCTATAGGCCTCTCTACTGACTTATCCATCTGTCTCTCTCCCTAGGTCTTTGAATTTTGGGTACCTCTTGTTTGTGAAAATAACTCAGGATGGTTATCTTTTAGCAAAACTGTTTCTGCCCTCATGCCAAGTTTCGTGTTGTCATCATGTCGAGGATCACTTGTATGCCAATGGCTTTGCGAACTGTCGACTTAAGATTGTCCAAGAACCGTGCCACCTGCTGATCCTCCAACTCTCGCAGGTCACTACGCCCTAACAGCCTCATAAACTCCGTTTTGTACTCTGAAACAGATCATGTTCCTTGCCGCAACCTCTGGTATTTCTAGAAGATGACCTGTTCATAGTTGGGTGGAAGGAAATCCCAACGAATCGACGCTCTCATCCTCGGCCATGTTTGGATCTAGGCAAGCTCTTCTCTCTGCCTCCTATGCTGCAGCCTTCCCCACCAGATACACGCTCCTTCTTTCAGCCGACATGCCACCAGTCCGACACATTTCCTGTTAGGGATATCCATGTATTTGAAGAAACGATCCACATCATTCAGCCAATTAAAGATACCCTCAACTCCCAGGTACCTGTTAAAGGGCGAAATATCCACCTTAATTTGATAATCTGAGTTCTGACCATGCTCATCCATATCATCAAAGTGGTCCAAAAACTCCTCCTCTTTGTCATCCACTTCTCTTCCAACGTAGGCTTACCGGTTGCATTGGTTTTCAGGAATACGTCTCCTGGCAGGCTGACTAGGTGATGAATCCTCCCAATCTCTTGCCCCACCATTGTTCCGATCCCTGTTGGCGCCCACACCTAGATTACAAATTTAAGTAATGATCTCCTTGAAGTGCTCTTTTATATGCCGCATACGAAGATCCAGTTGCTCCCCAAGTTGCTGTTTAATTTGTTGCTCACTGCAGGGCTTGTAACGCCACTCTGTCGTCGGGCGAAGTCCCAATCCTATGATCACCGTCCTTAAGATCGTCGCCTCGTAGTTTAGTAAGGTCAACCATAGATTAGGCGATTTAATCCTGCTCCGATACCACCTGACACAGCAAGTTAGTATAAGATAAATCAAGGTAAAACACATCTAGCCTTAGGAAGATAATTTGAACTCGTCCAAAAGAGAAAACTCTAAATTGTATTCGTATTGAATGCATAATACAATGAATAGAGGCATATATATAGCCTTAGAAAACCCTAATTTGAAAAGAGAAGGAAATCCTATAATAATTAGGAAAGGAAAAATACAGTAATTTTCAGTTTGATATATTGTGGCCCCAAACGGATAACCATAGCAAAATTTATGGCCTCTAGCATTTGGGCTTTCTTTTATGCGCGAATTTCTTCTTCCAATCTTCCTTGTCCATAAACTCCTCAACTATACGCTCCACGTCAGGTTTTCATCATCTGAAGCTTCGAAGGCCAAAAGGATTGACTTCCATATTGCATCTCATTTCATTGGTGATGCACTCTTTTTGGTTCATCAATCCATTAAGCATTCAATTAAGGGTGATCAGAATGATAACTAACTTCTTAAAAAAGAAGGAATTACTTGCCAATCAACTTGAGGAACTCCTTGTTTAGTCAAAGAGAAAGAGAAGGAGAAAGTAGTGAACGGTGCCAAAATCCAAGCAGTTGATGAAATGCTCTACACAATGAATAGTTGACAAGGACAGTTTTTTCCTATTTCAAGAGGGCTTGCAGGATGTTTAAAGAAGACAACCTTACGAAGCATGCGACGGTTCACCAGGTCGCATGGATTACGATCTTTGGAGTCACGTGCTGATTCTTTTGGAAATGGCAGAACAATAGTGTGTTTGAGCCGGGTTTTGTTTGGCCGCACGAGGGTCCTCTAACTATCATGGACTACATGGAGGGGATCACTCGCGTGAGGGCCATGGAAAATTGTGTGTTTCCAACACAGGGCCTTCCAATGGGCTTATACGTGGGGTGGGCAAAACCCCCCGCCGGCTGGATCAAAGTCAATTCTGATGGAGCGGTGCCCCCAGGATCCCATAGGTTTTAACTGGGGGGCTTATTCATGGTTGGAATGGGACCTGGCAAGGGGGGTTTCAGCAACACCTCAAGCCGGGTTCACCGTTAGCTGCAGAGTTATGGGAGGTGCTCTCAGGCCTCACTTTGGCTTGGGACCTAGGCTTTCGTAGGGTGGTGTTCGAAGTGGACTCGCTCGAGGTTATTAATATTCTCTCTGATCCCCCCACCAGACTGATTGAGGTTTCCTTTTTGGTGACAGGTATCCACCGGCTTTTGCACCGGGAGTGGACGACTCAACTGCAATATGTTTTCAGGGAAGGGAACTAGTGCGCGGACAGTCTCGCTCGTCTCGCAGGCATTTTAAGCCCGGGCTTTCATATCCTGCAGGAGCCCCCTTTTGGCGTTCAAGAGCTTCTACACCGCAATGCGCAAGGAGCCGTGTTCCAGAGAGCTTTGATTTAGTTTAGTGTTCTCCTCTTGTACACAAAAAAAAAGACAAACATGTGTCCTTGTCTTCTTCTTAGAAAGCTAAGTAACAACAAAAACTAGTTAATGCACTTCATACCCAATGTACCACTTTAACTTCTTCTTCCTCTTCTAACATTAATCCTAAACAAATACTTCTGTAACTTAATTGAAACCTCAAAAACTTCATCAAAATTTGAAACCATTTTGATCAACAAAAAGGACCGAGTTAATATGTTAAACATATGCATGTGTTCTTCGTAAGTGAAAACTTTGATGATAAGTTGGATGTATATGCATACATGTACCTAGTTGGCGAAGTTGCGGCGAAATCCATCCACTATCATTCATGTTCTAGCTATTTCACAATCCATCCTTGGAAGACTCCAATGTACGGCCCGCCACCACGAAATCTTTAAAATTATTCTACTTTTTGTATTTAAATTTATTTATGCATCCGCTTCAATAACATTATTATTCCGTGCCATCAAGAAAAAATATATATAATTTTTCGAGAATTAAAAATTTCACTTTCATGTAATACGCAATCAAAATCTTTTTTATAACGATTGAATGCACTCGGTAATGACAAAAAATAGATTTAGCTAATGATATGCTCGATTCAATTCAAAATCAATAGATGGAGTATAAATTGATCAAATTTTGAGTTGGGTTCAATTTTTTTTAATTTCAAGCATTAGATCAAGTTCAGATTGCCTGATCCGATCTGAAACTCAAAATTTAAATTTTTCATATAAAAGGGCATTATATTAATTTTTCAAAAATAAAAAATAATAATCGGATTCGATGAGCTCAACCCTAAAATCTCAAACTTAATCGAGCTTTAGCAAAGCCTGGGCTTGAATATAGATTTTCAGGTCACTAATCATTGCTAGTTTTGTAGCTCTCGTTGACATTCGTGACACCAAAACCTTAGCTTTAGTATCCACTTAGACTCTGTTTGGTTGGGCTTAGATCAGTAAAGGTTTTGTTAGTAGAGCTTTTCTAAGAAGAACTTTTATAAGAAACCAGTTGACTATTTGGTTGTAAATTAAAAAAGAGCTTTTTTGAAAGAGCTTCATATATTAGATTATTTGGCAACATAAAAATAAAAACACTTTTAATTTTAAACTATATTTTATTTTATAATAAAAATTATTTATGCATATAAATATTATTTAAAGTATATTAAACAATATGCAAAGCACAATCTATTAATTATTATATAATTTTAAACCATATGAAACATAAATGAAAATATATGTAACTGAATCTTTTATATGGATTATAACATAAGTAAAACTAATATAAAACTAAATATTAAAATATATATAAAAAGTCAAATAATATTATATAAATCTTAAAATAAATATTCAAGTTAAGTAAATAGTTAAATATATAATAAAACAACTATGTAAGAGATTAGAGAAGATTGGTTTGCAAGATAAACGTAAAAATGAGTTTGTGGGTATTGTGAAAATTATGTATAAAACATAAAGATAAAAGAGACTAAAAATAAGCTCATTAATTGATCTGAAAAATCTATTAGAAAAAAGTCATTTGAGAGGCTTTTTTTAGAAGCTCCAAATTTGAGTCTTAAAAACTGTATTTTGGCTGCCAAAAAGTCATTTCTATTATAGAAGTGTTTTTTTTATTTTACAGCAAAATACCTATTTAAAAAAACATTTGTGGTAAAAAAAAGTACTTATTAATCTATCAAAAACTCATCCAAACAGATACTTAGACTGAAATTAGGAAGCAAACTTATGCTCAACTTGCTAGATGAGACCATATAAGCTTTTGTCCAGGTACGACATGATGCCAACTGTAATTAAAACTCGATTCAAATTTCGATTAGGATTTAAAATTAAAATAACATTAGTTTAATCAATCAATGTAAATTAATTATTTAGTTAACTTAGTCTTTTCAAATATGAACCTAAATAACTTAATTTTATTTATTAATTTCAAATCAGACTCAAATACATTTCTAGGTTTCGAACGGTGACAGATTCAGTCCAGCCAATCATGTCGACCTAATTTGGACCAAAAGTTGTGAACGCAAACTTCTATCAGAACTTGTAGTTGAGGATTTGGTCAGCCCACTAGCATTGGACATTGGGCCATACTGCCATATCAATGTACCCAAAACCAGACTAGAACTTGGATCGCAACAGTACTTGTTAAAGAAGACAAAATGAGATCACTAGCACAGAGAGATGGTAGTCTCTTTGTTAGTATCCATTTTCGTCTACTCTTTTTTTTTTTCTTAGGTAAGAACATATGGGCCCTTTTTGAGTTTGGTGAATTGCTATGTATCAAAGCTCAAGACTTGGCTCACAGTACCAAACTTGTACCAAAAAAACATGCCATAAAGAAAAGAACCTTTAGTTTCATTGTCACATTTAGTGATTAATAAATCATATTTAAAATGACATAATTTTTATTTACACATTTAATAAATTTAAGACTAAAATTAAATTATTTTACGATAACTCTAGTAAGCTCGGACCACGCAATTCGGGTTTAGCAAAATTTTGAATATAACTCGAGCTGCATTTTGAAGGGTTATATTTGACTCAATACGGCCCGATCCACTATTAAAAACATTAGTAATTATAATTTGTAGCATACCAACTATGAAACTCAAATTCCAATTCCTTTCCCCACAAAAGATATGACTTTTGTTTCAATACTAAAAACTATAGTAATTTAAGTTTTAAAATCAAGATGTGTCTATACAACCATAAATTATCTAACACTTAATATATTGTTGATTAGCATACCTTCTTCCAACCAATATTAATTAAATACTTCCCAAAAGTAATAGAGAAAAGACTGTGCCCTAAAGAGATCCTATAGGGACACTTTTAATGTGACCCGTTAGGGTGCATAGTATAGGATTTAGACTTAACGTAAAACAAAAATAAATAACTTCATTAAATATAAGTTTTTGGGCGATGTTTTAAAAATTAGTCCGAAAGTTAAACCGGTAAGATAAGAAATTTAAGATTTAAAAAGTTTAACTGATATTAAAACGTCATAAAATCAGCTTAAAATTGAATAAAATTAAAAAGTTTGAAATATAATTGAAATAAATAATTTAAAAAAGAGATTGTTAAATAAAATTATATTTATTTATTTTTGTTTATACAAACTTATTAATTTATGAAAATTAATTGATTAATTAATAAAATAACAAAATTTTAACAAAAAGAGTTATTAAAATAAATTGAGCCGAAAAATAAAAAATCAAATTGAAAAAATTAAACGGTTGAAACAATCAAAGCGGTAATCATTAGTTTTTGGTAAATCAAATTACCTTCTTGATTTTTTCTGAAGTAATTTTACCAATTTTCAATGAGAATGGAACCATCTAATTAATTATTATTACTAAAAATTATAATCTTCTTGTTGTGCATTAATTGAATTGAATGGAAGGAACGAGCAAGAGACCCCACAGGGTGTTTTGATGTTATTTAGGAAAAAGAACGGTTGACCCGCAAAAACCGGCAAAATATCATGGCTTGTTAAAAGCTACCGGTCTAATAATTAAAAGAATCATTTTTTTTACGTCAAAAACTGCTTTCTTTTTTGGGATTTGAAATTTTATTAAAACTGCGAGAAATTGAATTCTTTAAAAATCAGTTAATAAATTAAACTAAATTAACTAACCAAATTTATATTGAAATAGTAAAATTATATCCCCTTTTCAGATGTTAATCAACACTGATGCTTCTTTGGCTGCCTTCACGGAGATTGCTATAGGTGAAAGTTTGATTCGTGATTATAATGGTCGCTAGAAACATTGATTTGTTTTCAAGACAGATCGTTGTTCTATTCTTTGTGCTAAGTTGTGGGCTCTTTATCATAATATTCAACTCACTTATAATTTTGTCTATTTTAATGTTCTCGTAGAATGTGATAATGAGATTATTGTCAAGATGTTGACCGGAGGTATTCAAGCAAATTCAAGTTATTTATCTCTTTTTGACAGAATTCTAGACTTACACTGAAATGCTTTAATAATGTGAAACTCACTCATATTTACAGAGAAAGGAACTTTCCTGTTGACTTCCTTTCCTACCTTGCTTTTGATTTTTCCCCTAACTTTCATGTTTTGGGGCAAATCCTCCCTAGTGTTGATAGATGAAATGATCATGATTTAATAGGGGTCTCTTATGTTAGGTAGTTTTTTGCTTTTACGAGCTTTGCTCACTTTTTTCTTACCAAAAAAATTCTCAACTGGTTCAACTTTAAAAACTATAAATTGTCCAATTTTTTGGTTTAATTTTTAATTTTTAGTTTTAATTTATTTTAAAAACTCCTGTTGTTAAAAACTGATTAGTTTATTAATTAATCGGTCAACTTTTTGTAAATTAATAAGTTTTTATAAATTAAAATAAAACAAGTAATTTTAATTGGAATTTTTTATTAAATTTCAAAATTTTCTATTAAGAAGAATAATCTCTTTCAATAATAATTCAAATTCTTTAATTTTATTTAACCTTTACCTGATTTTATGACGATCTAATATTAGTTAAACCTTTTAAAACTTAAACTTCTTATTTTTACCGATTTAAATTTTAGTCTGATTTAAAACATTGTAAAATACAATTAAACCTTTTTAATAACTCAATTTGCATAATCTCAAAAAGAATCTTTAAACTATAATATCTCTTGAAACCTTTTTTTAAGATCATTAGAGTAGTAATATAATTTGAACACATTACTTAAAAGTCAAAGTCAATGTAATATAAAGGTTTTCGTATTGTAAAAATTTAGAGAATTATAATACACGTGACCTAATTTTTATTTTTTTGGATAAGTAGTCATATTATTAATAATTCACATGGCTGTGAATGTGAAATCCAACCCTCTTTCTGACGTTGATGGTTAGAGGAGCAACCTAACAAATCTCAGACCTTACTTATTTCAAAGGATTAAAAAATAGAAAATTAGATTAGAAACTGTTTTTTTTTCCTTCTGAAAATTAGATAAAATATATGAAGTTCATACAAAAAGTATGAAATTAAAAATTAAAAAATTTTATATGCTAAAATAATAATTAATTTTTATTAATTAATAAGTTCTTATAAACTCAAACAAATCAATTAATTTTTGTTTAACAATTTTTTTCAATTAAACTTCAAATTCTTCGATAGGTAAGAATAATCTCTTTTAATCATATTCTAAATTCGTTAATTTTATTCAATCTTTAGACGGTTTTATGAAAGTCTAATGTCGCCTAAACCTTAAATGTCTTGTCTTATTAATCTAACTTTCGGTCTGATTTTTAGAAATTAACATGATACACTATTAAAGTTAGGGATTACCTGCACTTAATTTTTTTGTTTGATTTCAATTGTTTCATTTAGATTATTATATTTTAAAAGTTGTCATTTATCTATTTATAATATTATTTAATTATCATACAAATTCTTTCTTTATATTCTATTAATTTTCTTTATCTTCATAATTTTAAAACGAGATTGTATTTTTAAAACTTAAGAATTCTAATAATGTGTAATTTTGAAAAAAAAGATGAATAATTGATATAATATGACGAAAAGAGTTATTTAATGATTAAACAATACCATATAAGAGTGATAGTTTTTAAAATATAACAAATAAAAAAATTCAAATAAGAAAATGATTAAAAAAACTCAACTGGTTCAATCAGTTTGATTGTAAAAATCTCGATCTGGTCAATTTTTCCCGATCTGGTCAATTTTTGGTTTATCTATTAACTTTTCAGTTTGATTTATTTTAATAACTATTTTTGTTAAAAACCGATTAATGTATTAATTAATTAGTCAGTTTTTATAAATTAATAAATTCTTATAAACTAAAATAAGACAATTATTTTTAATTTAATAATATCTTTTTAATTGAACTTCAAATTTTTTGATGATTAAAGACAAACTATTTCAAAGTTTTTAATTTTATTTAATATTTAACTGATTTTATGGCATTCTAATTTCAGGAAAATCTTAAATCTCTTGTCTTATTAGTTTACTTTCAGTTTAGTTTTTTAAACATTGTTCAAAAAAGTTTCCAATATATTTAGTCCTAAAGTTTAAATAATGGGGTAATAATAACCACAAGTAACCAAAAAAACAAAGGAGTGAGCTTAAATCTCTCTTATGGAACTCTTAATCATCATATTTGGCCATATACGGTGGCAGGGACGGAGCTACAGTGCGGGCAAGTGGGGGCACTTGCCCCACTCCCTCTAAAAAATTTTATAAAAAAAAATTATTATTTTAAGTTTTGCTCTAAAAAAATAAAATTTTACTCCCAATAAAAATTTGCCCTATTAAAAATAAAATTTTATTTCTATTAAAATTTTACCCCTATTTAAAAAAAATTTTAGATCGGGCCCATACGGTAGTGGGCTTATCATCGTGCACACGAGAAATATCCTATTGTTTGTCTACAAGATACACCTAAGACCTAATCTTTTGTATGTCCGTTAGACTATGGCACTGAAACTAATCTCACTATATTTATATATTCTCCACAGAAGATCTCTTAAGTACAACCGTATCTCTTAAAATATACTTTTTCCCTGGAGGGTTCAATGTATCAAGTTATTATCTCATAATTTAATTGGCTAGTCATTATTAGTTGCACCTGCTTATTGTAAATTATTAGGTGTAACCTTTGTTCCATTTTTTCTCGGTTGATTAAAAAACTCGACTGGTTTGATTGGTTTAATTGTAAAAATTTTAGATCGTGTAATTTTTTAGTTCATTTTTTAACTTTTTTATTTAATTTATTTTAATAATTTTTATTGATAAAAGCCGATCAATTTATTAATTAATTAGCCAATTTTGATTGATTAATAAATTCGTATAAATTAAAATAAATTAATTAATTTTTATTTAAATGTTTTTAATTAAATTTTAAATTCTTCGATGCGTAAGGACAATCTCTTCCAATCATATTTCAAATTCTTTAATTTTAGTCACTCTTTAGTCAATTTTATAATAATTTAATACATGTTAAATTTTTTAAATCTCAAACCTCTAATCTTACTAGTTTAACTTACGATTCAAATTTTCAAACATTGGGTGTAACGTAATTCTCTATATTTTTTTCAATCTTATTATGTGACTATTCAAATGATGCATCTACATCAACAAACTATGGTCCACCAAATCTAGTCACATGGTAAGACATTTTGGGCATGTTAAGATTGCCATCTAGTTGACATTGACCAAACAATGTTCCATTGTTTCCATGTCAAGTCTTATAGTAGGCAATTACATACATCCTCATTTATGTAAAATGTTGAGTTCATTTTTTATAGGATAAATAAGTGTTTCGCCCTTCATTAAATAAAGTTCATAATATGATTTTTATAATTAAAAAATTTATAATTCTTAAAGTTATCAAAATTTTATGATTTTTTATTTTTTAAAAAAATTTCTTAAACTTTTATTAAAAGTTGTTGACAAATTGGGTACTTATGATATAGTGACTCAACTCAGCTTTTAAACCTGATTTTAATCATATTGATTGAGTTTAATTTGTTCTATTAGTCATGTTTAAAAGATGAGTTGATTTGTTATGTCAGTGATATTTGATTAATTTACATATGTATTGTTTTATGTAACATGGGTTTTGTCATTATTTTTGTTAATAAATTCTAAAGGAAGAAATTTTTTGAAAAATTGAAAATAACAATTTTTTATAATATTAAAGATTGAGAGATTTTTATAAAATTAGGTCAATTACATGAAAGTAGGGATGACAATGGTCGATTCATGAGTTGATCTTGCTAATTTTTAAAAATAATTATTTTAAAATTAAATATATGAAATAACGTTCTTTTTTATAATTAAGTCTAGGACTGAATTATCCCTGCTTAAGCCTACCCGAAACCTAATTCTTTTAAGCAAAACAACATTTTGCTTAAAAAAATTAGGCCTTAAATTAATATAAGCCTTATTTGGCCCATAGATCGACCGAATAAATACACCTAAATTTATTCCATAAATCCGATCTTATCCCTCCTTGAAAGTCCTCATCTTTTATCTTGGATGATAATGAATTATCTCATTTATGTCATATACAAGCTGTGATAGATGGGCAAAATCAACTTTTAAGTCATTTTCTTCTCCGTCGAAGAAAAAATTGGAGTGGAAAAGAGGGACCAACGGAAAACAGAAAAGAAAAGAAGCCAAACAGAAAAAAGCAAGAGAGTGAAATGTTGGGGGACCCTAGCTTTTGTCATCCCAAAAGCTAATAGCTAATCAGTATTTCTCTATCTGTTCCCCGTCAAATGCTATACAATGTGACAACAATCCATGTGCCGAGTAGGAGGCTTAACTTTGTACAAAATTACATTTTTAACTTCAACATTTATAACAAAATATAATTTAGACTTTAATATTTTGAAATATTTAAATTTAAACTTAAAGTTTTCAAAACGTTTAGAACAAATTTTAAATGGACTGAAAATTTGACGAAATTAATTTTTTGTTAGTTAAATACTATGTCAATATTGGCATAATATTATTTATATATATTTTTAAAAAAATAGATTTCACTACCATATAATTAATTATAAAGTGGGTCTCACAATTACGTTGCAGCGAAAATTACCGTTTATATATTTCAGACAATGTATCTCACTTGTCTCGTGACAATTGAGCTTCAATTTGAATACTTCGAAACATTAAAGTTTAGTCTACATTATGATGTATAGGTTGAGATTTAGCGTATGAACTTTTATATACAATCTTTGAAATTTGTCACATTCCATTTTATTCAAAGATCTTATCTAACGACTCGAATTACTTTAAGTTCTTCTAACTCATTATACACAAATTGAAGATTTGCTATTGTCTTCTTTATCAACCTTTATTTTGTCTTTGATTCCACGTAAAAATCGAGCCATTAAATAAAAATAACTCGATTATTATTTTAACAAATAAAAAAATTGTATATAAATTATATAAAATTTTTATTTGATTTGAGTTTTGTACGATAAAATTTAAATAATTCAAAATTTATTCAAATCAAATTTCTTAAATTCGAGCCTAATTCAAACATTGATTAACTTAAATATAATGTGCTAATTTTTAATTAAATCGAATCAAATCCTTAGAGTCCATGGCATATACACTAATTTTAAGTTAAGTAATGTTTACCAATTCTAATGTCTATTTTATTATTACATTTTAATTTGGATTGGCCTAATCAAGGCTCTTAATCTTTCTAATTTCTTGCATAATTACTTTTCTGGTAACTCTTTGGTTATTGCTTGAGAAGTGGAGCTCTTCATCCAAATGGAATGCCCTTCTTTTTCTTTCTTTTTAAAATTAAAAATCTAAATTATTGAAGAAACAAATTAATTCATGCAAGTTATTAATTCAACCATGTGAATAGCAATTTGTATTTTAATAATATATTATTTTTATTTAAAATTTAAAAATTCATAACAATTTCAAGTTTAATAATAAAAAGTGATTTTAATTTCTCTATTAATAATAACTTTTATTTATATATCCCTCGAGAAAAAAAATTAATTCATGCAAATTACAACTCAATCACATGAATTACAATTAACTGAATCTAATCATTTATTATTTCTTCACTTAAAATTAAAAAGACTCCATGATAATTGTAAATTTAGTGATAAAAATGGCCTTTATTTATTTTTTATAATGATAATTTTTATTAACATATTCTAAATCTAAAACTCAACTTCATGAATTTCAATTTGTTTATTGTAATATTCTATTATTTATTTTAATTTTCTCTATTGATAATAAATTTTCATTGATATATATATATAAACTAATAATAGGTAGATAATGCCAACAAAATTACAGCTTTCTTGCTACAGATGAAGGTGTCCTATTCACTATTCTTTAGTTTGGAGTTTCACAAGAGGACCACTAAGAAGAAAGATGAGTGTTTGGGACAAAGGAAATTTTATTTTTGTGATATTATTTAACTACCATATTATCTCTTTTATCATATTCTGTTAGTTTTTTTTATTTAATCATAATTTTAAAATGGTGTCATATTAAAATTTAATAATTTAAATTTACACAATTTTAAATAAAAATAAATAATAAACTGAAAAAATATAATTAACAGAATTGTATAATGGCTTATGAGTATTATAAAGATAAATGATTTTGAAAGAGAAAGAGAATGGCTCCACCAAGGCAGAGAGTTTTATAATATAGTAGGTTGTCTAGATTCTATGTGACAGGTTGTACACTGTGTCAAAGTCTGTCTGGGAATCTTTTATGTTTAAATAATTTATAAATGAACAAAAAGAAAAAAGAAAATTTAAGTCTATATATATTATATATGTCATTTCTTGAAAGAGATTGAGTTTATGACAAATTGAGGCATTGAAAAAATGTAATGTAATTATAGAACTTTGTGGACGAAGTGCATGTTGCTATCCATTGTTTTAAAAATCAGACCAGAAGTTAAATCAATAAGACAAAAAATTTAAAGCTTAAAAAGTTTTATCGGTATTAGACTGTCATAAAACTAACTAAAGATTAAATAAAATTAAATAATTTGAAATATGAGTAAAAAAGATTGTTTTTAGTTATAAAAAATTGATAAAAGAATTTGTTAAATAAAAATTAATTTATTTAATTTTAATATATATTAAAATGAATGCAATCTTGTAGTGTACTTTTGTTATAAAAAAAGAGGAGGAGAAAAACTTTAAAATGGTAATATTTTTAATGTGAATACAAAAATGCAAGTAAAAACTATTTTTTTAAATGTGAGCAAGGTCAAAACTAAAATTTTATATTTGATGTAAGAGTTTACATTAAATAAGCATCACTCCTTTCACAATTATTATTATCTAGATAATTTGTTTTTAATAAAGAATATTTTCTATTAAGTTTAGTGATAGAGGAAATAACAATGCTTAAAAAACCGAACCAAAGGTTAAAACGACAAGATAACAAGTTTAAGTTTTAAAAAGTTCAATTGATATTAGACCGTTATAAAATCGGCTAAAAATTGAATAAAATTAAAGAATGAAATATAATTGAAAGAGATTGTTCTTCTAATTAAAAAAGATATCATTAAACAAAAATTTATTTATTTTAGTAACTAAAAGAACTTGTCAATCTACGAAAATTAACCAGTTAATTAATAAACTGATCAGTTTTTAACAATACGAGTTATTACAATAAATCGAATTAAAAAATTAGAAAATTCAAGATTTTTACGGATAAACTGGTCAACTTTTTTAATCATTAAAAAATAAATTGTGACTCCTTCCATTAAAATTCACATTTTAATAGAGAATTTGTACTTTTGAATAAAAATATTTTGTACCTTGTTATTTTCACTTTTTATTAAAGTTTAAATTATTAAATTTAATGAAAATTCAATTATTCGTGTACAATGACTTTTTTTTTCTTTTCTATTGTCACTCAACTTTTATCAGGAACGAGGGGTCTAATCATGTACACTCAAAAGGTCGCATTTTCTAGAGGGTCAATCTCTGATTTTTTTTTCAAAGGAAATCTCTTTACTATTTCTGCCTTTTTGACACAATCTTTGAAGAAAATTGGTAAGCAATCAAAGATAAAGATGGTGAAAAAATGTTCAAACTTACACATGTCCTTTAAAGTTCAACAAGAAGATCTTTAGATGGGATGATCAATGAGATATCTTCAAAGTAAATCATAGGTGTGTGAGAAAAATTCTCATACAATTCAAAGATATGAAACTTACAAGAAAAGGAAAGAAAAAGTGTTACTTTTTCATATAAATTATCAAACTTTTTTTAATAAAAAATTATAACTAATAATTCCTTAAAAATTGAACTAGATAATAATAATAAGAATTCAAATTTGTTATTTAACTTTAAGTTTTTAGTTTAATAAATATTTTTTTTGGAATACATGGTTTGTGAATTATTATATATATTCGATAATTTATTAATATATATTTAAAAACAACATATTTTAGGTTATATAAATGGAAAAGATGATCACACCATATAAGATGGTAGACTAGACCAGTTCAGACTCAACTCGACACAACTCAAAATTAACGATCTTGGGTCCTATTTTCTTAGTCTGATCGAGCCTTGAGTCATGCTCGGTCTACCAGGACCCAGCCTGGCCTGAGGTTCGATAAGTAACTCAAAATGACTTCGTTTTGTTTTGTTTTTAAATAGGCGGGATCCTGGCCCAATCCATTGTCATCCTTATGCATTACACGACAATCTAATAATACTGATTCGACTAGTTTAATCGTAAAAATTTTGAACCGTCTAATTTTTTTATTTAATTTTTAAAATTTTAATTCGATTTACTTTAATAACACTTGTTTTTAAAATCTAACGTGTTTATTAATTAATCAGTCAATTTTTATAAATTTATAAGTACTTATAAACTAAAATAAATTAAATAGCTTTCATTTAATAATTTTTTAATTAAAAATTAACTTTTTCTATGAATAAGAATAATTTTTTAAATTATATTTAAATTTCTTAAATTTTAATCAATATTTAACTAAATTTATAACAAAATAGAATTAATTGAACATTTTAAACTTTAAACGCTTGTCTAATCAATTTTGGTTAAGGTGTAACCTTTAAAACGTTGCTACAATGACAATCTAACTTTTCCAATTCCACGTAACATTGAGTACAAAGATTCCACTAGGAGAAGCAATCATTATTCATGGAGAAAAAAGTTAAAAATAGTTATATAGAGTTTCATATAAACTTAACTTCATTGTGCAGTAATTAAGTGCAAATTTCTTGCAGACAACATAAATTGTGCTAAAAGCAGCAGGATTTGAGGGGAGCAAATCTAGGAAATGGACAACTCAGCTCATAATATTCCAATTTTGACAGGTTGCTGTAAGAAATTACCAACCAAATATGAAGCTGTAGATGCATGCATGCATGTATGAAGGAGGCCCTATTTTGAAAAAAGATTAAAATTTTAAATTAGAAATTGAATAATATTAATATTTATTATATCTAAATTTTTATAAATAAAGTTATTGAATAAAAATTTAGATTTTTTAAATCTTAATCATAATATAAGACTAAATTAAATTGAGATATAATTAAAAATGTGTTTTATGCATTGTTTAAACATTCTTTTATATATTTTTCAATTTTAATATTATTTTTAGTTTCTAATATAGACATGTTGGTTTAATTTATTTTTATAACATATGAAGTAATTTCAGTTTTGTATTTTAATTTTTAAAACTTAATTTTATTATTAAATAAGTAAAATTATTTGATTATTTAATATTAGTTACTAATACAATTCTCCGGAAGTTAATGTAAAAGACTTAATGGCTTTCATACAATTTCCTTATTTTTATCATAATAGAATAAATTTTATAATAAAAGCTAAATTTTAATTATATAAAATTAAAAATACTATTTTATAATTTTAAAAATTGTCTAATACCGATATCATTTTAATATCAATATTCAAAATCTTACCAAATTTACTAGGACATAAATATTTTTTTAAAAATATTATATTGTAATAAACGGGAATGTATCATCATGACCATGGGGGCATGGGTATGGGCATGGGAAACAAATCTTAAAAGGGAATCAAAGTGAGAAAAAAGACGGGGCGCATCTTTCTTTCTTACTTTCTTTCTTTGGACACCATCACCACCACTCCACTCCCCCACCTGCTCAAGATATGGTAAGCGCCACATGATTTCATGTTGGGAAGAAAAAGGGCACCTCAGCTGACATCACCTGTATCTCTATGAAGGATTTGCTTGGGTCCCCCACAAATGTTTTTTCCACCTCTCTTTTCCTTTGCTTTCATCCAGAACCCACCCATCTCTCAAAGATATATGTCCATGGGCATTGTTGTGTTGTATATTTAAAGAAATCCCACCTCCCATTTTCCCTTAAATATTATAAAGATTTGATCTTTTCTGCATTTTTGTTTTTTCTTCTTACTGGGGTTTTTACTATTTCTCTCACTATTTGCATTGCTTACTCTGTAATTCATTTCCGAAATCAACATTTACAAGATTTGGCAGGAGATCTGTTCGGATCTTGCTTTGTGGGGCTGTGGATTTTGTTGGGTTTCATTTCATCAATACAAAAAAGGCCTCCTCTTCTTGTGATCTCACCTTCTCTCATTAAACCAACTCACACCACCTAAAGACAGCGGCTTTCATAACCAAAATAAAAAAAGAAGCAGAGCACCATTCTTTTTGTTTAACCAATCGGTCTACCTTCTTCTTCTTCTTCTTCTGATTCTTCTTGTTTACTCGTCTTGAATCTTTAATCCGCTGCAATGGCTATAGCAGCAGAGTCAGAGTTTCATGTTTTGGCTGTTGATGACAGCCTCATAGATAGGAAGCTGATTGAAAAACTCCTTAAAAAAAACTCATCTTATCAAGGTATTGCTGAACTTTCATGGCTTTAGTTGCCAATTATTCTAGTTGGTATTTATTGGATTTTGATTAGAAATGCGTTTCTGTTATGTTATAGCAGTTACTACAGTTGATTCTGGAAGCAAAGCTTTGGAATTTCTGGGTTTGCATGAAGATGAACAGAACAATGCAAATTCACCTTCTGTTTCTCCAAACAACCATCATGCAAGTTTCCTTTTTTTAAAACCTTTTTTTCCCTTACCCTTTCTCTGTAATGTCAGAGATTCCTCATATTCCTTAGTGATTGTCCCTAAACTTTCTTGTCTGGTTTTTCTGATTGTATCTTTTGTTTTCTTTTCCTTTTGTTGTTATTTTACAGGAAGTGGAAGTGAATCTTATCATTACTGATTACTGTATGCCTGGCATGACTGGCTATGATTTACTGAAGAAAGTAAAGGTATTACTACCTTTTTGCATTTGGTTTCTATTCTCTTCTCCTTTCTTAAAACTTTCCTATTAAGATCCATTCTATTCATGGCAAGATAGGTTCCTTTGAATCTCTTTCCCTGATTTAGAAACCTGAAGTTATATTATTTTTACTAGTTGCCAAAATTTTCCTTCTTTCGCCAATTGCTAAGGAAATGTAAATGATTTTCTTAAGAATATTTACCACCGATCCTGTACCTAAGCAGATCAGATCAGGCTCAGATACTCCCAAGATTTATCCTTTTGTACATATACATGTCATTTATATACAGAAACATCAAGTGGGTACAGCTACTTATTTTGCTTTTCTCTATGGTTTTTTCAGGAATCATCATCCCTGAGAAACATACCAGTAGTTATTATGTCATCTGAGAATGTCCCTTCAAGAATCACCAGGTAAAAGATCATATTAAGCATAATTTGGAAATTACTTTTTTCAATTTCTTGATCCCGTTCTGTACCATTCAGAGGGTGTAAAATTATGTTCTTGGGACCGTGAAAATTTGACTGTTAAGGCAACTGAGATTTTGATGACAGATGTTTAGAGGAAGGAGCAGAAGAATTCTTCTTGAAGCCAGTACAATTGTCAGATTTGAATAGGCTTATACCTTATATGATGAAAACCAAAGTCAAGAGCCAAGAACAAGCGCACCAAGAACAGCCACCACCACCTCCACCACCACAAAAACAACAGCTGCCACAACCACAACAACAACCAGCTTCCAATAATAAGAGGAGGAAAGCTGTGGAAGAAGGACTTTCACCAGATAGAACCAGGCCAAGGTACAATGGCATCACTACCATGAGCTAATTGATCAAGGATCTTGAAATTGTCCTTTCCCCCCTAATTTAGATCAATCAGGCTGGATAGTGTGTAGAAAAATAGAATGTTCCCTTCCAATTTTGTTTTGTAAATTAGTCGATCAAAAAAAAAAAAAAAAGAGAAAGGCAATGTTGTATCTATAGGATATATGATTATGTCTTCTTAATTCAAAAGAGCACTACAGAAAAAGGCTAACTTTACAGATTCTTGTTATGTTGATAGTATGATCAGAAATTCAATTTTCATTTCTTTTTTACCATTTTTGCTTTGGTGACTCATCCACTCTTTACAATTTTTAGATCATCTAAGATTGTTACTAGGCCGGGTTAGATCGGGTCAAGGGCCCAATTAAGAAATGGTTCAACCTTGAGTCTTTTCGGGTTACCCCAAACTAATATTGCTTTGGTTTTACTCCTCAAAATAAAAATGTTTTTGGTTAAAAACTAATTTGTCAAGCCTAAGATCATTCTTAATAGCACACTAAACAAAGTTCCAACTATGGATATTGATATAGTACAATATTAGTGCTTATTAATACCTAATAGTCTAAAATAATTATTTATCAAATTAAAATTGACTTTCTTATTATAATTCAAATTAAAAAAATCAAATGTTCACTCGATACTTTAATTTATCAAAATTAACATAAAACATTTATTTTTTAAATATAATAATTATTAGCTAAAAATAAGAATATTTTCTTTTCAATTTACCCTTTCAACTTTTTTAATTTATGATTCTTACTAGATATTCTTCAATACAAATATTTGGTAGTAGTATAATTCTTTTTTTACATTGATAACAACCCAAGTAAAAAAAATTTCAAACTCAATATCGAGCTCCATAAAACTTAGACAAGGCCCAATCCATTGCCAATCTACACAAAACATTGATTATTATAAACACATTTGATGTAAATTTTACACACCAATAAATATCCATACAACCAGTTCTACATGCATCCATCTCTCTCTAAAACAACAAAAACAATCATACACACAGTCTGAAGAGGTCTAGTAATACGCAACCTTACTCCTAAATAGTAGAGAGGTTGTTTCCTAGTGCAGCCATCTCCCTCTCTAAATGCCATATTCACAAATTCATCCATCTCCCTATCTAAATGCTATATTCACAAATTCATCCCAAGTTATGAGGACCTGCAATAACAAAAATAAAGGAAATTTCTAAGTCAAAGATAGTAGACAGGATCAAACAAGAGGTATAAGAATTCGCCTTTCCATTTGATAGTTGGTTTCAGCTTGAGTTTAAAAACACTTTTAGGCCCGAGCTCAAGCCAGCCTATTGCTAACCTTAGGTCCATACTCAAAAATGTCAAAAAACATGGCTCAACTACACATTTCTGTCTTCATCAAACAAAATCACCTCAAAAACACTATTCTATCAAGGACTCAAAGACTGTTCCCTTACGAGAGCTCTTTAAATCAAAATTCTGAGTATGTCATGAAATAAGCTCTATGCTTTTTCAAAAATATATCAACACATAATGCACCAACCAAAAAATATATAAATACTCCACAACTGGATAGTTCTGGAAATGTATGACTTTGTTACACTTAGGAATTCATACATAGAACTCGTCGAAAAAGAAATCTTTTCAAAGACTCAATTTCAACATACACAGAATGTATCAATTTGGTAGATAGAAACATATGACATCGTTGAAGAGCCTGTTTCGTAGATCAGGATTAGTTTGACAAGCAAGTTCGACCTCAAAATTTTATCTCCCACATATACACATGCAGAGCAATCAAATTATAAACAAATACAGTAATAAGAACTCTACTAACATATATAAAATGTTCAACATTATCTTGAATCAAATGAAGCTCGAAGTATGGACAGACGACAAATTTGTCAATACCTTGTTGCAACGATAAGGGAAATATAGTTTAAACCTCATAGATAGATGGAAAAGGATGCATTTTCCTATTAACAGCTATTTAGGACCAAATGGTGTACATAATCAAACTTATTTCTAATGTGTAGAAGTGCTAGCACAAACTGCCATTCAAGAATTAATATATGGAAATAAGATTAGACCGCTAATGCAGAAAACACAAGAACAGAATAACAGCTTTAAGGAATGGTAATGATGCCTCGCTGGTAAGCAATAACAGAATTAGAACCTCAGCGGGAAAGTGTAAAGAACTGACCAGGCTAGTCACTCCCGAAATTATCATAATTCACACCTTCAGACATAGTGTCCAGTCTTCTAACATCACCTGTAACATTAGAGCATCAGGTTTTTTTGCTAGTTTTGCAACGCGCCACAAGAGCTATAAAGGCACATAAACACTAACCTTTGTGATCTATGTCTGGAGAATCTAGAAAGCTTTCATCGTCTGGTCCTAGAAAGGGTGATCTAGAGTAGTTCTCCAATATATCTGCAAATTTTTAAACAAGAGAGTGAATCTAGAAAAAATTCCAACACTCATTAGCATTATCTGATTAATACTCCAATAATTTGTGTATTAAAATCAGCAAAATTGTCCGTTTCACATGCATGTTCTAGCAAAGTCATAGCCATACAGAAGATGGTTTAATTTTCCACTTCAACATCAATGTATGAAAGATAATCCAGAATGAAAGACACATAAGAAAGCGATGAAGTATGAAAGGGCAGGTCCAACTGTGAGCTTGCAAGCAAGCACTCAACCGGTGGACCGCTCATCCACATGAGTACAGATGAACAGACATTTGGCAGGAAATGAAACAAACCTGAACTTCGGGAAAAAATTGTCAGATCTGTGAGACTGAGATTTCGAGAAATTTGATCCAGAAACCCATAAGAACAATCGTCTGTATTCAGCATGGGGTCATTCAGAGATTCTGAGTTGGACTCCAGACTTCTGAAAGTTGCAGCAACAGATACATCTGTACTTGGCGGGCATGCTTCCAACACTCTATCAGCACCGAACATAAAAGTGGAAGGACCCAAATAACCAGATTCTGATTTGATCGCTTCACCATTAAGTCCTTGCATAAGACCAATGTTTGATCTTTGTGTTGAAAGCATGTTTTGAGGGGCATCAAGTCTGTCGGAATGAGCAGACATGCTGATAGTATGATCCATAATTGGGTGGAGTAATGATCCACCGTTAGCGAATCCATTAGTTAGACTTGAAGCTAACTGCTGGTGCAGGTTCTCTGACTTCAGTGCTGGTCCTGTATGTTCTGGGGCATAGCACGCAGAATTCTGGGCTGCTGACGGAACAAAAGGTGAATAACAATAAAACAGCACAGAACAGAGGAGAAAATGCAAATCGATTTACTCCCTTCTTCCTTTTAATTATTGATGATATAGCTTAGCCATTTTCAACCAAATAATTCCATACAAAAGGTTCTCAGTCATTTGAATCTTTAACCAATAAAACTTAGGGAAAACAGCACATCCAAATAACTATAGTCCACTGATGCAAAGCATGAACATGAGAGATTAGATCATATAATCAACATGTTGATCAGTTAAAAGAAGTCTCACTCATATAATCAACATCTTGTTGATTAGTTAAAGCAAGTCTCACTTGGTGCAACATGAGATCCATTAGAAGTAGGTAGAGGAGGAAGACCAGTTGGATTTATCTGACGCATCAGTTCCACCTGCTGCTCAAGAAGTTTGTTGAATTCACTTATTTGTTGCTTAACCATCAGCCTCAGATAATAAGCATTGAAGAATTCACGATTCTCTTCTTCAAGCTTCTGCCAAACTGTGAAAGAATGTTGGAAAATATGATAAATCAGAAAGTAAACGTAAATTTGCTTCTTCAGTGTAACCAAATTATAATGAGGACACACATTCACATGCAAGGAACCAAGAAAATGCAGGCATATTAACAAGTGCCTACACAGGAGGAGAATAAGTAAAACGCCCGGGTGACTTCAATAATAGCATTACTATAAGAAATATGGACAAGGCAATCTTTTCGTGAAACTCCGTATATCTTTCCTAGAGAATTTCTAAACCTCTGGGCTTAGTAAAACGTAAGTTGCTATAAATTTCAAAAAAAAAAATGTAAGTTGCTATAATTCACAAATACAAATGGAATGGTCATACAAAAGTATAGGAACATGATCTAAACAAGTGGTAGCATTTACGAGTAGTCCATGTTAAGTAACAAAGGATTAGCAACAAAATGAAGCCACTTTCAAGGTGGAATTTCTACTGACATAACCATGGTAAAATTAACCAAAACAAAAATTATATGGGCATTGTAACAGTGCCTGTGACTATAAATAATTATAAGGCCATCAGATTTTTTCAACCTGAGTGCTGATCAGTGACTATACACCAAACTGTGATTGATACGTATTAATTCTAAGCAATCATGAGCCAAAATATATTGTTAAATGTCTCTGTCAGTATGATCAGTACTAACCAAGCTCAGTAAAGCCAGGCTCTATCTTTGCCTGGGCTAACAATGTTTGTACAACTTCCCTCTGGTTCATATACAGCTGAAGACATCTTTCTATAAGATTTTGCACCTGGAATTCAGGAACAGAAAGGACGCACATGTTAACGCATATACATGTGAAGTAAGCTACACAGAAAGGTTTATACTTCACCACACTGAAAGCTCAACAGCTTACCACTTGTATATCTCTTGGTGAAACTCTTCTCCCTGGTGGTCCACTTGACATCTCTTAATCTTTTGGATAAATAGGATACAAGATAAGTTCGTTTAGCACTCTTAGAAACAACAAAAAATCAATTAAAAATTCAATCCTTCAGCCATCATTTGGTCCAACTATCCTACATACAATAACGTGCTAGTCCTGAAAGCAAAATCAGAATCCATATATAATTACATCAAATTCTTTTCAGTTACAAAACGCGCACTGCATTATTTCACAGAAAAAAGTATTTGCCACATACAACAATCCAGAGATTCATCAAAGCCATTCAAAGCTGTCTTCCACGATTCATTTCCTTCAATTGATCGAACAGCCCAGGTTTGTTAATGGTTCTTAAAAGGAAATAGAGAGAAAAAGAGAAAGGAAGCAATAGAAGAATTCCCATCTCCATCAATGTTTCGTTTCAACTTGATTGGATAGAAAAACATGCGCACCAAACTGTTCATTAGAAAGTGTCATGAAGACAAGACAAGAAATAACATAAAATAAAAACTTGAAACTACGGTAATATTTCTGTTAGATATCTCTAAAAACAAGAACTTGGAAGATAATAAAACTTCAAAGTTTGAAAATAAAAAAGAAGACAATCGTATCATCTTCCCCATGAAAGAAAAGGCCCGAAACAGGACACGCAAAAACAAAAGCATCTCCTCCTGATCACCGAATTCCAGAAAGAAAATCGAAATCTTTAAACTCTCACGAACCGAGATCAACAAGTACCATAAGAATTATAAAAAAGCACACACACACACACACACATCATATGAATGTATTCCAATAAGCCAGAATATACTCAGTCGATATTGCAGATGAAATAAAACAGACAGCTAGAGAATGAAAAATGAAAAGTAAATTTATGGGCACGAATGATCGAGTTCTACCAGAATAAAAATTCAGACAAAAACGATAACTTTAACATGGATAATTTCGATTCAGTAGAGCAAAGATAATCCTTACCCTTTATAGGAATCGAGAGTTGGGATGGAGGAGGAAATCTCTAAACTTGTAAGTATTGAACCTTTTTGCTCGAGCACAACTGATCAAAAAGCTTGGTTTTTGCTGATGTATAAGAATACAGTACTAAGGACGTGGGTTGTTGACACGTGGCGCTGGTGGGACCTAGTGGAGGAGATCAGATGGCGGTGGTGGTGATTGACTAGGACTCCTTATTGTTTAACAAGTTGGGTTTCGTTGCCGATCACAACATGGTGAACATGCGCAGTAGGGGTAGTTTCGTTAATTTAAAATATATAAAATAACGTCTTTTTTTAATTAAGTTTGAGCCTGAATTACTCGAGCCTGTACTGATTTTGAGACTTAATTTTTCTAAATTGATCTATTAAAAATATTTTAATTTAGATTCATAAGCTAACTCTTTGTCATCCCTAAATGACATATTTGAAAAAAACTATAAAAAATCATCTTTTTTTTAATTATCGGTATTTGATAAGAATGACAATGGTCGAGCTACAATTGATCGAACTCGATTTAAATTTTTTGAAATTAAATTTGGCTTGAATGAATCAAAATAACGTTATTTTAATAAAATTAATTGAATTGTTCGAACCAAATTTACATTTGGCTTTTTAATTCGAATCAGATCTAAAATCTAAGTATGCGACTGGCTAAAAATTGAATAAAATAAAAAATTTGAAATATAATTAAAAGCAATTGTTATTAACAATGGAAGAATTTAAAGTTTAACTTAAAAAAATTGTTAAATAAATATTAATTAATTAATTTTAGTTTATAAGAAGTTATTAATTTACAAAAATTAACTAATTAATTAATAAGCTTATTGACTTTTAACAACTAGAGTTATTAAAGTAAATCAAATAAAAAAGTTAAAAATCGAACTGAAAAATTAAACGGTTCAATATTATGGTTCGCCCAGGGTTAAATTTTTTATTCAACGTTTATATCAAATTATTAGTAAATCATGAATTTCAAACAATATATTCAACGAAAATATCGAATAAATCATGTAATTAAACTCAAATAATAAGAAGAGAGTTTCTTTTTTTTTAAGGGAAAGAAGAGAGTTTCTAAAACATTAAAAAAAACCTTATATGAATGAAACCGTAGGTTTAAATTTAGCCTAAAATCAACTTGATTGAAGTTTAAGTTTGATAAATTTTGTCAATTAAATTAAAATTGATCGTACTTAAATTTAAAATTAAAAGTCTTTTTAACAAAATGTTAAACTATATTTTTTTTGAAAATTTAAACTCTAATAGTTAGAGTAAATGAATTTTCATTTATTAAAAAATACATTACAATTAAGAGCTAAGTAATATAATTTTCGGTCACTTTAAAGTTAAATGAATAAAATATATTTTATCCGTAAGTTAATCAAACTTAGACTAAAATTTATTTTTTCAAGCATTGAATTAGTTTCGATAATTTGATCAAAACAAAATTATTTTATTTTGTAAGTAAAAATTAAATCTTAATAATTCATCAATTATTAGTATCATTTTATTTAAATCTAATTGATTACATTTAGTTATTTGACAAGTCAAACGTTATTGAAATTATTTGGTAATTGACTGATTGATTACATTTAGTCATTTACTTGATTAATTATATTTAATTATTTGATAGGTCAAAACGTCACACCAATTTATTACGTATGGATGATGAGATTCCAATGATACAGAGTCAATTCTAATAGATTTATTGAAATGTTTCATTGGCGTACATCCAGTAGGAATTGAACCTACAAATTTGTCAATTATGAGTTGGGCGTTTTAACTATTCAGCCATGGATACTTTGTGGGGGTCCTCGTATATGGTGAATAACCAAATTTTAATTGGAATGAAATCTATAGGATAAATCAATCCAATTTAGGAGGAATTAATGAAAGGACATCAATTCAAATCCTGAATTTTTGAATTGAGAGAGATCAAGAATTCTCACTATTTCTTAGATTCGTAGACCCAATTCATTTCAGTGGGATCTTTCATTAATATTTTTTTTCCATCAAGAGCGTTTTATAAAATTCTTGGACTCCCAAATTTAGAGTATCATACTTTGACGCAATTCACATAGTTCAACAAGTACTTGATATTTCACGATCAAGAATGTAGTACTATTTGTTAGTATTGGTCCTTAATATAGTATTAACAATCGAAAGGTGGTCGACAGAAAAAATATCTATTTGACGGAACTTTTTCCTATACTTGTAAATTTTATTGGACCCAGAAATGATACATTGGTTCTTTCAATATCAATAGGTTAATTGTTTCGCTATTATATCTTCCAAAAGAAAAACCAGATCCCAGAGAGAGAGCTGTTTTAACAAAAAATTTAATATTTGAAAATACAATTGTACCCTTTTTAATGATATTTTGTTAAATGATAATGGGTTAGCGTCTTGTTCTACCAACCAAACCCACGTTTTAATTGCTGCGGCTTGCCTTTCTCTTCTCCATGTTTTTGCTTTATTCACACCGGTAGTAGAACACAACCAAAGTTGACCCTATCTATGATTTTATGGAGAGCTCAATCTTATCTGTTTCTTTATGAACGATGCAATCTTTTTCCAACTTTAAGAATCTAATTTTGCTCTATTAAATTTGTTCTTTCACTTTGAGAAGTCCTGAGATGCTAGTCAATTTTGTCCATATTTAACTTTCAAAATATCTATTTCTCTTTAATTTAAGTACTTTACAAAAAAAAAATATTTTGAAGGTTAAAGTATTTTATTCTTCTTCACAAGCTTTTTATTATTAATAAAAAAGGACAATAATAGAGTTTATTTTTCAAACAGATTATTAGTGAAAAAATAAAACTCATATATTTAAAATAACGTAATATTTATATATTTATTTTTTATTTATATACATAAGAATAAGCCGATAATAATATAAAAATAAAGATAACATATCCACATTTTCACTAAATTTGGACATTAAAATTAAAAAGATAAATTATAAATTTATAACAAATTTAAATCAACTTTAAACGTATATTTTTTGAATAAATATAAATTAAATTTAGAATAAATTTATGTAAATTAGATTTATTTTTTAAATAACAAACTAATCTTACAAAATTTTGCAACATACAATAACTAGTAAGAAATATTGTTTTCTTCACTATAATATTGTGTACATGTATATTTTAAATAATAGTATATTAAAAATTAAACATTAATATTTTCACTTCTTAAACATACACATACGCATATATATTAACTTACTTTATATATTTTTTCTCCATCAGTTATAATGAAATAAAATATTGTTTTTAATTCATGCTCTCATATAAGAATGTTACTGTCTGGCCTAACCCAATTTTAACCTGAGTTGACTAAGTCACAGGTCGAAGTCTGGTCAAGCACGGATTGACCTGGCCTGACCTGATTGTTACTTCAAAAACATTGTTTTTTGTCTTTTTTATATAAGGTGGGTTGGGTTAGTCTGACCCGCCCATGGCCCATCGGGCCATGCCATGAGTATCCCAGCCCGTCAGGCCACAAGCCACCTACCTAGTGGCCTAGTCCCAACCTGGCCCATTGACGTTCTTACCCTTATAAATCATTTTATATGTAAATAACTAATACTAATTAGCTGATTTTATCAAACGTCTTTAATAAAGAGCTGATGTTATTAGCTAGTCAAATTTGTTGTTAATTAACCGCTAATAGAATCAGCTAACAACTAATGCAATCCACCTACTATTGAAATGCAGATAGCTACCAATTACTAGGAAGAAGATACAACTAATAACTCAAGAAAGTTAGAATAACAACACAGAACTTTCCTGTTTCAATCATTCAATGAAGATGAGGTTGACTTATCAACTGCCTAACATTGACCAGTTCTCAGTGCATGATCCAAGTCGGAAATCAGATCATCCACATCCTCTATGCCTATGGAGATTCGAACGAGATCCTCGGTCAGACCTCTTGCCTCTCGATCTGCTGCCGGTATGGAGGCGTGCGACATAAAGCAGGGCATGCTAATAAGGGACTTCACACTTCCTGCAACAACAGACGATAATAGATTCAAGGAAACAGTACATGCAAGAAACCAGCAGCTAAAAAATGTGGGACACTAACAAACCAGGATATTTCCAGGTTTCCTAGTTCCAAATCAAGCAAACCTTAAACCACAGAACACCAGGCACACAACTAACAATTTGGCATGTACATGATAAATCATAAATTATGTTTTTCTATATGCTCTTTAATTAAAAAAATGAGCTTTGACCAGAAGTCTTATTACCGAAACTGACAGTAATACTGAAGTACTTGGTAGCTTCAACAACGTGTTTTGAAAGTGCCAAAGATCCAGTTAGAAAGCTAAGCACAGATCCTGCACCTCTTGCCTGCAAGAGATCACAAAGTTTTTGACAAAAAGAAATTATATTCATAAAATTAACTGCAAAATTTCGTCTGATGCAGCACCTGAGAATAATGTAAATCATGTCCGGGATGCCCAGGAAGACCTGCATAGTAAACTTTCTTCACCCGTGGGTGAGACGACAGGAACTCTGCAATTTTCTGTGCATTTTCCTGCCAAAGGCACAGGAAGAAACTTCAACTTAAACCTGTTTAACAACTTCCCATTTGTGCACTACTACACAGCAAAGCAGTCCAAAACAGTATAGTATAGAAAATATTACATGAAATTATCCTTCTTGAACACCTTAACGGTAAAGGGCTTACATAGAGTTTGACAATTTTTTTTAACTAACTGGTATTGCAATTAGTCTATCACTACATTTGGAAAAACCAAAGAAGACAAGGCGGAAGGATAAAGCTGTCTCTTGAGCAATTCGAAACAGTACCTGTTGTTTCTCAACACGCAAGGCCATGGTCTTGACTCCACGCATACAAATCCAGCAGTCAAATGGAGATAGCCCAGAGCCTTCTGCATTTTGCAGGAAATACAAATCTCTTGCCAAGCTGGTTAAAAGCACATCAAAGATGTCAAAGGACACATAGCATTTATATCTTACAGATAAAGTTTGATAGAATAAAACTACGAATCTAGGAACTAGCTTATATTCAAAGGGTTTAGAAACACATAATACAAGATATGTCATTAGTTCCAACCATGAAGTTAGTTGGCATCAATCAAATTTAACGAACAGGAAGAACGAAGATGTTAGCATTAACAAAAATGCAACTTCAGACAAAATATTATTAACAGGCAAGAGGGAAAAGAAAAGAAAAGAAAAGGAAGGTGGCTTGTGTATATAATATGAAAGCAGGAATTTAGTATAAACCTTTCATTTTTAACCACAAGCACCCCTGCCATGACATCACTGTGTCCTGCTATAAACTTTGTGGCTGAGTGCATCACAATGTCTGCAGGAAGCACGAACTAATAAAATTTGGCAGCACTAGCAAGCTAGAACAACTCACAACATTAAATTTATTATACATTTAAAACACATTGGCTCGGACCTGCTCCAAGCTCCAAAGGTTGTGATAGTACAGGAGACATAATACTATTATCTATCAAGAGGAGGGCACCATGTTGATGCGCCAACTCTGCAATTTTCTGAGAATTTGACAAGAAGATTCACAGATTAAATAACAAGATATGAAGAGTACAATAACATCAAGAAACAGGAACTGAATCAATAACCGAAATACAGAGCTAGAAAGCAATTGAGGGGAATTTGCTACTTCATTACCAAATCCCTCCACCCACTATACACAAAAAAGAAAAATTCAACATGCAACCAATTTTACCTTTAAATATGTTCAAGTCTAAACATGAAATGAACTAAATTAAGAACAATCAACATGACTTGCAAATGTCAAATCAATATAAAACTCAAAAATAAGATAATTGTAAACAAGCAAAATGTCATAAATTTGGAGAAACGAGGACATCTTACGCGAATGTCAGAGATTTGTTGACGAGGGTTTGTTGGGCTCTCTAGCCACACAAGCTTTGTCCAGGGGCCAATCGCTGATGCAACCTCATCTAGATTAGTTGTATTTACTCGTCTGCAAATAACAAGCTTTAATGCTTCATTCACGCCAAAGCGTTGGCGAATATGAATTAAAAAAATGTTACTAACTTGACCATAATTCCAGTTTTAGGAATTACTCGTGACAATAATCTATCAGAACCACCATAAATGTCTTCGCCAGCAATGATTTCCTCACCTATGATTGCAATGGCCTATATTAATATTAAAAATTCCAGAAAAAATCCAATGGTGAATTTGTGAAGATAAAAGGTATACGGATAATATTATACCCTAAAATGTACACACAATATATGAGAGATGACTGACATCTCATATTACATGCAGTAACCTCATATTTCTATAATATATATAGATTCAAGACATAGGGATATGTGTCAGCTACACAAAAAATTGGTACAGAGTATCACAGAGCACTGAAGAATGAAATTTATTCCCAACTTGACTTGATAGCATCACTCTTATTTACCTTATTTGCTTCATCTTGTTTTAGTAGTTTTCATGGGTTGGCAGAGATCTATGTTGCATCAATGTCTAGTGTCTTTGTCAAATGCAACACTTATGACAACATGGGTTTTTTTTTATATATAAAAAAAGATAGCCATTTTCATATCCAATTATGGAAAGATCCTTTCAGAAGTTTTCGGCACCTATAGCATGTATTTCCATTCTTGGCAAAACACTTAAATCTTTATGCCCACATGACCGTGTGATTACAAACTAGAGGTGATAATGGATAATAAGTAGAAGATTAAGAAAGCACCAGTTCCAACAAGATGGCTAGCAGCAGATAAAGCAGCCATTCCACTTGTAAAGCAAAATGCTCTATGACCCTTATCGAGCTTAGCCAAAATCCTAAAGAATGAGGACGCAGAAAAAATCAACTTAAAGAAAAAAGAAGTTGATTCATCCAAGGATTGTGAATGTGCACCCATAGAAAGCATACCTTTCCAAAGCATCCCTTGTAGGATTACCACTTCTCGTGTAATCATACGGACCATTTTCAGTTGCTGATGGCTGTAATATAGGGAAAAGAAGATAAAAAGTACGAAACTATCAACCATGCATGCAGATCTCGTATAATAATGGAACTAACCCACAGAATTACATGGATCCTGTTTTGAATTTTAACAACTTTCAGTACTTTATAAACCGCCTTCTAAACAACAGAAACACTTTTAGAAGGACCAAATTCAGATTGTCAAAATGCCAACTCTTAACTAATTTATTGGAGACCTCCTTCAATTAATTCCTTTTTAGTACTACGCAATTATGCTCTTGTGCTACCTCACTCTTTGCACATGCTAAAGAGGCAGTAAATCTTATTCTTATTTTTCTTGTTCATCCTAACTTTTTAGGTATCACAAGAGGGGTTTCAAGCTCAGAATGCAACTGAAAGATCATGAATATCACTGGATTCTTTTGTCTTTAATAATGAAATGAAAATGCAAATATGGGTATAATTGATAAAAATTACCTGTTTAAATACAGATGTTTGGTACAGAGGCGTGCTTACTGCATTATAAGGATCAAACTCATTCTCAAAGTTCATCAACATTGTTGAAATGCTAGGTTCTCGAATATCAACATCTGCAGCATATGAATCACATAAATACAAACAAACCGCCTGTTCAAATTAAAATCTAGGGAACTTAAAGCTACAAACCGTTTACGCAATCAGCCACACTCTCAACAAAAGCCGAAGTGCTAACAGCCATATCTTTGTCCTTCAAGCAATTAAATTCAAATTTATTTGCTGAAGTCAAACGCTTTCGTTTCAGATCAAGTTCCTGCTTAACCCAATGAGTGGTTGGGAAATTCCCACAAGTTGTATCCTGCACAAGCAAAATGGATGAGAACATATTTTCTTGAATAAGCTATTAAGGTAAAACAAAAAACAAAGGAGAAAGGACGGCATTAAGTACAACTTGCAGAGAAAAAGAAACAATCTACATTACTCCAAGATACTAAGCTGGAGCTCCTTCATCAAAAGGAAAGCCAAAACCAAGAAAGAAAAAGGAAAACAAAATAAATAAAGGTTTTGGCTCCCTCATCCCCCCCAAAAAGACAGCTAAGAAAGGATCAAGATAAGTAAACTTACAAAAACAAGAAACATTAACTTTAACACAAAATTTTCTAATCTGAACCAATGAAAAGAGAAAATATAGAAACGATAATAAAAGAAGGCTTCCTTCAATTTGATTTCAATCATGTTCCTCAATATTTTCCTCATTGCATAAATGGTTCTACTCCAAAATCTTAAATGATCGATTTTGTAGCTGACTCACTCCAGCTCCAACCAAAAGTTAATCCTTTTAAACGTGACTGACTCAAATCGATGATAAAAAATTCGAAACCAGAGAACCCCGTTTCATGATGGCAAGAAAGAGGTGGAACATTATGACAAGAAATAAAATGCAACTCCATTAAACCGGACCACAAAAACAAGACAAGAAATGGAAAACAGAAAAAAGGAACCCCAAGGCTTGCAGAAAATTACAGAAAGATCACGTCTTTCAAACACTTACTCCACAATTGAGACGAGCAAGAGCAGGAAACGCAAGCCTGGCAGTAGCCGTTGTACTGGGCGAAGAACTCATGCCTGCTAGTAAGACAAAGGTTTAGTATATGGGTTTGGTTTATTGGCAAACAAATATACCAAAGTGGTATGATAGAATGATATTTTAAACGTACACTGAAAAACAAGTAATGTGAAGAACTTTGTATTGTATTTCTGTATAGAATGATATTTTAAACATACACTGGAAAACATGTAATTTGAAGAACGTTGTATTGTATTTCTGTGTGAATTGTTGCACAATGTGTGCTGTATTTATTGAATTGATTCAATCTAAACTAAGTATAAAGCTTAAATAAAGATTAGAACAGATTGAATAATGTACGTTTGAATAATGTGTATGATAATTAATCTGTTGAGATGTTATCAGACAGACAATATAGTCAATCGATATCGTAGAAGAAATGAAACAGATAGCTAGAGAATGAAAAAAGAAAAGTAAATTTATGGGCACAACTAATCGAGTCCTACAAGAACAGAAATTCAGATAAAAACGATAACTTGAACATAACGAAATGGATAATTTCGACTCACTAGTGCAAAGATAATCCTTACCCTTTATAGGAATCGATAGCTGGGACGGAGGAGTAAGGCTGCGTAGATCTTCCCGCGTTTAGCGAGATTTTTTTAGGGCCGTTGTATATCTTGTTGCTGTTTGAGAGTTGGGAAGGAGGCGGAATGGTCTAAAGAGTAAAGTCTAAACCTGTAAAGATTGAACCTTTTTGCTGGAGAGCTAGGCTGATGTATACGAACACAGTACTAAGGACTTGGGTTGTTGAAACGTGACACTGGTGGGGTCTAGTGGAGGAGATTAGACTGTGGTGGTGAGTGACTAGGAATCTATTGTTTAACAAGTTGGGTTTTGTCGAGGATCAATAGGTGGTGAAAATGCCAATGGCAGATTAGAGGGAAACCAGAAAGATTCATCCTTTTTTCCTTTTTCCTATGTGATTTTGCTGAAGTTCAATTGAATTTCAGTTGCTTAATTTAATTTTGAGTTGAATTATTAAAAAATATTGTTTTTATTTTTATTATTATTTTCTTTTTTCCTTTTTACCAAAATCACCACCAAGAGTAGTCTGATGTCATCATAAATCAAACCATCATTGATATAGGTAGGTATAACTACCAATTACTGGGAAAAAGGATGCAACTAATCACTTAAGAAAGTTGGAATAATAACACAAAACTTGCCTATTTCATTCATTCAATGAAGATGAGGTTGAATTATCAAGTGCCTAACACGGACCAGTTCTCACTTCTCGGTGCATGATCTAAGTCAGCACTCAGATCATTTGTTCAGGGATATTCAGACGTAGTATAAGTTAGTTGCTAAAATACTAGAATTTGTTATTTATGTTTGTTATAATCTGTCGTACAGGTTTGTTAGAATTTGTTGCACATTTCTCAATATATATCTGTGCTTTCCCTGTATCAAACATACAATAATAATAATAATAATTCCTTTGAATATTTCTCATCTCCTTTATGGTATCAGAGCTGCACCAAGTGTAATTGCATTTTTTATCCTATCATTTTTTTTCAATCACCGATCATGGCTCCAGATGGTTCACTAGCGGCTGACGGCATCTTCGACCTAATCTACTTGAATATGCAATCTATATTCAAATTAACTGACTCAAACTATCCGGTACGGCGAGTCCAAATCTTCTCTCTACTCATCAGGTATGAATCGATGGGTTATGTTGATGGTAGCCAACCATGTCCTGATGAAACTGATGATTCATATAAGCAATGGATGCAACAAGATAAACTTCTTCTCCATGCACTTATAGCCTCGGTCGATGCTACGATTGTCAATATGCTCGGATCTATCACTTCATCTCACCAAACTTGGGCTTTTCTTGCTTGGATGTACGCAAATAAATCACGCTCGCGACTTATGTCTCTTAAAGAGAGACTAATATCAATCACCAAGGGTGATTCATCAATTACAGACTATCTTCAACGCATCGAGAGTATTGCTGATGAACTCGCTATTATTGGCCGACCGATTGATGACACAGATCTTGTCATCCACACAAACAAAGAAATAATTATGTTTTAAGAATACACCAAGAATAGAATCCCTATTCAATTTAACCAAATATGTCATATAAGTTCATTGGACGACATTAATAGGTGTACATGCCATTATTGAAGGTTTGAATCTTTTGTCAGTATATAACCATATATCTAAATGTTAGAGTAGTGCCCTAAAGGCAATCGCCTTTAGTGTGTTTTGTACAAAGTTGTGTACAGACTTTATAAATAAATAAAGAAAGGCATATTTCATTAATTTGATGTTCATTATTTATGAATTGATATTGATCTATAAGCAAATTAATGAAGTCCATGATATATGACATAGCATGAAGGAA
>JANVCL010000212.1:2076931-2090574 GCA_026546855.1 Erythroxylum incrassatum | reverse complement strand
CTATGATAACTAGGAATCCCAATAACTTAAGAAGTACTAAATAGTAAGAAATCCAATATCAACTAGGAATCTAAACTTACTGCTCCTGCATCAATATCACCAGATCCGGATGAAGGAGGAGGACATCCAAAAGACAACCTTCAGAACTCATGAGGGTCACTTTGAATTTCTCGTGATGCCTTTCGACCTCACGAATGCTCCCTCCACATTTCAAAGCCTTATAAATGAAATATTTCAACCCTTCCTTCGGAAATTCTTATTGGTTTTCTTTGATGATTTGCTCATTTACAACGCAGATTTCCTCCAACACCTGGATCATCTCCGTATGGTTCTGGAAGTCCTAAGACAACAACAGTTGTACGCGCTCGGAAATAAGTGCACATTTGGGACCAAGCAGATAGACTATTTGGGCCATTCAATATCGGAAAAGCGGGTATCCACCGATGAGAAGAAGATTGAAATGATCAGGCAATGGCCCCAACCACGCACAATGAAGGAGCTTAGGGGGTTTCTCGGGCTAACTGGCTATTATCGAAGGTTTATCAAACACTACGGCCTCCTAGCGAAGCCTCTCAATAATTTGCTAAAGAAACAGGAGGTAGGGAGTTGGGACTGGAAGGAACAACAACAAGAAGCCTTTGAACAGTTGAAGGGAAGGTTAACGGCAACTCCGGTATTAGCTCTTCCTAACTTTAATAAATTGTTCGTGATTGAGGCGGATGCATGCGACAAGGGAATCGGTGCGGTACTTCAACAAGAGGGCCGTCCGATAGCTTTCTTGAGCAAAGCCTTAGCTCCCAAGCAACAAGGACTATCAACTTACGAAAAGGAGTTCCTCGCCATTATCAAAGTAGTAAAGCACTGGCACCACTATCTGAATGGGAGGTTCTTCTGATTACAGACGGACCACAGGAGTTTAAAATATCTCCTGGAGCAAAGGATCTCCACACCCTTCCAGCAAAACTGGCTTCCCAAGTTGATCGGATACAGTTTCGAGGTAACCTATCGAAGTGGAAAGGAGAACTTGGCGGCCGACACATTATCCAGAATCTCAAGTCAACAACTACTCACAATGGTGGTCTCGTAGATACAAGCCACCCTGATGGACGAGATCAAGGCAGGATGAGAGGAGGACAAGACCATTAAGGATCTCATTGGAAGGTTAGAAACTACGGACAACCCTATGGGGAATTACGAATGGCGGCATGGAATGCTGAGATGGAAGGGAAGGATAGTAGTAAGTTGCAACAAGGAGCTTCGAAAAAGAATAATAGCCATGGCACATGACAACCCGCAGGGAGGTCACTCAGGGGTGACAGCCACAATTAAGAGGATACAGAGCTTGTTCCACTGGAAGCAGATCACCAAGGACGTGAGAAATCATGTGAAGAACTGTGTAACTTGTCAAAGAAGCAAATACGACCATGCTGCTTATCCGGGTTTGCTACAGCCCCTACCAGTGCCAAACAGATGTTGGAAGGAGGTCACCATGGACTTCATAGAGGGCTTACTATCATCCCAGGGAAAGTCAGCCATCTTCGTGGTCATTGACAGATTCAGCAAATACACACATTTCACAGCAATCAAGCACCCGTATACAATTCAGGAGGTGGAGTAGGTATTCATGGATCACGTATTTAAATTGCATGGGATGCCTGAACGAATCATCTCGGATCAGGATCCACTCTTCATGAGCAAGTTCTGACAGAAAATGTTTAGGTTACAAGACGTAAAGTTGCAACCTTCCACAACCTACCACCCACAGACGAATGGGCAGTCGAAAGCGGTGAACAAGACACTAGAAACTTACCTGAGGTGTTTCTATTGTGATACTCCGCAAAAATGGGTGAGTTGGTTAACTATGGCAGAATGGTGGTATAATACCACACACCATTCAGCCATCAACACTACGCCATTCGAAGTTCTCTACGGGTATCCTCCGCCCATATATATGCCATATGTAACTGGAGACTCCAGAGATGTAGGGATGGATCAAATATTTCAGGAAAGGGAGGCCACACTTCAGATTGTCAAATTCCACCTGAACAGAGCAAAACAGAGGACGAAACTATAGGCGGATAAGAAGCGTTCAGACAGAGAATTTGAGGAGAGGCAAATGGTATATGTGAAGCTATAGCCCTACCGACAGCATTCCTTACAGCGGAGACCCAATCAGAAGTTAGCACCCCTGCGTTACGGACCCTTTCCGATCATTGCAAAGATAAGCAAGGTGGCCTACACGTTGGGATTTCCTGAAGGTACAACTATTCATCCCACCTTCCATGTTTCTCAATTACGGGATTTTGTCTCGGAAAGAACACCTACTTCCAGCCAGCTGCCCATGACAATGAAGGAGAAGGCAAAGGTTCCAGTGGCTATATGGGGACGACAAATGGTGAAAAGGAATAACAGGGCAGTTACACACGTGCTGGTACAGTGGCAAGGAGGGACCAAGGAGGAGGCGACATGGGAATGGTTTTATAAACTACAGAAGAGGTTTCTAGACGTGAATCTGCTGGACAAGGTGCTTCTTGAAGACGGAGGGGATGTTACGATATTCGGAGCTACATGATCCTACGAGGAAGAAGAGGGAGACAACGTCATGGAGGCGAGTTATGAATAAATGAAACGCAACGTAGGAGTCGCAGACACAGACAGGCTCACGTGACACCATCTAGAACATTCCGGTTACAATAGCTTATAAATGGTTGTAACAGAATGAAAAGACAGGCAATTTTTAGTGATGAATTGATTCCCTTTTCTCTCTCTCTCATTCCCTCTCTTTGCGTGATTGTGTGATTGCGAGATTGTGGGAGTGTGCATATTACGTCACTGAGCGTAAAAAAATCGTAACAACTCCATTGATATATCCAAGTTCCTCTTCAACGATATCCTATACTCTGTATTCCAGCTCATATTTCTTCGAGTCCTCCATTGATATATCCAAGTTCCTCTTAAACGATAGCCTATACTCTGTATTCCAGCGTATACCTACACGAGAGGCATAACAGACCAAACCCCACTAAGACAACAATTGAATTAAACCAATAAAAGAACAAAACTTTTAACCTTTTCTGATAAAAAATAACAAATTTAAGCAGTAATGATGGTAGATACGAGAAGGCGATCAAGTGGGTGTTTCAAAACCCTAATCGTGATGGAGAATTGATCAGACGGAAGCAAACCAAGCATAGTGTAGACGGTCTGTTTCATGGAGTCCTTAGTGGAATTAGAGATAATGGCGTTATCAGGAGGCACGATGCGTTTGAGTATGTTGGCGATGACAGAGAACCCACGGTCAAAGCTTGATTTTCGAGTGGACACGAACTCGTCGTAGACACTGTCGCCACTGCTGAAGCAGCTAACAGTGGAAGAAAAGGATGTTGAGAAGAACGCCGGCCGTTGAAGGGAAAGGCAGAAGCGACGGAGGTGGTGCCGATGGTGGTTGGTTAAGATTTAAGAAATAAAGTGGATTCAGAGCAGTCGAAGTCCCCCCATCTCCTGAGCAACACCGAAATCAATCCAACATTGTACCTTCGGTTAAGGATTTTATATTCAATTGTTGCCTCCATAGATTTGCCTATTAACAATATGTATTTTATTAGTCAAAACTAATAAAAATTAATTATAAAATTAAAATATACTAAAATTTCAATTAAACAAGATAAAAATTTTGGTTAAATTTTAAATATTTTAAAATTTTGCTTATTTCATTTACAAGCTGGACAATAAAACCATAACTATAAGTTGATAGTCAAATGGATTAATCTTAATATTATCCAAACTTTACTAAATTTAAGAATATTACTAATAGAAAGTGAATTGAATAATTAAAATTAAATTTGATCAAATTTTAATTAAGCTCAAGCTTAAATTAATAAAAATTTTAATTTTTAAGTCAGTCTTCAATCTTAGGAAATTCAACTTTAGATATTTTGGTTAAATTTATAAGAAAATGTCAAAGTTTAATAAATTTAAATTTAACTTTACTAATTCAAGTTTAACCGATCTTTAAATTAAACCAGAATATTAAAAAAGTTAAAATTTTAGTATTGATATAATAAATCTAGGGATGGTAATAGGTCATGTTGAGTCTGGCTTGAGCCTGGGTCTGAGCTTAAGCCTGAACCCGAACTCGATTGACCTAATCTACCTATTTTTAATTAAATTAGAAAAATGATGTTGATTTTACAAAAATGATGTCGACTTTGTTATAGATGTTGAGCTTCGAGCCGTGCCGAGCCTAGGCAGCTCGAGTCTTGAGTTCCATGTTTGATTTTTTGAAAAATTGGACCTAAGGCCCATTCAACTCGAGTCAGACTTATCTGAGCCCAAAAGTCATCTCTATTAACATTAACTTTTTACCAAATCAAAACCTAAAATTTAAAATTAACGAATTGATTGAACTTTAATTCTAGTTACTTAAACCCAAATAGTACAAACCATCATTGGAGGATTGGATTGTCGAGTCCCAGGTTGATTCCGTCAACTCTTCACAAAAGTTGAGATAAAAAGTGAAACAAAGTTACAAGAGAAGGTAAGTACATGGAATCTACTCGACAAGAAGGAATTTTTATAAACTAGGAACTGTTTATATATAGAAAGATTGGAGAAGGAAAGTAAAAATTTAACCAAAAACCAAACAAATCAGGAAAAGTAAGGGAAGCCGCCGATCTCTCCTCTCCTGCTCCGACCAGAAGACGACGAGGACGCAGATTTTGACTATGAACGGCGGCCCCTCTGGATTCAGTTCGTACCCATTAACCAAAATTTCTTCGTTTCTTCAATTACCACACTCGGAAGCACTTGTCTTTGTGTATTGAGAAACCTTTTCGATGTGCATTCCCATACGTATGATTGTGCTAAAAAGACTGAGTTTTTCTTTTTTTGTGGTTTTTGTTGTGATTCAGACAATGCCCCGGTTACGAAATTGTTTGTTATTGCGTCTGCGGTCTTCACCCTTTTCTTTGGGGTCAGAGGCACGTCTTCCAAGCTTGGATTTTCTTATCAGGTGATTATATTTGTCTGGCTATCTGCTTTTGTTTCTTTTCCTCCTGAAAGGATTTCTTTTGGGATTTATGGTCTTACTAAAATTTCTTTCTTTGGGCATATTTTTAGGCGAGTTTTTCCTGCTATTTATTGGAATAGATTGAACTCGTATCAGAATTATCCTTTTGTAAATGTTCTGTTTGATCTTCTCGTTCTGTCTGAATTTTGTGAGTATTTTTAAAGGATGTTGTTTCCAATGCTTTAAATGAATTGATCTGAACTAAGCTTCAGGTGTTGCCAACTAGGAGTCGTTTTACCGGTTAAGAATTTTATGGTTGGTGCTTAATGTATCTGAGATTTATTTTGGCGGGGAATTTGTTGATATTTATGATTTTGCTTCAGCTCTCTTCAATAGTGCTAATCATTGTAGCAAAGCTACTGTTAAATGGGTCGTTGAGCATTGGCAAGTGATTGTTGCAGCCCATTTTAGTTTCAACAATATTTAGAGTAGCTTATCTTGTATAAACCAATTATAGTGTTAAGGGTTTACACCTTGCAACTTTCTTTTCCCTTTTGCACAAAAACTGTTGTTCAGGCACCTGTGCTTCAGTGAATGAATATTGACATTTTGGATGTGGGTAACATAATGGAGAGATCTTTATGCATACAATGCTAGACATGAAGGAAGAGATATGATTGAATTTGTAGGTTAATACAGTCTTTAAGGCAGAAAAAGAGAACTGCAACTGAATCTACTATCTTGTGTGTAAGCAGATACTTAAGGATTGACTAGATATTAAATGAATCATGCATAACATTTCACTGCAAAATATTGTTATTGCGTTGCAGTTTTAGTCAAAGAGTTGATGCATGCTGAGATTTCTGCATCTATGGTTGATTTGATGGTATCAAACTTTCCACTTGCATATACAAAAATCTTTTCTTCACTCCTATTATCTCCTTTCTTTTTCTTCCATTTTGCTATTCCACCCCAACCTTCCATACATCCATCAGTTTCAATAATAATGTATGCTCCTTGTGGTGGTAGCTCCATTTCTGGTAAATTATTAACTAGATGTTTAATTCTTTTGACTAGTTCCCAGTCCATGTTACTCATTTGCTTAGTAGCATTGGGAGCAGTCTTGTTGTATAAAGGCCCAACTAGTATTCCAAGTTTTGGAATATAACTCCTGGCGTAATCCAAACCGTCTTTGTTGTCATCATATGACATACTTTGAAAGATTCATTTACATGCGACATTGAATATCATGACTTTATGTTCTAACTTCATTTAAGATGGCTTGAGGTCCTTAAACTTGATGCTAATGTACATCTTTTAAATTTCATTTTTCCTTCTTTCAGGATATTCTCAGGAGGCCACCTGTATGGAAGTTAATCGCATCAGTTTTTGCCTTTTCTTCTACCCCAGAATTGATGTTTGGACTATATCTTCTATACTACTTCAGGGTCTTTGAGAGACAGATAGGATCTAATAAGTATTCGGTGAGTAGTTCCCTAGTTCACAATTCACTATGATGTTTGTGACCAGTGAGATGCGTAACCACAGCCCTTCAATTAAATTCTGGAATGAGATTATAACTTCTCTAGATTGTTAGTTCAAATTCTGCTGATTCATCCATTGGCCTCTACCTATTCCTTTCGAGATTCTATGAAGGAGCTTCTTTTTTTGTACTTTCTCCACTCTTGCGTCGGGTTTTAGTTTTATTTTAGTTCAGTTGATACGTACTATGGACCAAATATAGGAACTCCATATTTTCATCTTTGTTATCTTCCTCTTTTATTTGTTTACTTCCTGAATTTGATGCCAGCCGCAATTCTACAGGTTTTTATATTGTTCTCATTGATGGTGTCAATGCTGTTTGAGTCCCTTACTCTAATGCTCCTTAAAGGTACGTGGGATGTGTATTGTTCCATGAGTTGCTATTTTGTAGTCTCGCCTTTTTTAATGAATGGACAATTGGTGATGTTGAGAACTGAAAGTCCATGAGCTGTGAGTTTCATATTCTCTGCTACTTTAGATAACTTACTATGATTTTTGTGTATGGAGTAACTGATACTTGAATTGTTCTGTATTTTTCTTGATATTGATTGTGCATCTTATAAGTCGCTGGCTGATCTATGAAATGAAAATTTAAATATAAGTTTAAGGGGAAGCCGCTGATAACCTTATGTAAATACATCATCTTAATTCTTGAATGTCAACAGCATATATCCTCTCTTGCTGTCTTTATTTCGTTTTTTCTCTTTTGACTTCCTGAAAGAGACAGTACTTAGTTTTCTATTTTCTCTTCAATAATCTTGTATTCTTCTTTGCATGGAGGAAATGAGTAATGGCAGTTAAATTTGTGCTATAGTTTCCAAACAAGTAGTGTTCTGGGTGAAGATTTGATTAACAACTTAGTTTTCTATTTTCTCTTCAATAATCTACTTGTATTCTTCCTTGCATAGAGGAAATGAGTAATGGCAGTTAAATTTATGCTATATTTTCCACACAAATAGTGTTCTGAGTGAAGATTTGATTAACAACAGCAGAGCTGTCCTCATGGTTATTATACATGCAACATAATAGTATTTCCTGTGGATCTTTACTCTTATTTATAGCAAATCGCAAGTTGTTCAAACAATTGGAATCAGCTTTATTACCTAAAGAAAATCTCAATGACAGATATCCCCCAAATAAACATTTTTCAAGGTGACTGGTTAATAAACAGAAATAAACACAAAGAGATGTTTTAGCACTGAGGTGGTTTTGGTACGTATTCCTCTGTGCTGCAACAATTAGTTATGTATACCCTTTTTCTTGCAGATCCATCAGCAATGCTCACATCTGGACCTTACAGCCTCATATTTGCTTCTTTTGTACCCTTTTACTTTGACATACCAGTCTCAACAAGGCTTCGGGCTTTTAGAATTCAGTTCTCTGACAAATCTTTCACATATCTAGCAGGTCTTCAGGTAGAAACTATGTACATATTTTCCTATTTGCAGGTGTGAGTGTATCTACCACATTTCGTTTGCAACAACTCTATAATATATTTCAATTCTTCCAGCATAGGCGGAGAAGCTGATCTTAGTATTTGTTTTGCAGCTTCTTTTGTCATCTTGGAAGAGATCTGTTCTGCCAGGGATATGTGGTATCCTTGCTGGTTCCTTATATCGCTTCAATCTCTTTGGCATTCGGAAAGCGAAGGTTTTCTCACTTATCTGAAATTGCTTTCAACAATAAATTTAAAAGAGTAAAACTTGCAGCTGAGTTTTACTGATGTATCTGACGATGCCCTTGTTTCAAGTTAAAAAGGACAATTTTTGAGTTAGCAAATTACCTATGCATATATTATGGGGAGTTCCATAATTAAGCTTACAAAATCTTTTAGTCCAGAAATTTAAGCTGTTTGATGATACTCTATACTTGATCATATAGTAATTCTGGCACACCTTTGGCATAAACCCACTGGACTGAATGTGTGGATAAAGTCTAGAGTTTTCATATACTCTACTGAAACTGAAATTCTACTTTCAAGATAAGATTTGAGCAGCATGGTTTAATTGAAAACCTCTTTGTTATAAAGGCTTTGAATTTATGATAGGGAACAATTCAACCCAAAAGTTTTAAGCTGTTGAACGATGCTGAAGACTAGATTGTAACTCTAATGGACTTTGGAAGTTTAAATATTCATTAGGTTATATCATATTACAGTTTTGTATATTGAGATAGTACCCTAGTACCCTGTAGTCTCAACATCTGTAACCTGCATTATTTGATTTGAAGAGAGTGGATGCTCGCGCAGTTTCTGCACACAGAATCGAGCATGATGCTTTGGCTTGTGCAGGATTTAATTGGCTTATCTTTTCTCCACGTATATGTCCATCAAGATTTAAAAATCACTATTCTTTGTTCTATATATTTTTTGTGTTCCCCTTTTAAATTCTTATTTAAAACTGGACCATTACTTTAACATTCTTTTAAACATGATTGTTTACCTTTGTACACAGCTCCCCGAGTTTGTGAATTCCTTCTTCTCACGGTTTTCTTTGCCGGCTAATGGGAATCATCACAGAGCAACAACAAGAAATGTAATAGATAGGGAACCAACTTATACAGTTGGTCATGCGGAGGCAAGCTTCTTTGATGAATGTCTTTACCCTTGTCATTTACACTAGATACTGGTAGTTCTTTTAATAGTTTCAATTTGCACCAGCATAGCATAGATCTTGACCAATTACAGGTGTTCCTATTGCTTAAATTTTTCTCTGGGAAGTTTTAAGCATCAAAATATATAATATTAACCAGCAGTAATAACATCCTGAGCAGCTTTTTGGAATCGATCAAAATCAATTGTTTAGACAAGTTAAAGATGTGGCCTTCTTTTGTTACCCTTCCTTGCTACCTCTCCTACATTTTTATCATGTTCTTTTACGTTTTTTGCTCAAGAGAACTGGTTCTGGACTGTCACCCAACATATTTCATGTTAACAGTATGCATGTGGAGATTTTGTCATAGTGATTTGTTTACTTTGTTAACTTCAGAGAACTTACTCAACTCCGATGGCTACCTCCATGGAGCCGCCAGAGAGCTCTATTGAAATGCTAGTTTCAATGGGATTTGATAGGAACTCAGCACGACAAGCACTTGTGCAAGCTAGAAACGACGTCAATACGGCTACGAATATCCTTATTGAAGCACAGCCACATTGATTGGTAGCAGTACGTGAGGCAAAACTGAGAATTCGGGTGCTTAATTTGGAGGATCAAACTCATGAACACAGAAACATCAAATCAATTGCTGACACCAAGTTGATGACTGAGTTTGCATGTCATCAAGTTGCTCCTCGGATCACTTTGGATGAGCTAAAGTTTTCTTCTTCAAGTTTCAAGATTAGTACTAATGTATAAAAACAACCAAAACGTACGAGCTTTTACAATTGTTAGACCAAATTGGAGCATATCAGTGTACATTCAAACATTTTCCTGTTGGCCATTGTTTTAAAAATACAAATCAAGATAGGCCACTTGATCATTTGCTAACCATTAAGAAATCTTTACTAAAGTGCTTAAGATATAGATGGTAATCATGTACGATCTTTCTGTTCATATCTTGATATATAAGCATGATCATTTCTGTATTACTAAATCATTTGGATGGACTTGACTTCCTACAGGACTTTAAAGTCTCGCATTCCATGAACATATATTAGTAATTTGCAGAAGCTAGGCAATACAAGAAAAGCTTGAATTTTGGTGTCCTCTGTTCCCTCTGTTTTTGAAACTCTAGTGCCTCGTTGCCTGTCTTTTCGTTCGTCGAACTTTGGAATTGAGAATGCCACTGTCAAGTAATAATTACAGTATACATTCATAAGATGAATCTCTTGCACTCAAAAGGCGGAATAAGCGCCTCACACCCTAGCCAGACAGAGTGGTGGGGAGTTGCATGGATAGCTCAACTGGTCTTCGGAAAGGTTGTCGAATATGAAGGTTTTAGGTTCAAGTCTCGATAGCGGCAATGTGAGAGTTTCTTTCAATGTTGCGGCTCCTTATGCATATCAGATACTAGTTGCCTTTTTTAAATTCTCACACAATCGCTGCCGAGACTCGAACCTAAGACTTTTATATTTGACAGCTTTCATTAGGACTAGTTGAGTTACCCATGAAGGCTGTATATAATAAATCTCAAGATCATATATACCCACAAACAAATTGTAATAGAAGTTCTTTTGAGAAGGTAAATGTTTATTCTAAACCATTTTCCACGAGACAATCAGATACCCTCCTCCCACAAAAATCAGTACTCTCAGGAAATGTTGAGTAGGCAAAAACAGAGTGATCAGATTCCTGCCTGTAATGGGACAGGAAACCGTGATCAGTGGATGAACTATAATTTTTCCTGACATATTTGCAAAAATTAACAAAATTTATAGTAAAAAGCATAAATTTTTATTCCATAGATAGTATAACGAATAATGATTTGACATCTTGCAACACATTAAAGAAAAAAAAAACGACACGAAAGCATATAAAACTGGATTAGTCAACTCTGTTCGAGGTTAAATTCAAGTTGACGAGGGAAGCGATTACGTGGTTGTTTGGTTAGCAGAGCAATGTCGTGGTACCTTATAGCACCACAGGCCACATATGATACGAGTCTATGTACATACAGTCAGCAGCCCACTTCAAAAGTTATTAGCAAAGGATAGAGTTTGGTACAAGTGAACCCTCCTTTTTTCTGTGAAACTGCTTCTGTTGTTGTCCGGTAAGAACAAATGTCCTTCCCTATCTTTTTGGATTTTTGGGTTTTTATTCGTTTTCTCTATCTAATCTTTTAGTCTCTACTCTCTGTTTATGAATCATTACTTGGTTGGAGCAAAAGTTTCTGTCTTTCTGATCTCATATTCGTGGAGTTTTGTTGCTGTTGTGGTTATGGAACTGGGAAGTTGGAGGGAAGTTGGAATCTGGTGTTTTTCCACTTGCAAACATTTCAAGTTTGGCTCTAAATGGATCTTTACAGCTTATGACATGATTGTAAAACATATATATGTGTGAATCTATTTGGTTGGAAGAAGATGGGGAGAGCTTTGAAACTAATAGATGATGGAAGATAATAGGTCTCACATTGCCAATCAATGGCCTGGATATGCTAATGATGAACTGATCCGAAATAATTTATTCTGATTTCTTCTTATATTGAAATGCAGGTGCTCTTATTAGAATGCTGTCTATGCTTGTTAGTTTTGGATCTCCTTCCTTCTCTTTGTTATGTTATGGTACCTTTTGTGCATATCAACTTTGTATGTTTGAATTTTTCATTCTTACCATTTAGATTCATCTATCAGTTGATTTTTCTCACTATCATTGACTGAAGAATTAATACGGCCAATTCATGATTCTTGACCAGTTGACTTCTGATAATGAGTTCTGAGACTGTAAAAGAAGACTGTCTTGCATGGGCAGTCAGAGATCCATCTGGAGTTTTATCCCCTTACAAGTTTGCGCGAAGGTTTGTTCTATAAGTTTTATCACGTTAATTAGTACCGTTTCTTTGCAGGATTTTCTGAAACTTGTACCAGATTTGGTTTTGGACTTCAGCATAATCAACGAGGAATGGAAATTGAATCTTACATATAGAGATCTTAGTTAACCTGGGATATTGGGAAAGGGAAGGGAAAGTATGGAATAAAAATGATCAGTCAGTATAATTCTATAATCGTGGAGGGTTGGTAATCAGAACAAGGAACTGCAAGGAGTGATCATTCTGATTATTGTTTGAGGTTGCTGAGTGGCTTTGTCTAACCTGAAATGTATTACTTAAGACGAAGAGCAGGAGTTCTCGGGAGTTATTTCACCTACTGATTGCTCTCTGATCCAATCTTCTTTTGCATTGCCCTAAAATGATATTGGCGCTATACAGCTGATTCATTCCCTTTTCTTGTTTCAACGAACACGGAATTTGGGGTGATGATGTTTCAAATTCATAAATGAGGAACCGTAGAAAAAATTTACCCTTATCTTGAACTCTTATAATCATTGACATTTTCATATACACTGTTCAGGTTGCAGTTGTTCAAGTTGACGCTAAATTGTTTTAACTCCTTAAAATCTTACAGAATAATTAGCTGTGAAACCATTTCATAGAAGTTCATTGATATCTTCTTTTTATAATTAAATTGACTTCGATTCTTGAATAATCTACCCAATAACTTGATGTTTTCCCAGTGATCAGTTAATGGCCTAAACTATATTCATATGGTAATCTTGGAAATCTTTGCAGAGCTGTGGGCAAAGATGATGTTTCACTGAAAATTACTCATTGTGGAGTCTGCCATGCTGATGTTTGGAGCAGGAATCAGCATGGAGATTCTAAACATCCGTTGGTCCCTGGGTATGATCCTGATCACATTAAACCTCTACTAATCAATTACCATGAATATAAACTTATACCACTATGATTATCTGTTTACAGACATGAGATCGTAGGAATTGTAAAAGAAGTTGGTTCTAATGTTAGCCACTTCAAAGTTGGTGACCATGTTGGAGTCGGAACTTATGTTAACTCATGCAGAGAGTGCGAGTATTGCAATGATGGAGAAGAAGTTTATTGTCTGAAAGGATTAGTATTTACTTTTAATGGTATAGATGCTGATGGTACAATGACCAAAGGAGGGTATTCCAGCTACATTGTTGTGCATGAGAGGTGGGTGCCCAACGAAATCATTTAATCTACATTCCTTTATCTCAGAAAACATTTGTTTTTAGTGCTCTGCAGTACTGGTTGATTTCTCGTAACTTCAAAAAGGAGACATTCGTGTATCGTTTAGAATGAGGATGAAGCATAAAGCAATGTGATTGTCAAATACTGAAAAATAACTTCAACAGTGTAGCTCAGTGATTACAGAAGGATTAGTAGTAAAGACTTTATTATACAGCTGATGTTGCAGAAGTTGGTTTTGATACTGCAGGTACTGCTTCAAGATACCTGATGGTTATCCCGTGGCCTTGGCAGCACCTCTGCTATGTGCTGGAATTACTGTTTATAGTCCCATGATTCGACACAAGATGAACCAACCTGGAAAATCTTTAGGGGTGATTGGACTTGGTGGCCTAGGTCACATGGAAGTAAAGTTTGGAAAGGCTTTTGGATT
>JANVCL010000212.1:2007456-2032972 GCA_026546855.1 Erythroxylum incrassatum | reverse complement strand
TATATGGTTCGATATCAAGTGTGACGAACTCGTAAGTTACATGGTATTGTCATGAATAGGTCGGGTTGGCACGAATAGTAATAATCATAATAATTTCTGTAGCCCCTCATCAAAGTGGCTTTGAGGTTAGCAATTTATCAAATGTATAGATTCTAACATATGTAACATAAATTATTAAATTGCACCTCTAATGATGATCCAATCCTGCAAATCATTGAGAGTATGGATTGCATATGAGGTATATAATGGTTAGTGATGTTGTTGGTAGAGTTACTAGCCTTGCTTATATGGAAATTTTGATTCTTGTTTTAAATTCTATAATTAATTATATTCTAATTTCGGGTTTGGCCTAATAATGTTTCGATGAAGAAGAGTTGTATATAATCTTAATTTCCAAGTTTAAATCACTGTAGAGGGTATGATTAGTGGCTAATTAACTCTCAGATTTATCACTAATTATAAAGAGATTATATTTACATAATTTTCTATTAATTATTTTCATTTTTAACTTGATAAGAAAATTAAATTTATATAAAGATTTTTATGTCAGAAATTTTTGTCTTTAGGATCAACTTTGTCTTTCTCCTATTAAGTGGACAACTATTAATTATAATTTTGGTTTTTAATAAATTACCAATTAAGTTACATAATTCAATCAAAATAAGGGTAATAAAGTGACTCAATAAATAATCTAGATTGATAAGTCAAAGTTCAATAAAAAAGAATCTCTTTCAGTGTAGACTTGGTCCATACCGGCCTTGTGATGGGAAAACTCGATATAGAAGCTATATAAAGGTTAAGGTCTCCTACAGTTATTTATATATCAATCGTAAGTATATAGTTATTTGATTCATTAAGAGAGTTTACGTATTGAAGAAACTATAAAAGACCTAAATTTAGTGTTGATAAATAACTTCCTCAATTGTCCAGGAAAGATCGAAGCTCGTTTTGATATCAAAAACTGCTTCAGAACACGAAATGAAACCGAAATCAGGTATTCTACATTTTATTCATCTTACTCTTTCATGTATGATCCTGAGTACGTATTACACTTTATATATTCACTCAAACCGTATATATTTTGGTCAAATTTTGAGTAGACAATTTTATATTAAAATTTTAGTATGAATTTAATTATTTAATACAAATTCCAAAATAAGTTCCGTATTGATCAATAAGTGCACCCACAAGCGTTGAATTTTTAATTATTGAGAGAGACTTACTTATATTATATTATATATATAGATAAATAATGCCACTCAAAAGAAACCCGTGACTTGGTTTAGAATTCAACAATCCGGCAATGTATTCAGTCAACAAAATGAACTAATTATTGTCAAATTCCTGAACTTTTCTATTAAAAAATAATAAAAATTAAAGAGTTTTTGTTTTAATAACTTTTATGGTCGTCCGAATCAATATTACTCAATGTTTTAAAATCAAAATCAGAACGTAACTCAGCAATTAAAAAATTGAATAAATTAAAATTTTTAAAATATAATTGAAAGAGATTATTTTAATTTATTAAAAAAAATAAAATTATTAAATAAAAGTTAATTGATTTATTTTAGTTTATAAGAATTTATTAATTTATAAAAATTGATCGGTTAGTTAATAAGTTTATCATTTAAAAAAAAGTTATTAAAGTCAATTAAACTAAAACGTTGAAAACTAAACCGAAAAATTAGACGGGCCAAAATTTTTACTATTAAACACGTCAAACAAGTTGAGTTTTTTAATCATTGATATTATCTAAATTATTTTTACATATTATAAATCCTTATTAATAAGCAAAAATAATTTAGATAATATTGATTATAATAATTATAAAAATTACCAAATTAATAATAATATATTAATTTACTAAAAGAGTAGAAAAGTTTATTGCTTATTATGTATGAGAACAAAATCATCTATTTCTGTTAAGGTATTTTAACCCTGTGCTATTTAATTTTATCCACATATTTATGTAAATCTTATATAAAATTTAATAAAATATAATAAAAATTGATGTAAATCTTATATAAATGTATGTATAAAATTTAATAAAATGTAATAAAAATTGGATAAGGGAAGAATAAAGGATGTGTTACTTTATTTATTATTGTTGTTGACATTTCTTTAGAACGTGACTACTCAAATGACAAATACATAACAAAGAAACCTTTTATTTATGGTCCTATAGCTATAAATAGCTTCTTGGAAGATAACATTCTTCTAAAAAGATAAGAATATAGACTAGACATGGTCAGATATCTCTTTTGGGTGGCTAGATACCAAAATGATATGCCCCTACGATCAAGCAAACTAGAGTCATTGGTTCCTCTTCTCTTTATTCACGAGTGCAACTTTTGTTCTAACATATAATTAAGAAGAAGAAAAAAGGTAAGATATATACCTCTCTTTTGTTCAAGAAATATTAAATTTTTCAAATTTTTTGATTTTCAACTTTTAAGAAAATTATTTTTTAACTTTGGTTAAAATATAACTATGAAATATATATAATTAAATATCATATATAAACTAATAAAATGTCATTAACATGATAATATCACTTAACTCTATCAATTGTTGAGATGGCAATTATTATAAAATTTGGAATGTTTAGATCTAAAACATAGTTTTGCATTTTGTAAAAGATCTGATGATAAAGTGTAGTCATGATAGCAGTAGGATCTTACTCAACTCTAAGAATTTGGTTTTAGACTTCCAATTTTGTGGGTAGAATCGAATAATCAAACTTGATGTTAAAATCCATAGCAATAGTTATGATGATACTTTCATTATTAAAAGAGTTTCGTTCGAGACATTATGGTGAAATATGCGTGTCGTATTTAGGAGGGAAATCCTAACTATTACTAGAATTCCTTTTCTTTTATGCAATACTAGAACCATTTGAACAGCTCCTGTATAAAGATGTGTGTAACCATGATCTAGCTATAAGAAGATTAACTCAAAGGGAAACTACTGATAGAGCTATTTGGGACTCAGTATAGCATATCAAGATTTAAAAAAAGTAAATATTTTTATTTTAGAGGCCCAATGTACCACTTAGTCTCAAATAACATTGTCATATATATATAATCTTTGATAACTGAATAAGACTCTTTCTTGAAGTGTGTCGTGCCGCCATTATTAATGTAATTTGTGAAAGACTGTATGAAGAGGGGTGTTCTAAAATTTTTCTTTCACATAGAGGTGATTAAACATTAATCTCACAAGGTTTTAAACAAATTTCAAGGACAAACCAGTACCAATAGCTACATAAAGACCTTTTTCTTGACTTTTTGTTCTTCCATCACGTTAACTTTTTATATCGACAAATTTTATAATATTTATTCCACAACAGAATTTAAGAATTTTTCAACGAATGCATTTATGACCGTTTGATCAATAATTTAACTAAGCTGTTACGGTAGGGAATGATTTTTTGAGACTTATGAACAATAGGGCATATATATATATATATATGTATAAGAAACGAAGATTCAATTATTTTTTAATATATTTGACAGTTGCTATCTCTTTTATGAAATTAGTAAATATTAGTTCTAACTAATTTTTTTATTTTGCGGTTATTAAAAAATACTTGTAAAAAATTTAATATAAATTTTTTTATAAAATTTATATTTTATTTGAATCTTACTATTTTAAATTTCTGACTCTGCCAACGGCAAAAACTCTAAAGTTGCGTATTGCTATACAAAAGTGGATTTTAGACCACAATAACGGAACCGGATCTTTGGAACAATTCTTTAATTTGAGGTCTACGAATACTCCTTATAAAAGATATACATCTATCATAACGGGAAACTTGGTATCTTTTACTTAAATAAAGAAGACGAGTGTGTCTTCTTTATTCCTTGATATCCTTTTCTTCTCCACCATTTCTTTTTGCACATAAGAATAAACTTTCAGATGAATAAATGGAACAGAATATAAGATTTTCTATGTGTCAGAATGTCAGAGAAAGAGGGTAGGTATTGAATGAGAATGTAAAGGTAAACATATGTCAAGAACATGGCGTACAGGTGTCATACGAATTCCTTAGACCAGAAAATGGGAAAAAATAAAAAATAAAGACGAATTATCCATTTTAATCAAATGTTTGTTAATAAAAAAATAGAATCAATTTCATTTTTTCTCACGCGAGATTAAAGAGCTACGTCGGGTAATTTTATTTTGTTTGTTGACAATATTCGTTAATTTTATTCTAAATTTTGGCAGCTTTAGTTATCTTCTCCGTTGTTATTATTAATTATATATTTTATATATTTTTTATTTCAAAATATAATTTAAGCGAGATTTTCACTTGTAGAAAGAATAAGGGCTGTTTATATCTATCCTTGTATTGTTAAAGACAATTGGTATATTCCCACGATTGACTAGGCCTTGTATTCAACTGTAAAAATCAATTAACAAAATTTGTGTAAATTAGTGAATTTTTATAAACTAATTAATTTTAAATTAAAAATAACCTTTTTAATTTTTAGCTATTTTTACAAGAATATAATATCGGATGAATCCTTTAAATCTTAAATTTTAAAATTTTTTATTTTATTAATTTAATTTTCGGTCAAAATTTTAAAATATTTGTTAATACGTTCTTGAGATAATACGGATCTAATGGCAATTAGAAGCGCTAATCACGACAAAAAGGAGAAGCTCTCTTATAATCAAATCATTCAATCTCCTTTTTGCTTGGGTACTACAAAAAGTGTGTAAAATGAGAAAGTTGTTGAAACTAGTTATTTTTTTGGGGACTACATTGCCTTGAGACGTGCTCATTGGGTGGATGGTGTCACATTCCTCGACCCACCACCATACTAATTTTCTTTCTATTCCCCCAAAAGAAAAGCCATAATAAATATATTAATTAGTGTGCATTTGAAAATATTGATTACAAATAAAATATTAAATTGAATTTTACAATTTAAATTTATTAAGTTAATTAATTATAAAATAAGTTATATTAATATAAAATTAACGAATTAAATCATACTTAATTAGGTTTGAATTCGAGCCTGAAATTCTTTTGACTCTAAGTTGATTGAATTTCTAATTTAGGGATTAATATGAAATGTGATTATTTTATTTTATTATAAAATTTAAATGAATATGATTTTATAGTAATCTAAACAAGCTTAAACCGAATTCATATGCTTATTTGATGGATCGAGTCAAATCAAACCTAGCTTGGACGTATCTATGATTATCCTACTACTATATTATAATTAAAAAAAAGTCTAAGTTTGAAACTGGTATCTACTTTTGGGCACAGTAAACGAGTTGGGAAATTGTCATTATTATGTGGATCTAATGATAGTTCTCTTGAACCCAACTTTTACATGATCCTGAGTAGTGTATGATAATTGTTAGGTGACCCACCACTGACCATAAGTTTTCTATAACCCATGGAGGGAAAGACTAAAGAAGCATGGAGATTGATAGATAGTCATTTGGTGGGTAAGGACTTTAACGATGATTGTTATTGTAACCTTTTGATTTCTATCCAAATTTAAGTAAGATTCGAATGAACACAAAATTTTGAATCAAGTTTGAACCCGAATTGCCTAAGCTCGATCTAATCTATCATCATTCTTAAGAAGAATAATTATAAGTGTGACAGATGGAGATTAAAAAGTTTCAAACTAAACTTGAATCTAAACATAAAATTTCAAGCTGAACTTAAATCCGAACATAAAATTTAAGTGGGGTTTGAATCTGAAAAGCCTGAACTCAACTCTGTTTACTTCAAGGAATAATAATTAAATATTCATGCCATAAAAAACCTCACTTAAATGCATACTTTGGTATTTCACTTAATTACGTAAAAAAAACTTAAACTTTCGTTAAATTTTTAATTATAATCTAAACTTTAAAAAATAGTAATAAAATGTTCAAATTTTTATTTTTTAATTCTAGCGCGAACTTAAAAAAATAGAAACAAAATGTTCAAACATTCAATTTTTTTCAATTATAACCCGACGTTAATGTTTCCGTCAAGTTTAAAAATGATCTAAATTAAATTACGTAGATCCAATGACCTTATTGATGTAGTAGACTATAATACAAGAATAGTTTGAAGTGTCAGAATAACAAATAGAAAGCAAATGACTGAAAGCATCGGGAGAACAATAGATAATATCGGGTTAGAATTGAAGAAAATTGAAAATTTGAGCATTTTATTGTCACATTTTGAAGTTTAGGTTAGAATTGAAAAAATTGAAAGTTTGGGTATTTTATTGTTATTTTTTAAAGTACGAGCTATAATTGAAAATTTAACCAAAATTTGTACTTTTTTTAACAATTAATCTTGTTTTTATTATGTTATTTAGGAATAAAGGGCTCTACCATTATTGTTTTATTTATTTTAAACTAAATAAAATAATAATAAATATATTTTAATGATTTATAGTCACTAAAGTATTTTATAGAATTACAAATATTGTTATATTTTAATTTATTTTTATAGAATAAACTATTAAAATAAGGTCAAATTAGTTATAATAAACTCCGTTTGTGTTTCAAATTAAAATAGATTGTGTTAAAATAATTATATACAATTTAATTAAATTTTTTAGTAAATTTAAATTACCGCACTAATTTTTACCCTATTATTTATAATACCACCACCGCTTTGTGGTGTTAAAAGCATAATGTACTATTCTATGTGGCAAGCCCAAGCCACTTTGCCTAAAAACCTATGACAGTATATGTTGAAATAGGCAAATGCCCCAAATATCTCCAAATCCTATTTTAATGAGTTGGATCCGTCTCGATAGTTAAGCCACTAACTGGTTAGGATGCTAAAGGTGAATGAAGCCTAAGTCCAACTCCATTGGGCATAAGATCTAGACAATTGGGTCCAAACCAATTCAAGATAAAATCCAGTTCATAAATAAACCATAGCAAACCTTGATGTAATTAAAATTGATTTAAAAAGTTGTGCATGAATAAATAAATAAATTAGGACATTTGAGTTCAAATATTAACATGAATTTAGAATTTTTAATAAATAATTAAGATATGAAAACATTTTACAATAATAATTAGATATATCTACCTAATTTCGGAAAAATTATATAATTAGTTTTTTTTCCTTTCATTTGGGTCTACTACAAATAGTCTGGATAAAATTGCGTATTACTGCACCTTCTTAGGCTCTGCCTATTACCGGAACTTTCATTGAATTCTTGTTGTTGTTGTAAATTGGTACTGAATCTTAATAATTCCATCATTTCTTCTTTTTTAAAATTTAATATGAAGAAAAAATAAAAAGTTAGGGGTTGAACTATTATTGACATATAAATATTTTTAATCAAAATGAGTAAAATAAAGTGCTAAATATAAATCAAGTCAAGTTAACAAAAGATTATAAATGGATGAATCTATTTAGGACGCCAATGGCTCCTAACTTGACCCACAAGGTGGGTGACCCTTGGGCTATCTGTGGCCTAGTCATTTAAGGCCAAAATTGGGCCGAGTCAAGTTGGGTCAAAATTGGTTTGAGTATACATATCGGTATAATTTTAGTTATAAATTTATCTTGATTATTTTAATAGCCTGTTGGTTTAATAATTTATGATTATGTACATTTATAAATCACTTTTTAATTAAGAGAAAATTCTTTAAAAAGTTAACAAAAATATCTTGATATTAAAAAATAAGACCTTTGAAATGATTTGAATCAAAATTTCGACAAATTGAATGGTTTGATATTTTAAAAAAAATTAAAGTGTTGATATTTAATCTTTTAAATTAATTTTGAAAGTTAAAATTTAATATAGGAGTAGAATAGAAATGGATATTTTGCATCGGTTAAATCATCGACTAATCAAATTGCCAACACGTGAATGAGTTTAGGTTGATTAGTTGATGGAGCGACTAAAAAGTTAAACATATGTTTTAGGTGTTCGATTAGCCAACTCTTCAATTGAAGAAGATATGATTAGTCATTAGTAGGAGATTAACTAACTAAATGTATCCAAAACTCGATCCTTGCAACGATTATGTGTGTCTAACCATTATTTGAAGTGGTCGATTACATAAGCATTTGGAAATAACCTTTGTTACTAGATTGAGTCTTATAACGTTCTTATTTAGATTCCATTGAAGAGTTTTAGAGAGCTTGCTGTAAGGATTACTAATCTGCCATTCACTCTTGTTGAAAGAAATGGACTCCAAATTGACTGACACTTCTCTTTTGTTGACAGGCAGTGACGGAATCAGAAATTTAATATAAGAGGGTTCGAATATTAAATTTGTTAAATTTTAGAGAGTTCAGTGCACCACTAACCCTTAAATAATTTTGTTCTTTTATATATATATATATATATTAAAAATATTTTTTTAAAACTTTGGGAGGCCCAATGCACCATTGGGCTCCATGTGGCTCCGTCGGTGTTGATAGGTATTCGAGGGTTGCTCCACTACACATGAGAGGTTTATTTCTAACATATTCATCGAGAGGGTAACCAATGTGCTGACTAAATGACTTCATTAGTAGTTGTCTTAAGGCCAGGATTTCAGTACCTACGGGATCTGCCATCAATTACTCGCGAAGCCTTGCTCCAGGATTCATTTGGGGTGCGCCAGCTTCGAGGCCTGCGCTCAGGTATACCCAAAACTGAACATTTGTTTTAGCTTATTAGTGTTTTCTATTCCGTTGTTAAAAAAAAGAAGAAGAAATGGACTCTAAATTGTACTAAGTTGGACTCCAAATTCCTTATGAAAATGTGAACATTCCAAAAGTTGAGAATGTTCACCAGTAGCAACCATTAAGTATAGAAAGAACATAACATACAATGCAAAAGGAAACAAAGGCATGTGAAAACTGGACCAGCAAACCAAAACCAGCAGAAGTAGCAGCTCAGAAAGAATATACGTGGGTAGCAGTGCCAAAGACACGTTACAGTAAAAAATAAGTGTGAGTGAGACCACTTTCGTGTTCACGCAAGACAACAAACACTAGTTTCCATAAATCTGCAAAATGAGTATCGCAGCAATGATTGCTAGGGAAGAAAAAAGAAACCCTACTCAGAATATAAGAAAAAAAGTGCCACTACGAGCAAAGACAAGGAGTGGAAGAGATGATGGTCAGGTCCCCAACAAAGCCTCCATTGTAGGGCATGGCCTTGTCTCTCCTACTCTCCTTGAAGAAAGTGCCGAACAGAGAGAAGTAGAGATTTAGGCAAGATCTACAGTCTTATACAAAGTACAAACACTACATGGTACGTACATACACTCTTTTTTAGGGTTAAAATTTTTAAAAATAAGATTTTTTCATTTTATTTATTCTATTAATTTTTTTAATAACATAATTATTTTAAATTTATAAATAAATAAAACTAATAGAATATAATAAAAAGACTTATACGATAATTCAATAATATAAAAATAAAAATAAAAATATTAAACTGAAAGAATCAATATAATTATTCAAGATAAAATTTATATTTATTATATTTAAAATATATTGTATAAATTATTGAATAGACATAATAATTTATGAATTATATATTTTTAATAAATTATATATTGAATTAATAACTTAGATTTAATTATTATAAATTATTTAACAAATTAACAATTCAGATCAAAGTGACAAGTAACATTTACATATTCTCTTTAAATTTAAAATAAATTATAATTATTCACCATACACATTACTTCCACTTCCTATATTCAATTCAAAGAATACTTTTGACACCTACATCTTTTCTTGTTTGTCCATGTTGTCCATGATTATCACTTTCTCTCTTTGTCAGCCCCCTTTTTTCACGCCTATCTAATTCTGTCCCTCACTCTCTTTACAAGTACATGGATCAATTGAGTTGAGACCACATGAGCATATAGTGATTAGACCAAACATTATGATATATAGTCTTTTAAAGACAATTGGTCAAATTATCATTACCCAATGTGATGATCTCTTAAAATAAGCCTGTCCCATTTTGTTACAGAACTTGCATGCTCTAGGACCAACTCGTGGATGATGTCCAAATTTGCTAGTCATCTTTATACTACCTATTTAGGTTGGCAAAATGTCATGTACATGTGAACAAGAAAAAGAAAATGTTGAATTGATGAGATAATTAAAATAGTACAATGTTCTTGGTAAGGTTACATTTTATTTATGATCAAATAATATGGTGTAATTCAATAATTTTTGAGTTTAAGTATAAACAAGCTTATCTTACATAGATTGGAAGAGTGTAAGCAATTCACAAACCCTTTAGTAACCTCAATTCTAACATAAAATACACACTTTTGATTCAATAGATGTGAAAAGGTGCTTCTAAGTTCTAGGAGATAAAAAGTCTCAAAAGGCTAATTTCTTTTCCACCTACCTATAAAGGCAATTGTTTGATCAATGGGACAGGAACATAGAAGGCATAAATCTTTAAAAGATGCTTGATCAAGCTTTTTGGGCAGGGAATATTATGTAGAAAAATTTTGCTTCAAGTAATCATTCTTTTATAACAAATGTGACCCACTTGGCCTAACTACAATTCATTTATAAATTCTAATTTACTAAAGATTAAACAGCCTAGATTTCTAAAAGGCAGGCTTTAAGAATTAATACCCAAATAGAAGAGAAGGGCTTCTATCTCGATTAGCATACTTGAAATATGAGCTACAGTCAATCTTTGATCTGATGGATGATTTGTTGTACCACTTGAATGATATATAAGTTGAAAATTTGTGATGCAACTCCGTTGAAGCTTTGATCTGATGGATGATTTGTTGTACCACTTGAATGATATATAAGTTGGAAATTTGTGATGCAACTCCGTTGAAGCTTATCAATGAAATGAGAAGAATCTTTCTCGATTCACAAGTGTAAACAACATCACGTAGCTAAGTAATGCTATTTTCCTGTGTCCTCTGATCAGGGATAGCCTGTGTCGTATCACTTGATAATTTCTTTAATAAATATCTAAAAAATATCAACTATATGTTCCCTTATTATGAAAATTATGTACACTCAATAATTTAATATGTATATATATATATATATATATATCAATTATAAGTTTCGGTATTACAAAAAAGTGATTAATGTAATACGATAAGCTGAACCATAATAATCCATTTTTAAAAGGAATAAAAAGTAAGTTTTAGAATTATAATTATTAATTTCTAATTAATTGATTTTTAATTTTATTAAAAATTGAAGTTAAGTTTTGAAAAGTTAAAATTTGATGAAATCTTTGGAGAAATTATTGTATAGAAAGTTGCGGATGTGGTCAAGGAGAGGACGAGCCTATGAACCCTACAGTCATAAAGATGATAGAGCAGTGAGTGATTGCTCTGCAACGAATCTAAGTAGGGTTCTGCCTGGAGACCACCCAAAACCATACCTAAGGATTTGTACTTATTTTTTCCATAAAGAGTAAAAGATATCGTTAGCTTACAATTAGGAATCACAATGAGTTGAGGACAACCGATTTGATCTTGCTTGTTACCATTCAAATTTTCATTTAATAATGTCTATTTAATTAAAAAAATAAATCCATAAAATTATATTATATTATTTTAATCAATTATATTAAAATAATGCTATTTTAGAAACCTTATTTTTAATAGTTTGAATTTTTTAATAGCTTATTATAGTTTTAACTATCTTAAATTTAATTTTATCACATAGTCGTGTTTTTTAAGGTCAACTTTACCAATCCACGAGAAATTAACGTTTGTTATGTTAAAGATCAACGAACAGGGTAACCCATACCATAATTAAGGAGGCTTTATTCTACTATGATTTTGCTAAAGAACTTATATTTCTTAATTTGTAATTAATATTTCTTGCTCCAAGTTTAATTCTTATGATATAATGTAGCAAGGTTTTTTTCATCAAACTTATGGATCTAAATTCGGTGTAATGGGGGAGTCTATTGACTCAGGTTAGCTCGGTCCATTTACTTTGATTTTTTCCTGGCGTTCTATTAGTAACATAATTATAAGTTAAAAAAAATGCAGAGAAGTCATTAATTTAAAACCTTATATTATTAGATGCAGTTCCGAAATATTATTTTTTAATAAAAGAGAGAGAGAGAGATTGCAGAATAATCTTATCTTAATTTCAGAATTCAGACACAACTTATATGTTTCCTATGAGAATGTTCTCCTTGGAAGTTGGAATTGTCCTTAGACGACCAGAAGCTTGGAACTCTAAAACTAATAAGTTTCACTTGCAGAACACAGAGACCATTGTCTTCTAAAGTCCCATCCAGTCACTATCAACATTCCAGTGATCCCAATTCTCATATTTAATATCTAATTACTAAAACTTCAGATTCCTTCAACTCTCATCTGCCCTTAGAATCAGTGCTCATTAAAGAAGAAAGATATTATCCCAATATATAATGAAATTAAATGAGATTTTAGAAATAGAAAAAGTTTTGATTACTCTTTAAATAATTTTTTACTTAATAATAATAATTGATAATAATCACTAAATAATGATCATATTAGTCCCTTAAAAATTTTTAAGATAAAAATATAGATATTTACTAATGTTTTAAAAATTAGATTCTCTATAAGACAAGAAATTTAAGGTTTAAAAATTTCAATCTATATTAGGCCGTCTAAAAATTGAACAACATTAAAAATTTTGAATATGATTGAAAAATATTGTTCTTATCCTTAAAAAAAATTTGAAATTTAATTAAAAAATATTGTTAAATAAAAATTAATTGATTTATTTTAGTTTATAAGAACTTATTAATTTACAAATTTTGATTAATTAATTAATCAACTAATCGGTTTCTAATAACAAGAATTATTTAAAGTGAATTGAACTGAAAAGTTAAAAATCGAACTGAAAAATTAGACAATTCAAGATTTTTAAGGTTGAATCGGTTGAGTTTTTATGTCTATTGTATTAAGTTTCTTGATAAAATTTGTTTTTTAAATATTTCTTTTATATTTAAGTTAAAAATAACAACAAAACATACGCATTATAAACATCACATGTGTCAAATTTTGTTTGCATTATAATAGTTAATTAATTCATATTGATTGAATTAAGTTACATATTAATAATATGTGCTTTTTCATTATATTTTAACCGAAATCTTAAAATAAGAATTAAAAAAATTAATGATTAAAGAAATGTTTTAAATTGAAGTAAAGGTCTAATCAAACTTTCCAATTTCAGTTCCTTATAGTAATTTTTCTCACTAAAAACAGTAATCACATTACATAATTAAACACTCGCTACATTTACTTCTTCTTCTACCGAGAACAGAGCCTGCCATTTTCCCACCTTTCGTCTAGACGAAGAAGAAGAAACTATCTAAACCCTAGACCACTAGCTAGCTAACCATTCACACTGTCACACACTAACACACTAGCTACTCTTCTTTTCTAAACTTCTTTCATGGGTTTTACACTAAAACAAACAAACCCATATAACATGGAAACCAGATAATACAAGAACATAATTAAACACTAAAATCGATCAACTTCCAAAGGATAATATACCAAAGAAACTATAACATTATCATTGGATTATTAACTTGCGGTCTAATACCCTCCTCCTCTTGGATCTATCAGTAGAATTTGAGCGTTCCATTAAAGATTTGAGTGCATTTTGAAGGAAATGGACTGATTCAATGCTGTGATCTTTTTCAGCAGAAACAAGGAGAACGTTCCTCATTCTTCCTCCGAGCGTCACCATTTCAGCTCTTAGTGTCTTCAAGTGGAGAGACTTCAGTGTCTGGATTAGTTCTGGCAAAAGATCGGTCCTATCCTCACAGCACAAAGATGCTTTGAATATTAACTCCCCGTCACTTGAATACTCTCCTGATAGAACACTTATTTCATCGGTTTCTGATGGGAAAGAGTCGAGTCCTGAAATTTGTGAGGTCTGTTGTTTCAGCTCTTTCACTCGTTGAACAACCTTAGCTAGCAGTGAAGCTTTATCGATCTGCAAAAAGAAGAAAAAGGGGTTACAAGAGAACAGATGATTCAGTTGGTAAGATAAAGAAAAACGGTGTTCATGAAACCCTAAGTATGCGAAAAGCTTAGAAACTTTCCAACAGATCGCAATCCAAGAAGACCAACAGGAAACGAAGGCTTTGATAGGCTTTTACTTTTACAGATTCTGTCTGTAACTTTGAACATCTAAAAGCTCAACTAAACACAAAAAAGCTTCAAAAAGATTAGATTTTGATTATACTTGTCTCTCTTATGGTCCCGTGAAAACAGAAAAGAAATTAAACAACCATTAGTAAAGCACACGAAAACTGTTGCTTTTCAGATGTTCGTTTCAGTTCATTGCCAACTACTGAAGTAACCTGTATGATTTTAGTTTAGCTAAGCAAGTCTTGATCTAGTCACCGGGGATTACGTCTCCCTCAGCCAAAAAGTGTGGAGCAAGAACTAGCTCTTAGTTTCAGTTGCTTGCTTTTCCTGTAAGTGCTTCCTGAGCTACCAAACAGTCAACAAAGCACGAAACCTGAAAGTAGAATAGAAATTTCTTTCCAGGAAAACGAAAAACACATGGAAAATCTTAACTATCATGTTCTTCGACAGATGCTATCTCAGAAAAACAAAAAACTCGCGCTCTTGTTGACTTTCCTCCATGAAATTCAAGACCTTTATTTAGGTTTCAATCCTTAAAAATCGCTTTGCCCTTATGAAACATAATCTAAATGAGAACATAGAGCTCCAAAACAACACCCCATCATAGGATTCCATTGCCATGGAAGCTAATCGTAGCTGCAAAAACAGTCACTGACACACTAAAAGAAAGTTACTTAATGAATAAATTTCTACATAATTACCTTAGAATTGCAAGGAAGGAGAGTCCTAAGCTTATCAAGATGAGAGTTGATCCTCTCTCTTCTTCTCTTCTCAGCTTCCTTGTGATTTCTGAGAGCAGCAAGAGCTCTATCTTGTGGCGTAATGTCTGTGACTACAGACCCTTCGAAGGGGTAATTCTGATACGAACCTGAAGAGCTACAGAAGCTCTGCATCGGCGGGAAAGTATAGGGTGCAATGTTGAACGTTCCATTCTCGGAGAGATACTGGTAAAGGTAGGAATTTTCCGGCGAGGGATGGGGCTGCATGATGTGTAAGTGAGTCTTCTGTTATAATGATCAGAGAATTTTGTATTAAGTTCACTTGAAAAGTGACCGAGTGCTCCGACGCTTTCGGTGGGTTTATGTGAATTTAAAGGGGTTTCTGGTTGGTTTGTTTATTTTTATTGTCGTTTGATTTGACTCATTATGTCGTTTTTCTTGATAAGCAAATCTGCAAAAGCAGTGGACCCGATATGTCGGGGACTCGCCATAGATAACGGGGTTAGGTTGGCAATTAACCTGCCGGCGTAAAATTAATAAGTTTAAATAAAATAATATTATTTTATTTATTAATTAAATTTTTATTAATTAAATTTTCAGACAGATGTAAATTAAAAAAATCAAATTGAGTTCAGTAATAAATTATATATCTATATATATATAGAAATAACAAAAAGTGCTTTCGGCTAACTTTCATCATGTAGGGTGCAGTATTATATGAGTTCAGATCTTCTGTTCAATATTACTCTGTCTTATTCTGTCTCATAAAATCTCAGTCATTTATTTTGCGAGACTCACATAAATAAATGACTGAGATTTATTGAATACAATAAGATACCATAATATTGAACAGAAGATCTAGACTCGTATTATATCGCTTCGTTGAACAGCGCTTGTATTACTCTCTCAAAATCTTATTTTTGTGGTTGAGGTGGCTCTTTTTTTTGTTTCTCCCAGTTTGTTAAATTAAAAAAAACAAGTTGACTGAAATTTGTATATATATATTAAAAAATTTTAATTGTCATGTGGTGTAATTTAACATAAAAGAATAAAATCGGAATTTATTCAATTAGTTCTCTAAAATTACTAATAAAACTCTCTAATTGTAGATATTGATTGTAATTTATCTTATATTTTTTGATAAGACCTTTTGTAGATGTATAATAACATTTAACTTCAACAATGCCATTTGTCAATTTTTTCCATATGCTAATAAAAATTTTAATTTATAGAAGGAAAATTCAGGGAAATAACAAATTATTAAAATTGAATTTTGTTTAGTAAAGAAGATTTGATAATTAAAGTCTTCACATTTTTATTTTTGTGTACCTATTGATTACTATGTCTCAATAGACAAGTCTAGTTATATCATTAAGGATAATAATTTAAGTATAGTCTAATTCAAATTTAAATTAAGAATTTATGTTCGAATTGATCATTTTATTTTATTTTTATTATAATTACAATTACTATTTTTTATTTTATTTTATGTGATCATTCAGAAGAATCTTTCTATTTGTTAAGAGTGAAGCTGCGTAGTATTGGACTTTTTCAAATTCAACGTATCCATGAGATTTATACTAAATTGTTATTATTATCGATATGTTTGAATTAATCATATTATTTACTATTAAAGTAACTCATACTTGTAATCTAATTTTAGGAATATAATAATTAATTTCTAAATACTTAACTGTAATGCCATTAAAAAAAACAAAATGAAAGCCATCCCAAGTAACATAATATTAACTAACAATCTTATAGGGTGTTGGTTCACTTGCATAAATAGACGAGAAATGAAATGGTGAGTTTTAAGGAATAGAATAGTTAAGAAATATATTAAATATATATTATTTAATTTAGTTTATTAATAAATTTTTTTAATAATAATATAATATTAATGTTTAATTTAAAAATATAATTTTAAAATGACAAAAAAATAATTAACAAAAAATTAAAATATCCATAACTACCTTCCAATCATCTTGATTCTATTAAGTAAAACAAAAGAAGTGAAACTCAAGTTTGAAAAGAAATCGATATCTTAAATGAAAAGGCGACATCCTTAAGTAACACCAATGTACATTGAAAGACAAGTAAGAGTGAATTAATTTATTTCAACTCCAAGGCTTTTTTTTTGAGTTCTTGAGTTTGAGTCATAAAAAAAGAAGTAATATTTTTTTTTTGTTAATGATCCTCTAATTTTTTGAGTATGCTCTTTAATTCGATCAATTACAGACGTATCATTTTTTAGTAACATTATGGAAGTTAAAGTTATTAGAAAATCTGAGATTGCTTGGAACCTTATATTAAGCAGAGTCAGCGATTAATCAGCAACTGACTAATTAGTATGCGACGGCTTTTTACGCGAAGAGCACTTAAAGTGGGATCCTAAGAGATTAAGATTAATCTGACAAAAATATGAAACTTTTTTTTAATGCATATCAAAATAGACAAAAAAAAAACATTGATAGGATAACGCTTTGAGTTTTCCCATACCTTATGACAGAATGGACGAAGGTTTGAAGTGATTTTATGTTGGTGAAAGCGTAGTTAACTGGCTTTCGCGACTGGGCATGTGAAAGCTAAGGTCTTAGCAGTTGCGAACAAGAAAATGATGAGCTTTAACTTGGGCTTATGAAGAAACAATGAAAAGGGGTTTGCGTTGTCGTACGTCGCTAATCAAGGTGTGAGAGCAATGTTGCAATGGCTCTTTTGGGCAAGGATTTAGGAGGTGTAGAGATGGCATGGTAGTCGGTAAAATGGTGAAGATGTGTTTGATGGAGGAGACAGGGACGGGGAGAGGTAGTGCTTTGGACCTCTTACTTTTTCAAGCAGTCGGAACTGTGTAGCGTTAAGCCTGGTGGTGCTTGTGGCATAAAAGATATTTTTGTCCAAGTGCTCATTTTTATCCTCAACCATTTAAAACAAATAAAGATAGGGCTGATAAGTTTAATTTTTTTATCAAATTAAATGAATAAAGATGTATCTTGGATTATATATTATAAATGTTTTCTTCAACTAAATAAGAAAATAATATATTACCAAGAATATATCAATAATAGATTGATCATTTTAGTCAATCAAATACTCTCTTGAGATGAATTTACAAAATTTAGGGAGTGGTTAGTTCGCATATAAGAATGATAATAAAAATGAGAATGAATATAATGAGAAATAAGAATGAATATTATCATTATAATTATGATGGTTGATAAAGAGGAAGGAATGATTACTATTACCATTGAGAATATTTGGTTTACAAAAAATATTGAGAAACACAAATTTATTATATTTTAATTAATTAATCAATAATACTTTAATTAATTATATCGTAATTAATTAATTACAATATATTAATTAATTAAAATATTATAATTAAATTAATTACAATATTTTAATTAATGAATGAATTATATTTTAATTAATTATATTTTAATTAATTAATTAATTAATTACAATATTTTAATTAATGAATGAGTTATATTTTAATTAATTACAATATAATTAATTATTATTGTTATTATTCTAATTGATTATATTTTAATTTATTTTAAAAAAAGAGTCATTATTAAGAAATAAGTTTCATTCCTCTATTAAATGTAGGGTATGAAAGATTCTCCAAAAGTGGGACATTAAATTATTATCTCTATAATGATAATCAACAAACAACCACTTATTTTTCAGTCCTTACCCATTAATTTCTTCTCAAATCTATTAACCAATCACCCTTCGTCCTAATTTTAAAAACCAGCCAAAGTAACCTACCAAGTTTACAATCAAGGTTGTGAATATTGTGTAGATTAAACATTGGTAAAATATAATATGGTATATTAATATTGAATATTGTTATTGATAATTTTTAATTTTTATATAATTAAAATTTTATATCTTATTATGAATAAAATGAAATAAATTTCAAGCATTTCCAATTTATTAAAATAATATAAAATAAAGAATTTTGTAATCATAATAACTATTAACAAAAATATTTTTATATTTAAATATATTTTATATTTAATTACTCTTAGTAATTAGAGAAATATTCTTATTTTAAAGTAAATGAACCAATTCAATGACTTCTTATGGAATGATCATTCATCTATTTATATTTTAATAATTTAAGATGTTTTAAATGGTTTATCCATCTTTTTTGTTTTTAATTAAGGGATACTCCTGCACATTTAGTCCATTTTAAAACATTTATGATATTAATCTTCCTTCAAAACAACTAAAAATCTTCTCAAAATTACTAATATTGAGAGTTAAAGAGCGTGTCTAACTAGTAAAGTGTTCTTAGATATATGGAAATATGAAATAAAGAGGCTATTTTAGAAAATAAAGAACATATTATATCTCAAAATTATTACAAATATGCTAAAATATTTATAAAATATCAACCTTATAGATTTTCATCCAATATTATGACCAAGTTGGTAGAGTTTCCTAATAAAAGGTAGTCCATATATTGTAATTAATTAATTTAATTCCTATTTATTTATTTTTATGTTAATTTTCTATTTCTTTATATTACCTTATATTTCTTGAATAGTTTTTTTGGTACATTCATAAATTAATTTTTAATTTTTATTAATTAAATATTTAATTCATTTTGAAAGAAATCAGAAGAATTAAACCTTACAAATTTCGTTAGTAATTAATGAAATACATTAACTTAAGATAGGTAGTTACTTTGATAAGGACAGACAGAGGACACGAGCTACTCTGTCTAACCTTATTATGCCTAATTTTGTCCAACTAAAAAATAACTTCATTTCTGCTTAAATTTTACAGGCTTGACACTTAAGTCATGACTCTTTTTCTTTTGTTTATCATTTTAATTTTAATTATACCAATATTTAATAAATTTAATTTTATTATGCTACTATTAATTAATAAAAATAATTTTTTGTTTTTCTTAATTTTTATTTTAAAAATTTTAAAAATTGTAACACAGGTGTGACACTTAATCACATCTGTGACACATTTTGTTTTTTATTTTATTTTTCAAAATAAAATTTATAAGATAAAATTTTAAAATTTGAAAATTGTTTAATTAATTTATAAATTATAGAAAATATTAAATTAAATTTACAATCTGATTAATTATATTATTATTATTAGCAAAAAGGATTTTTTAATTTGAAAAATTTTAAATAAAATTTAAAAACTGCGTCAATAAAATTTATAAGGTAAAAATTTAAATTTTATTAAAATTGTTTAATTAATTTATAAATTATAAAAAATATTAAATTAAATTTAAGAAATTAATTAATTATATTAGGCAAAAAATCGATTTTTTCTTATTATTTGAATTTAATTTTTTGTTTTTATTATTTTAATTTTAATTTTTAAATAACATTAAAATTTTAACATTTTATTTAAATTTTTATTTTTTTAAATAAAATTTATAAAGAAAATTTACATTTTAAAAATTGATTAATTAATTAAATTATAGAAAAATATTAAATTAAATTTAAAACTTGATTAACTTCATTATTATTATTATATTAGCCTACATGCATATTAATGCAATATTAAACATCTTGTATATTTATGATAAAGTTTTTTATAAAGAATGCTTGTAAAATGCAAATAAATTATCCATTATTATTATATATGTGGAATATTTTTTTTGATTTTAACAACTTATTTTAATTGATTAATTTACTAAAATTGATTAATTAATTTATAAATTATAGATAAATGTTTAATTAAATTTAAAAATTAATTTATTTATAAATTATAGAAAAATATTAAATTAAATTTAAAAATTAATTAATTTGTAAATTATAAAAATATTAATATAAATTTAAAAATTGGTCAATTTTTTATTATCATATGCTATATTTTTATATTAGATTTATAAACTTAGTTTTTTGCAAAGATAAATAACTAAAATCTAACAAAAAAATAAAAAAACTAAGATATATTATTCATGTCCTTATAATTCTTTTTTAAATCATGAACTTATAAGTCGTTTTATACATAAACAGCTAATTAAACCAAACATCTTTAATAAATAACTGATAATATCCGCTAGTCAAATCAACAATCGGCTAATCACTGATAAAATTAGTCATCAACTAATACAATTAGTTGATTACTTAAAAGTTTAAAGTTTAGCTTTTTAATTAATTGCTACTATTTGTTAATTATCTTTAACAGGGTACCACAAGAAGAAAATAACCTAAAACACATTTAAACTCGATTAATTCGATTTGTGTCCGATCCAATATTCTAATTAATTATGCTATAGTCATTATTAAATTGTTTGTCATGTGAGCTCCTATCCATTTATTTAGTTAATTTTAGCTTAAAAGAAATGTATCTTCATTTACATAATACAATGTTTTTGATGATAGAATCTGTGTATTTGTGTTTGATAAAGGCCATATTTAGAAATTACTTGATTGTATTAGCTGTTAGGTAATTTTATCAGTGGTTAGCTGATGGTTGATTATATCAGTTAATTTGACAAACGGATAACATCAGCCGTTTATTAAAAATGTTAATAAAATTAGCTATGTATTATTAGTTGTTTATGTATAAATTAAATATTTTAATTTAATTTAATATTTTTCTATAATCTATAAATTATTAAATAATTTTAATCAATTAATCAAATTTTAAATTTTTTATCTTATAATTTTTATTTAAAAATAAAAATAAAAATAAAAACAAAACGTGTCAGGCACAAGTTAAATGGCACGCTTGTGACATAAATACAAACCAAACTAAATGTATTTATTTTGTTTTTTTATCATTTTTATTTTAATTTTTTCATAAAATTAATAGTAGATAATTATAATTATAATTAAAATTTAATTTTTATTAAATTAATAGTAATATAATTAAAATTAAAATGATAAAAATAAAATATAAAATAGACTCACATGTGTCACTCTTTGATATACTTAAACTCATTCAACCAATCACGTTCTCCTTTACGTGCTTAAACTCATTCTTTGAATTTTCTCTATCTCTTACTGTTGTGTCCCAATGACGAGTGAGAGTGAGAGCTCTGCTCAGCTCGAGCCATGGTGTGATCTTCATGGCAAGGTGGTTTTCGTCACCGGAGCGTCCTCCGGGTTAGGCCGCGAGTTTTGTATTGACCTGGCCAAGGCCGGCTGTCGAATTGTGGCTGCCGCTCGCCGCGTCGACCGCCTCATGTCACTCTGCAACGAAATTAACCAACTTGGTAGCCTTTCTTCTTCTTCGCCGGAAGGAGAGGTTGGTGATAAGCGAGCGTTTGCGGTGGAGCTTGACGTGTCCGCCAATGGACCCACCATCGATAATTCCGTGCAGAAGGCTTGGGACGTGTTTGGGAGGATCGACGCCTTGATTAATAACGCTGGTGTTAGAGGTACGTACTCTTCTAAAGGTTGCCTCTTTATCGTGTATCTTTTTCTGGGTTTGATTTTGGTTTTACCATTTTTAAGATATTGACTCGGGTGTTGCTGTAGAATCTCATTGCTGATAGATTTCTTCTTAGAAGGTGTAAGCATATCTATTGCTGGCCAGAAATTTTAAATATTTAGTGAATTTGCGTAAGGAATTATGGTAAAAAAGTGAACTTTAAGTTCTTAGATACAAACTTTCTCTTAATACATGTATAGGTGATCTGTTGAGTTGATTAAACTCATCTGAGGATGGTGATTCAATAGGGAATTCAGATTTTCTGGTTTCTGCATTATTGGTATAGGGGTTGTTCTCAAATGTATTTGTTTTTTTCCAGGTAGTGTGAAAAGCCACCTGGATTTGTCTGAGGAGGAATGGAACAATGTGTTCAGAACAAATTTAACAGGATCATGGCTGGTGTCGAAGTATGTCTGTACGAGAATGATTAATGCCAAAATAGGGGGGTCAGTTATTAACATTTCATCAATTTCTGGTGTCAATCGCGGGCACTTGCCTGGAGGTGTTGCATATGCTTCTTCAAAAGCCGGTTTAAACACGATGACAAAGGTGATTATACCATTTGACATGATTCTTTAGCAATTCAATTGTTTCGATTGGATTGTTGTGCTTGCTGGTTGCTGAAAGCGATTATATCATTTGGCATGATGGTTGTTGCAGTTGCAATTACGTTGCTTTAATTTGATTATGTGCTTACAACCCGGTTGCCAAATTAGATATCTCAGAGTGTTTATATACGCGGGTGGCTCTGTGCATATCCAATCAATAAGGATTTTGGTACAGTTATGGCGGATGAATATGCAACCACATAACCACACCAAAACGATGTGTTCTGATGAAAAGTTGGTGGAGGGGAATAAAGGAGTAGGAATAATTAAGTGGAATGATAAAGTGAGAATGAAAAAAGAGCTTCAATGAAGATGGACCACAGATACCAATCGATCATGGATGGTCTTTTGGTAACTGTGAATACAATAAGCAAGGGCTCTACCAGCTGAAAATATTCGAAACAGATACTGTCTAATACAATTGCAGCAGCTGATATTGAACATTTTGTTGTAACCTTTAATTTTTAGTCTTTCTGAACATGATTATATTTAAAGATTATATGGAAACAAGGTGTTTATTAACAATCTATGGAGACTTAATTCGTCTTTGTTGATAGATCTGCCTAACTCAACAAGTAATTCAGGAATAAGTTGATGGCTAGTTAGCTGTTTATGAAGTTCATTAGAGAAAAAGAATTTTCACCGTTGACAAGAAGGGAAGATCTAATTCTATGTTCATACATAGTAATTTGTTACCTTCAATTTCTCTGAAATCAGATGCATTCTTAGGTAGAAGTATCTCTGATCAGCCAATATTCAGGTCTGCTACGATTTCATGTTCTTGTACTTTTCCTTTCTGATATCTTTTAAACATCTTACCAAGAGGTGGAGTGTCCCTATTGATATGTAAACAATCCTTCTGCTAATCCTGATTTTGATATCCTTTAAAATATTTACCGAGTTCTTAAGTTTTGTTACGACTTTTTGGATTCGGTTTACTGATGACTAACTTGATGGAAATATCAGATCATGGCTCTGGAATTAGGGGCGCACAAGATCAGGGTGAACTCAATATCACCTGGAATATTCAAGTCAGAGATCACTCAGGCTCTTATGCAAAAGAAATGGCTGAATAATGTTGCTCGAAAAAGCGTCCCTCTTAGAACCTATGGCACCTCTGATCCGGCATTGACGTCGCTTGTTCGGTACTTACTCCACGACTTATCTGAGTATGTCACAGGCAATATTTTCATTGTTGATGCAGGGGCTACTCTTCCTGGTGTTCCTATATTTTCTTCACTTTGAATCTTATGGTTACAATGTTCTTTCTATACATGATGAACTTTGCATCTTTTCTCACCAGTTTGAGATGCCAATGAAGAATATAAATTTCAATTTCGAGATACTCAATCTGAATCTGATATGAAAAGAGTCTCCAAACCGAACTTATTGTCATTGTTATTCAAAAAAATGTCCAATTTTACTAAACATTCTTTGATTCTTTCTATAATTTGCTCTATGCATATTCAAAATTGTTTCATCAACTCTTTTCAACATAATTGCAAGTCATAAACCTCTTTGACTTGTACTTGGTAATAGTTCGGGTCATACCAGTTAAGGAGTTCACTCCTTAAGGTTAAAACAACATTGTTTTGAAAAGTTAAACTAATATTTTAACACCGGAAGTTAACCCGATAAAATAAGAGGTTTACAGTTTAAAAGGTTTAATCATTATTAGACCGTTATAAAATTAATTAAAAATTAAACAAAATAAAAAATTGAAATATAATTAAAGAATATTTCAAATAATTTGAAGTTTAATTGAATTACTTAATTTATTTTGTTCTATAAAACGGATTAGTTTACAAAAATTGGCCAATCAATTAATAAACTGATTAATTTTAACTCAAAAAATTTTATTAAAATAAATCAGATAATTTAATTAAATTTAAATTATTCTACTTAAACCCAATTTAAGTAATGTCTGCAACAAGAAGTTAATGAAAGTTTTGTTACCAAGTGAAGGTGAAGAGAGGTCTGACGGTAAGAATCTTATAATTATTTGTCCAAAGTTTTATGATCCAAAGTTGACAATTTTATTCAAGTCCCATTTTTTTTCAGTGTAGACGAAACTCAAGGATATCATGAATTCTACAGGCACCATTGAGACGCTTCTCGGCTTGAGAAAGTCACACGTCTTGATCTTTTGACTTCTTGTCCTCTTCTCTTCAATCTTGTCTCGCTCTCTGAAACTTGGATTGAGCTGAGCTTCACCATCTAAAGTTCAATACTTTAACGTGCGAGCGTGTCTTTTCATTTGTTTTCCTTTACTGGGTAATGGGTATAGATAAGTTTCCGTTACTGATCAGGGTCTTCCAGGATTTGTTCAATCTTTTTTATTTTTTATTGTTTTCCCTGTGAATCCAAATCACTGTTCTTATCTTAAACTCAATCCGTTCCTTTTTTCTTTTTTTTTTCCTTCTCAAATTTGTCATCCCTGATGCGTCTTTCTGCCATATCAGTTAGCAGTCTTTCTCTCGTATCGTTTGGTTCTGCTTCAACAATCTACGGTCCTGTTGGGTTGATCCAATGTTACCCGTGAAAGCTTTTCGCAAGGTCTCCAAGAACCACACTGTGTTTCCGTCGGGACGTACGACAGTTTCAAGCAATTTTCTGGGGATGTTTCCTGGGAATGAGAAGGGTAGTCCTCTATTTACTGCTTCTTCAAAAGCTTCC
>JANVCL010000212.1:1967074-1997195 GCA_026546855.1 Erythroxylum incrassatum | reverse complement strand
TTCTCAGCCGAAATTAACCTAGGATCTTCCCCAAATCCACCTACATCCAACAACAACACCAAATCAACAACAACACCTAGGATCACAGAAGCAATAAACAACAAAATTCCATTAAAAATCAAACACAAAATTAAAAACATACACCCAAAACAATCGAGTCTTCGGTGAGGGTCGTCTGAGGGTCGGGTACTCGAGTCTTTCTTCGGTGGTCGTGTGGTGCGTCGACGACGAGGAGGACAGAGGAGAAGGCGGCAAGGAGTGGCGAGGAGACCGATCCGCCGAAGCCTCGAAGGGAGAAATGTCGAAGACTTGAAGGAGGATTGAAGAACTGGATGAGACGTCGACGACGAGGAGGAGACGGCGACGGCCAGGCGAGACACGGACAGAGACACCGGAGAAGAGAGGAGGTGTGCGGCGTGAGAGAGGAGAGGCCGAATAAGAATCCAGAAGTAGGGGGTAGTTTTAGGTTAAAATTTTTCAGAAATTGCAAATTAGTCATTGCAATTTTTTAAATTTTGCGGTATCGGCCGGATTTTAAGATTCAGGCCGGTACTGTCCAGTAAACGCCGGTACCAACATTATGGATTTCGTACCGTTTTTCGGCCATTAAGGTACCTTTTGGCCGGTACCAGCCGGAACAGTACGAAATCCGTTTATTTGGTGTAAACTCAATAGGTAATACAACAATTCTAAAGTTTACAAAACTCAATCAGGATTAGATTGTTGAAAGACCTAACTCATTCCTAAATGGTTGAATGCACTTGCACTTATCCGATATGAGATTCTTGACACACCTCCCTTAACCTAAAGTAAGGCTGGATATCTGCTGGACATATGGGCAAAGGGACATAATCAAGCACCACCTCAAACCATTGAAACAAACATGCTCTGGTACCATGTTAAAAAACCTAACTCACCTCCAAAAGATAGCCTGAGAGGGGAGGTTTGCACACTATTATAAATATTTGAATGAACTCAGATTTGTCCGATTTAGGATTTTTGACATGAACTGTTATAAAACTGACTAAACATTGAATAAACTTAAAAAAATTTAATTGTGATTGTGATTGATTAAGATTGTTTTTATTCATTGAAGAGTTTGAAGTTTAATTAAAAAATATATTTTAATTGATTTATTTTAGTTTATAAGAAGCTTAATTTATAAAAATTTACCAATTAATTAATTAATCAATTAATTTTTAACAACAAAAGTTATTAAAGTAAATCAAATAAAAAAGCTGAAAACTATATTAAAAAGTTAGACAGTTCAAAATTTTTACAGTTCAACTAGACGAACTGAAGTGCAAAAAAAGAAATCATGGAGATTTAAACTCATAGAATTCTAAGGTATCAAGCATTTAGAGGTTTTTAGTATTAATTTATACAACTAATCGGTTAGTTGTAATTCAAACATATGAAATTATTTTTTTATTTGATAAAGATAATCTTTATCATTATGTATTATTGTTAATTATATTTGATGTATAATACCAAAGTTAAAACTCCTTTGATTTAATTTATCTAATTTTAGTTATAAATAAGAATTATAATTTATATTTATTTTTAACATGTTACAAACCTATTGAATTTCACGTAAAGAATAGTTAAATAATTTTAAAATAATTTTAAAGTTTAAAAATTTTCAACAATAATAATAGATGATGAAATGATTAAATTATACAATATAACCATTTATAAAGATTGTTTAATTTGAAAATTTAAGATAAGTTAAAAGTAATTTTAATTTATTTAATTCCAATTATGAATGAGAATTATAATTTATAATTCTTGACAGCATATTAAAAGAAAGAAATTAATCTAATTAAATTATAATAAAATTTAAAATTTAAGAAATTTCTTGAATTAAATACGATATATTTGATTTTAATAAGATTAAATAATAATAATAATAATAATAATAATAATAATAAGGGTTAATTACATTAAAAAAGCCTAAACTTTAGTCAATTTTTCAATTATAGCCTAAACTTTAAAAAGTAGTAATAAAATGTTCAAACTTTTAAAAATTTTCAATTTTAATTCGAACTTCAAAAAATAACAACAAAATACTTAAACTTTATTTTTTTTAATTCTAGTTTGACGTTAGTGTTTTTATTAAGTTTAAAAATGACTTAAATCAGATTATGCAACTCCGACGACTTTACTAATACAGTATACCATAATGCGAGAGTAGTTTGAAGTGTCAGAAGAATAAACAAAAACTAAATAGTTGAGAGCATAGAGATAACACTAGATAACGTCAGTTCAAATTGAAGAAAAGTGAAAGTTTAAATATTTTATTTTCACTTTTTGAAATTTGGGCTAGAATTAAAAAAAATTGAAAGTTCGGATATTTTATTACTATTTTTTAAAGTTTGGACTACAATTAAAATTTTGACAAAAGTTTGAGATTTTTTTAACAATTAACTCTAATAATAATAATAATAATAATAAGAATAAGAAGAAGAAGCGTAAAGAGCTCGCTATCTAGGTATGAAATCTTTCGTTCCGAAAATGGTGTTTTAACTCCATTCTAATCAATTTTAACTATATATTTATACTGGTCTTATATAAAAATATAAATAAAATTTAATAAAACATAATAGAAATGGTTCACTGGCGAAAGAGAATATCCGTTCCTCTCTTTCTTTTGCTTGAACTTGATACATCTTCATAAATAATTTAATAAAACACGGTAGAAAGAACAGGGGATGTGTTCCTCTCTTTCTTTACTCAAACTAGAAACCGGTTAACTGAAGTAACATAGTATTTCTTCCCCCCCTTTCTTTACTCGAACTTTGATGCATTGACTCCGACTCAAAATCTCCTAACCTGCTGCCAGTACTCCTCCATTGTATAATTAAATGCCCCTTGAAATGAGTGAGATCATCTTAAATACCAAACATGTAAAGCATTGCCTAGTGGCGGATAATTAGAGGATAGCAAACCTGATCATCGGCCTTTTCTCCGGCGCATTAAAAGCCATCTTTAAATGCACTGAGAGGCTTGTCGGTTCTGTGGTTCTCTGTCTCTCATTTGAATGTAATGCCTTTTCTTATACAAGTTTTTGAAAAGAATCATTAAAGAAAGCATGTCTGCATGTGGGAGTAAATGCCTTTGCACAGATATGAAAACTCCTTTTCATTTTTTTAATCCGAAAAGGAGAAATATAAGGTTCACGTTACTAGTCGGAGAAAAGAAACTTCCGATATATCCTCTAACAGGATAGATAAATAACCCATAGGCGAGTTTTGAAATATATAAATGTCAAGTGCAAGTGAACTGACGTAATTAGCTAGCCAGTAGCAGTCATATTAGCCTAGCGATAAACATGTCTCACTTTTACTAGCCAATCTCTAACTATTAAATATCGGATCCCTATTATTAAGAAATTAATCGGATCTGACTGATTCGCTAATGAAGATAAGATATTGATTACAATCATCGAGTCGACATCTAATTTCACTCGTTGATATCTGAGGTCCCATGCAAGGTGTAACTCTTTAAAGACCCCACAGTTCTGCCTTAACAACTGTACAATTAACATATCATAAATATAAAAACGCTGAATTTGAGAGTTCTGACATACGTACTTCCCATGTCTTTATAATTTATCGTAGTTTTTGTTTTCGATACTTTAAAAACCTTTTTTTAGTTTTTTATTTAATTTAATAATTTTTAAAAATATTTCAACTTATTAATTTATCAATCAATTTTGTTAAATTAACCGATTTTATAAACTAAAATAAGTTAATTAATTTTATTTAACAGCTTTATTTTTAATTAAACTTTATTTTTTATTAATGAAGGCAATCTTTTTCAATTTTATTCAATCTTTATTTAGTTTTATGTGATCTGATATCGGTTAAATTATTTAAACTTTAAATCTCTCTCTTGTTTTACCGATTTAACTTCTGGTTGAGTTTTAAAAACATCGATTCCTTTTTAAGTTTGGTGTTGCTTGACTGTAATTTTTTGTCATTATTTTGAATAAATTATTAAATACATATAATACTTAACATAACTTACTTAATAAATTAAGTGACGGGTTCAATCTAATTAATATTTATAAATTCAACATATTTTCATTTTTAATAAAGTTAAAGTAAATATCGTTATATAATATAACATTATATTTTAATATTTTAAAAATAATATTTGTAACATTTTAATATGGGTATATTTATGTCAATTATTGAAGATTGAATGTTACTTTTAAGTTGAGCAGCATCACAAATCAATATTGAGAGTTATTAAATTCAAATGTAATTTCAAAACTGATTTTTTGAGATATTAATTAAATTAAAATTTTATTTTAACATTTTATAAAAGATCTAAATAATTTTTTTACCAACAACAATGACACCCGTAGAAATGCAAGGTTTAGGAAGGTCCAATAATACATAGGGTTGTCTTAGCAAATAGAGAAATTGTTTCCGATAGATCCAAATATAACATAAAATATATATCAATATGTTTACATAAAAAATGTAATTTAATACATAATTCAGTACATATAGGACATGGTAAAAATTAAAAACACAAATAATGAAAGAGACAAGTAAAAAAATTAAACCAGCCATTACGAGATAATAATTAAACTAAGTAAAAAATTGCTTAAGCTAAATAAACTAAAAGGAAGTACTAATAAGAAAAGCTAACTATAAAATGATGGTTGAAGGAAAATGTTTAAAAGACTTTGAAAGAAAAAAAAGCCTTCCTGGGTGAGATCTTTTATTTGTATCAGTTTTTTATCGCGGGTTATATCTTCGATAAATTTCAACAAAGTCATATTACTCTTAATTACATTTTTTCTACTCTTTTGAGGCCTTTCTTTTTTCTTTTACACCCTCTTAATATTATTTTCTTGCATCTTTTTACGTGATCATCAAAGTATCTCTTTTTAACATATCCGAATCACTAAAATCTCGTTTCTCTTAATTTTTTTATTAATATCGCCCACTTTTAATCACTCTTTTGTAAATACATTCTTGACCCTTTTTTGTACTCTTTTGTTTTGTAAATACATTCTTGTCCCTTTCTAGTAAATAATTTTCACCGATATTTCTAATACATTTGGTTATTGCTAGTCCTGAGATAATATTAATAAGAAAGCATGCAGAGTCCTGACTCCTGAGTGATTTTGCTTGGGCGTATCGTATCTAGAGATTCTCTTCTTTAATGCAGTCCTCGTGCAAATGAAATCACTTTACTGTTTTAACATGTTATTTTACCTGCATATTTACGTGGGTAGTATATAAATATGTGTAAAACACGCTTGAAATGACAAATTAATTTTAGTTCAATTTTGATTAGTTTTAAATTTTGTAAACTTAATTATAAATTAAAGTAAATTAAATTAAACTAAAATAAATTTATTTAAAAAAGAGCATTCGAAACGATTCATATAATTAAGTTCGGAAACGTCAAACTTATCAGAGAATTTTAATAACTAACTTAACAGTAATATACTATTTCCATAAAGTGGGATTAATGCAAAGTAGGATAATCATAATTTTACTCATTTTAAGATGTACCTTTATTATTCTAAATTATTAAGAAAAATAATTTGTATAATTAAAAAATTTAAATATATTATTAAGCTTTCATCAAATTATTTTAATACAAATTAATAATATAATTGACAATTATATACAATTCTATGAAAATTTAGTGAAAAAAGATAATTGTATACAAAATTTTAAGATAAATCAATTTATTAAAAAAACTTTGTTCCTTTTTCTTTTTAAAATTATTTTTTCTCAAATAAGCCAAATTCTAGTTAGAATAATTTTAGAGATTGGCATATTTAAATTTTTTTAATCCCATGAATTTTACAAATTAGATTTTTTTACAATAGTACCTCATTTAATGTTTTTGGAAATTTTCAGAACTTTTTCACCCATGTGGCTGCCTTACATCTTCATTTTCTTATGTCATTGTGTTCAGATAGGTACATGTACCCTTCTTTTAAGTTTTAACTTTCCCTAACCACTGCTCAATAAGATCTTCTTTTTTTAATAAAAAAGGCACTAGTAAAATTTTATGATTAAAAAATTGAGTTGCTTAATTTAAAAATTTTGAATCGGTTAATTTTTCTACTTAGTTTTTATCTTTTTGTTCGATTTATTTTAATAATTTTTATTAAAAATTGATTAATTTATTAATTAATAGGTAGATTTTTTAAATTAATTAATTTTTATTTAATACTCTCTCTTTTTAATTAAACTTTAAATTAAAGACAATTTTTTTCAATATTATTTTAAATCCTTTAATTTTATTCAAAATTTAACCAATTTAATTCCAGTTGAAGTTTTTAACCTTAAACTTCTTATTTTATCGGTTTAATTTTCGAATTGGTTTTAAAACATTGGTAAAATTAGAAGGTGTTTGTTCTAGCTGTGAAATTCCAATATTGGATGTTTAAAAAATAATCTCTTTTGCCCCTTTTTAGTTCAGGCACTTTGGAACAAGAAGAAACCTTGATCGAGCTGCTTTTCCTTTCCATTTCAAAAGAAAAAAAAGAAGCTAACTTTTCTTTTTCTTATCATATCATATCTTATATTATAGTTTTTGAAATTAATATAATTTTGTGATTGGTATGTTAAATAAATATTAAGAAAAGGAAAATATACTGCATAACACTAATTAACAATCCAAGAAAACATAATTCTTCTTGTTTTGTAACAACACCAAGATAGTGGATACATGGTTGGCATATGGAGGATCAGATACCAGGGAAAAAAAATTGCAGGTGGGGTCGTGTCACATAATCATTCAAGACAAAGAAATTAAGATGATAGGATGGTTGTAGACAAATCAATCTCACCCATCTATTTTTTCTCTTTAAATTTGTATGATTACAGGTTTTCTGATCATAAGCTCCAAAGTTTTAAAAATAAACTAATGTTCAGAATTCCTGTAATTTTTTCCTTACCTCCATCAGGTAAAACCTCCATGGAAATGACCTCAAGTTTCTGTTCATAAATTTATTTCTTTTGTCCGTATCATATGATCATCGGAGTATACGTATACCTGCAAATACGTACCTGTATAGTTTCAAAACTCTGCAAATGACCATGCAAAACCTTGATAGTATGTGCCTGGGGCATGAATTTATGGTTGCTAGTTGCCATACTATTTTTGGAACAGATAGTGAGGTTAAATCAGGATTCGAACACGTCAAAGCTGATCAGGTTTATGTTTTTTGGTTTCCGTTTTCGTTTGAGTAAGAACCAGTAGCAAGCAAATACGACAACCACCATTTTCAGAGCAGACAAGAATTTATATCACCAACAACTGCATTAATGGCATTAATAATGTTTCATGTTCTTGCTTAAAATTTAAAAAAATAAATACCAAACCTAAACTCTCAATCATTTACATGTCTAATATAAGCTCGAGACACAGTTTACTGTTAAAAGAGAAAAAATATATATATATATATATAAGGAAGAAGATAATGAACATGAAAAAGAGAAAGGAAACAAAGAAAGGGGAAAAAATCTCATAGCTGAAACAGAAGTTCAGTGTCTGAGAGAAAACTCTTATGAACTTATCTGTTGTGTAGAGGGTTTGGTCCTGTATAGACTTTCCTCTTTTCAGCACCAAAAACGTCATCATTTCCTTGGTCTGCATTGAATCTGCCATTAGACTTGGTGGGAAAACTCATCTCAGAACCAGACCCGCCTTTGAATCTACTGGACTTTTCAAACCCACTAGCATAACAAGGGCTCGAACCTAACTGTGATATGATCAACATAATAAAAACGCATAAGCAAGCCAGTTCTCTGCTAAGACTCATCTGTTTCTTCCTTCTAAACCACTTCATGGCATATGGAAAAACTTCTATTCCCCCTTCTCTCTTGTTCCCAAAAGCACTGGCTTGAGTTTTGGAGTTGGAGGCAATGGTATGGAGTAGGAATATGAGGAAGCAAGCTTTTTGGGTTTCTTTCTATTGCTTACAAGCCTAGGAGTTGTATCTAAGAGGGAAAGTCAATGTAGGGTGAGAGTCAAAATGCATAGGTTTTGTAGAGATTAGTTTTGCGTTGGGAAGCTTCTATGTTTGATGATTTCAGAGCCCGATTTCTGATGAGAAACCAAAGTCTCTGTGCTCTGGTTTAGAAAGAGAGAGAGAGAGAGAGAGTTGTTAGAAGTTCTCACAACTTGAAAATGGAAGCTAACCCAATTAAGGTCTTTAGTAATGTCTTTTAGCTATGTTTGGGTGGTGAGAAAATTACTTTCTTGGGGTGTTCTCATGTTTTACTACATAGAATTATTGGCTAATGGTACGTGCTGAGAATATGCCTCGAGGTTAGGACTTAGGATAATTCAATTCAACTTGTGTAATGTGTACCTCAACAAACATTTTTGGTATTTTATGAAATTTATCACTTAATTATTATTTACCAAAATAAGGAATGCGAGTCAAAAATAATAAAAACTAAGTGTTGGTTCCACAATTTCATACTATTCATATGCTACTTTTGAACTCTTCCAACTTTTAATTGTATAACTAATGTTCATTCCACATTTGTATTACAAATATGATTTCACTTTTATGGTTTTTAATTAATTTTCACCTTTGATTTTTATCTTATTGTTTTTTAAAATAAAACTAAGATCTTACTTATCTCTTAATATTAATGGAGTTATATTTTTATTATTAATAGATTGAAGTTATGAATTAATTAATTAAACTTATTGTATAATATTTGCTAGTAAACATTAATAAATTATTATATTTTATTTAAGTAATTAATTATTAAGATTATTTATAAAATAATATTGTTTATTAATTTATTAAAAATTATTAAAAATAATATTATTACTTTGAATTCGTTATTTCAATAAATAACTATATCAGAAATTTGAAATATATGAATTTTAATATATTAAAACTATAAAAAATTTTATATAATAAAAATAGAAAACAAAATAATTTATAGTTTTCATATATTATGAAAACTGAAAGGAACCAAAATTAAAAAAAGAAATAAAAAACTCAATCAATATTTCCTAAATTTAAAATTGAAAACTAAAAACTAAAGATTACAATAAAACCAAACAGGTCTTAAACTTTTTCTAAATATTTGTAAACAACAATCTTCATTATTCAAATAATCAAAATAGTAATTAATCAACAAAATCGTTAATAAAATTAATCAAATATACATGGAAACAATAGAAGTATGATAAAAATATTTTTAAGTGATATTAGTTGGGACTAAGCTAAAATATAAGGTTCTTTTAGTCAATAGTAATTAAGTCATAAAAGTAAGAAAAGTATGTCAATTTGATCAAGCAAATGTTGCATTTTCTTAGAGTTGTAATGACAATAAATTCCTTGACAAGCTAATAAAAAAAGAAGTTTATCAAAAGTAATTTAGTCAATGGTCATAATGCACTCCATGGTTGCATAATTTGAAAAGAGGGACAACCATTACCTAATTAGGATGTCAAAGTGGACCCTTTACAAGATGTAGTTACCCCCCACAAACATGACCATCCAATATCATTGTTCAAACCTGATTTTTGTGTGTTAGCTTTAATTTTAAGGTCAATTGTGGTGGGTTATGATGGATTTCACTTAGCACAGCAAAAATTCTGTAAAAGAAAAATGTGTAGCCAAAGTTTGGTGGATGACAAAAAGAAATCATAATTCAATTGTTGTTTAGAGTTGACATTGGAGATGAAATTTGACTTTGGTTATGTGTATGATAAATAGTAACACTTTGCTCACTTCCAAATTTGAATAAAAAAAACAGATTGGTATACCCTTTTATTGATAGTTTTTGGAAAATAGAGAAAAATACAGTATTCAATTTGGAAATTTTCACAAGATGCTATATTGAAAAGAAAAAAAAGAAAGTTATACTCAAGACTATGGTGGGACATAAAGGGGAGGGAGGTCAATATATACCAAAATGCTAGTAGTCACCACTTTCTTAGAAGAAATGATGATGTTCATAGTTGCTTTATATTCTTTCTTTCTTTCTTTTTTTTTGGAGAAGAAAGAAAGGTGTATGCATGAAAGTCATGGACACTTGGATTTCTTTTTTTTTGCACACACAAATAGAACAGAAAGGGAGTGACCCATAAATCTTCATAACATGTCCTGCAAAGTATCCACTCCTTTCATTGATACTCTTAATTTTTCTCCAAGAAGTAGTTGGGTAGCTCAATTTGTATGACTTTTTGATACCATGACCTTCAATTATTTACTAATCACAAATTCTTAGGAAAGCATCTAATTATTCTTAGGGTAAAGGAACTACAAATTCAAGATAATTTAATGTATTTTTTTATTTTTAGAACTTCAGAATATCGAATTATTAACGAAGAAAAAAATAATCTATAGAGAAAATTTAATATTTTTTTTAATTCTTGAATTCATATATCAATATAGTATGGAATAGTCAGAATTGTTTTTATCTAATATTATTATGAATCTTTTCATTCATTGATGAAGCTTTCACATCCAAAAATTAACATTAAGAAACCAAAATTATGATTAGAAAGAGATTAAAGCTTTCCCTTTTCTTAGTCTTGGTTTATATGTTATATAATTAATTGACTAAAAAGCATCTAATTAACTAACCTTAGAGTAAAGGAGGTACATGTTTGGGACGAATTAATGTGCTTTTTCTAATTTCAAAACACCATAATATCAAATTATAAATAAAGAAAGACACGGGAGAAAAATATTCTATTAATTATTGAAAATTAATAAATTAACAATAGAAATAGTTTTTTCTAGAACTCATATATCAATATAGTATGAAATAGTCCCAATTGCTTTTAATAAATTCTCTTATTATTATTTGCTTTCACATCCAAAAATAACATTTAAAAACAAAAAATCATTCCTAAAAATGATTAGAAAGAGACTAAAGCTTTCCCTTTTCATAGTCTTGGTCTTTGGTCTATGAGTTATATGCATGTATAAAGTTATAAAAGATGAAGAGTCTTCCCCAAGACACAATATATGAATGAAACATCTAGGTGTGTGAATTAGGGTAAAAAGATACATATGTATACATATAATTGAGTGGAACGGCCTTTTGGACGGCAAGAAGCAAGAAAAACCAAATCCTCTGGAGATTGGGACAGTGAGGTTATGAAATGAGTACATGCGCAGCATGATTAAGGCAAAGAAAATTTATTGCGATTGCAAGCAACTAAGAGAGCCTCTTCCTTTTTTATCATGCAGTTTTACCTTTTCTTTCTTTTCTCTCTTCCCTTTCTACTCTAGCTTTTGGTCAAAGTCCCTGGTCCTATCATTATTGGAACATTACTGCTACCATCAAACTTCTCATTCTGTGCTCAAAAACACATTGCCATAATCAAACTTCTTACTGAAAACAAAAAAAGAAAAAAGAGGAAGAAGAAGAATCTGCCATATGTGTTGGGACAATTAACATGGATTATGCCTGCTCATGTCTGATAATTAGTTCGTTCGATCGAGCTAAACAATGATATATAGGTCTGACATTGATTAGATTAAGGAAAGATGACCAAAGTAATCATCTTTATTGCATAGCTCAAGCTTCTGCCTTACGTATTCAAACACTTAACGTGGATTATATTGATAATTAGTTTGTTTAATAAGCATAATTCAATCACTTAATTCGATAACGTTAATCTGATCGAGCTAAACAATGATATATAGGTTTGACATTGTTTATTACATACCTCAAACTTCTGCCTTATGTATTGAAACTGTTAACATGGATCATATTCATAATTAGTTTGTTTAATACGAATAATCGGATCATGTAATTCGATTACGCTAATCCGAACTACCTAAACAATGCTTAAACAATGCTTAGCATTGTTTAGATTAAGGGGAAAAAGAGAGTGTTACATGGGACCTAGCACCATCAAACGAGCGTGTTGCAATATTGTCGCTCAAGTTTTGAAGAACAGTCAGTCACGTATACTGTTCCTGAGGACCAAAACATTGATGAAAAGCTACTTTGGTTTGTTCATTTCATTTACTATTTTTCTGCGGGATTTATTGCACCGAACTCCTTCATATTCTTATGTTATATATGCACTGAAAATTTATTTGCTGTAAATGAATTATGCCACCAATTTACTCAATAGGGTACGAACCACCATGGATGTTTGCCGGGTAAGGAGATGTGTTTTGGTGGGAACACAGGCAAGAACAAGGTCTTTAATGGTCTTAACTGCGATCCATCATGATGAACATTGATTAGACTTCACCATGTAACCAACTGCTACACATTTGCTGCTGATCTGTACTGCTTGTCTTCAATTTCTATAGGAAAAAAAAAAGTAAATGCAATGCGTTGGCGAATAGAGATAAGCGTGAGGTCAGTTTGGATCATATCAAGAAAAAAAAAACAGATTTTCCATTGATTCATAATCATTATTAGTCATAATAATCTTATTTGTAGGGTTCAGCTTACTTAATTAAGTGTAACCTTGTCAACTTTAACCATGATTAAGCCAAGCTGTCTCTAGTTAATTCCAGTTTCTTTAATTTCTTTTCATATGTTTTCTTAGCTTCTCTTTTAGACAATATTTTAAAAATCAAAATTAAACCAATAAAATAAAAATTTAAAGTTCAGAAGTTCTACCAATATTATACCGTTATAAAACTGATGTAAAGAATTTAAAATAAGATAAAAAATATCGTTTTCTTTGTTTATTAAAAAGTTAAATTTTAATTAAAAACTAGTTAATTTAAGAAATTTGAATTTTTAATTAATAAATTAATCTATTTTTAATAACAAGGGTTATTAAAATAAATCGAATAAAAAAATTAATCAATTTAAAATTTTCAACCAACTAAAGAGATTCGATTTTTTAATAATTATTTTTTGGTACTAAGAATTAGTCACTTTCAAAAATATATAAATTAAGTGAGGCAACAAGAATTTCAATGATGCTTATTTGTGGTAACATTTTCACAATTTATGTTCTAGATTTGTCTTCTCAAAAGGTCATAATGCTCTTACAATTATGGCCAATAACATAATTATCTTGCCTCCTATCTAACCCATAAATTACACTTACGAGGAGAGAAAAGTTGGTGATAATAAATGTAAAAAATACTAAATAATTATGAAAAGGTTAGTCTTCTGTCACTTTCGAAATTAGAGAGAAAAGAGTGTTTAATAGGACCATTCGAATGAATGGGAATGAATTAGTTAAAAGCTAATAATGGTTTAATTGGTGGTAGAGGGCTCCCTAATAAATCTTCATATCTTAATCGTGCTAGTGCAAGGGACAGAAATACTTGAATTTAGTAATATTATTTCAATGTTTTATAAATTGAATTAAAAATTAAACCGATAAAATAAGAGATTTAAGATTTAAAAAATTATAAAATTGAGTGACCATTGAACAAAATTAAAAATTTTAAAATATGATTAAAGAATGAGATTATAATTACCCATAAAAGAAGATGAAGTTTAATAAATAAAATTTAATTGTTTTCGTTTATAAAAGTTTACAATTAATTAATCAATCAATCAATTTTTAATAACAAAGATTATTAAGATAAACTAAGCTAGAAAGTTGGCTAATTCACGATTTTTGCAGTTAAATCAAAATTTTAATCATTATATTAAATTGTTGACTTATGTAAATTACATGATTAATGAGTTATTAAATGGCTTCAAAATTTTATTTAATGTATATTTGATATATAATAGAATCGAATTCCTTATTATAAAAAAAGGGGAGATTATAGCATGTTAATTAAGTGATATTTGTGAAATCTAAATGTTAAGGTTAGAAATAGCTCAATCTTAGATATTGATTTAATCCACATTTATTTTAAACATAGATTAGAACAAGCCTATAGTTTTGATAATTTTGGCTCGATTTAATTTGCAATTAATAGACTAGATTTAAGTTGATTAGACTTTATATCTACCTCGTGGAGATTTCGATATAAATTTTAATTTGTAATTATGAAAATTTTATGTATAAAAAATTATGAGAAATTTGAAATCAAATGGAAGATATTTTGAGAAATTAAAGTAGATTATGTAAATCGAATTTGATAGAACTTTGATTACGTGCCTGTTTGGATGAGTTTTTGAGAAGTCAATAAGCATTTTTTTTTACCACAAAAGCATTTTTTAAGAAAAATGAATGCTTGACTGTAAAATTAAAAAGCACTTATTTAATAGGTATGACTTTTTTGGCAGTCAAAATACAACTTTTTAAAAATCTCAAATTTGGAGCTTCTCAAAAAAGCCTCTCAAATGACTTTTTCGGGTAAATTTTTCAGATCAATTAATGAGCATATCTTTTAATCCCTTTTGTCTTTATATTTTACAAATAATTCTCATAATATCCACAAACTCATCTTCACGTTTATCTTGCAAACTTATCTTCTCTATTACAATAAAATGCATAATTTATTATGTATTTAACTATTTACTCAACTTGAATATTTATATTGAGATTTATATAATATTATTTGGATTTTTTATGTTTTAATATTTATTTTTATATTAGTTTTACTTATGTTATAATTCATATAAAAGATTTTATTAGATATATTTTCATATATGTTTCATATGGTTTAAAATTATACAATAATTAATATATTGTGCCTTACATATTGTTTAATATACTTTAAATAATATTTATATGCATAAATAATTTTTATTACAAAATAAAATATAGTTAAAATTAAAGTTGTTTTTATTTTTATGTTGTCAAACAATCTACTATATGAAGTTCTTAAAAAAAAGATATTTTTTCAATGACAGTCAACTGGCTTCTTAAAAAAGTTCTTAGAAAAAATATACAGTTTGCCTCAGTGCCTAAGATGTAGGATGAGTATGCTCTACACTCGCCTCCTATGAGGATCTTGTGTATCAGAAAGTCTATAACAGTCTGAAAAATTACTAATATAAGTCCAACCAAGGCTAAACTTCAAATTTGACTAAAATAACTTATTTGAAGAATAAAACTTTGAATCATCATGTTTACAATGTTGGTAGGGGAAAAAAAAGCTATTTACTTGCAAAAGGAAAAAAAAAAGCATATGTGAATGAATCAGGAAGGGGTATCAAAATCTAAATTGTTAACAAAAGAGACAAATATAACAAATTAGTGAAAATCTCACTGATACCTAAGATCTAATATTACGTTTCTAAACGGGACAAATATAACGATTAATTAAATTAGAGGCTGAATGCAATGGTCCATTGGGTCGCTCTGAAGTCTGAATCCGAAAGAAAAGCAGGCCTGTGATATCTTTAAAGTTAGGCTCAGTGATTGTATCAGATAAATTAAAACAATTCGAGTCTAGGTATAGAATACACAAACGATGTTTATGGCTGTGAAAATGGAGCCAGGTGCTCCCTAATGGTGGCCGAAAGACCATAGGAACTGCCCATATACACACTACACACTTGAAAGATTTCAATTTAATCCACCCTTCATTGAATGTTAGTTAACAACACCAGAAAGGAGACATTTCGCTGGTGGAAGAAGAGCTACAGCTCCTCTTAGAGAACTCGAGTATCTCTTCAACACAGTCTGAAGCTTATTTTCTGCAGCTTTTGAATGGTAGAAAGCCAAAAGTCCAGAACAGTCTCTGCAGCCAAAACATGAGTCCAAACAATTTCCTAGGAATTAGGAGGAGAAAAAGAAGAAGACGAAGAACGCTCACTTCAGCTGTGACTCTGAATAGCCAGTGTGATGCTCAGAATGCATCTAGCTGCATAAACTGCTGAGGCAGCCGCCATTGAAGGGCAGAACGTTATAGTTTCGTAATGCATCGCACCCAACTCAGCAAGAAAGTACACCGTATTCTCAAACTACACAAATCAAAAAGCCATCCTGAAGTTACTGTTGGAATATTAAAGAAGCTAGCAACTGTTCATAAAATGATCACACTCACTTTCACATCAGGAATCGAAGCCTTTATGAAACGAGCAAGGAACACGTAGTGTGAAGGCACTGTAAGTGTCCATTCCAGCTTTCCCAGTATAGTTTTCTCCATAATAAGTATCTGCTCATGAGAATAAGCTCTATCTGAAATACACACTAGATCATTAACCTGCATTGATTTGGATTAGATAAATGTGGGAAACATTGTTTCAGAAGGCTTTTACAATATGATTATCTACCTCAGGTGCCCAGATTTCTTCATATTTGGAGGCTATTAGTGTGGCACTCGTGCCTAGCAACTGAAGTTCTCTTCTTGGAACAGTAGTCTGTGAAAGGAATCTATCGATTATATTGACTGTGAGATAAAGTTTCTTGTGATAGCTCAAACTTTTGGTGTACATCTATCAACCAATCCACCAGAATTTCTCTCATCTTCTCGTTGATCTCAGGTTGAGAGCTCATATAATCTCGAGGTCTACTCTCATTCTGCATCCCAAATTTGACAGTGTCAAGGCACAGCAAAAAACTCTAACCGGCTTAGCAGAACAGGAAAGAAAACTTACTTCAACAAGCTTACATTGTAAATGTCGTCCACGTATTCTACCCCAGCAAGATCATTCTTGGCGTCTGCTGCATCAATGTCGATGATCTCCTTCTTTAGTTTGTTTCCCAGACGACAGGCGGCCTAAATTAACATAAGATTAAGGTAAAAAGTTGATAAATTATAAGCCATTCGAAGCAAGCAGTAATAGCTTTGAAACTTCACCTTGCTTCTAGCAGTAAGGACTGAAGAAAGAGTCTGTGCTTTCCTTCTTGTCGATGCTTCTCCTTCCTTTTTCTTCTTCTCATGCCTTTCTTGCTTAACAGAATCAGGACTTATCTCGATTAGTTCTTCAGGCTTTGGCTTGACGGTGACTTTCTTGTTCTTGTTTGCCTTTGCAACTAGGGCTTTTTACCCACTTCAGCTCCATCGACATTGGCACAAACTTGTTTCTGCATTTCAACCAACGAACAAAGTCCAAACTCAGGTACAAATAGACACAAACTAATCGAATTGTTCGATTCTTGGAGGTCCAGAAGAACTAGAGAAGTCATGGAAAGTGAGTGAATCATCAACCTTGTCGTTCTCTGCTACAACGCAGCCTCAGCATTGGCCAACAATTGTGCACGGAAACTCCAAAAATAAGAGAATTCAGTAAAAGGAAAAACATTAAATCTCTCAAACTTATATAACAAGCTTCCAATCTTGATTTGAGAGAGAAGAGGGATCTCCAAGCCTCCAACTGTTACAAGATTACCAATATCACCAAGGGCACGACGGCTTCTTGAAAAATAATTAAAACGAAATTATTGATTAATGTCGTGATGGATCAATACAATTAGACTAACTCTATAATTGCAACATGTTAGATTCAAGAATTGGATGGATAAATATTTGAAAATTGAAGAACAATTTGTTCATTATTGTTTTTTTGAAGTAGAATAATAGAGATGTAAAAAATTGACTATTGTTATTACAAATCTTGATAAAACTACATACAGTTCTCAATGGAGCGACTGTATTTAAAGTTGAATAACAATAGGACCTCCTATGCACTACAAAACATAGATCAAGCCTACTCATTATAGCAAGCCCATAAACACAAGTCTAATAACATATGAGAGAAATACTAAGCCCACTTATAAAAGTAATATGCTCTAATTATCGTGTTCAGTAGAGCATTTGTTATATTTAGCCCAAATGGTGGTTACTTTTATAATTGAACTTCATACTTCTTTCATACGTGTCATTGGACTTGTGTTTATGGGCTTGCTATGATGGGTAAACTTGACCCATGTTTTTACAATACACAAGAGCCCCTACTACGAGCCAACCTTAAATACAATCGCTCCATTGAGAACTGTATGTGTTTTTATCAGGTTTGAAATAGTAGTAGTCAATCATTTGCATCTCTGTCACTCTGTTTTATAGAAAATAACAATGGACTCAATTGTCTTCAATTTTAAGGTATTTGTCCATCCAATTCTTGAATCTAGCATGTTGCAATCATAAGATTGCTCTAATTGTATTGATTAATCAGTACATTAATCAATAATTTCGTTTAAATTATTTTTTTCGCTTGTTCCCTCCACAGCCGCCACATTTTTCTTCCGTTGTTTATTATTAAGTCCTACAACTGCGTCTCCTGAAGGAAACGAATTATCAAACACATTCGGTACATATTATCCATTAAACACCTACAAAAACAAGAACTTAATGATAAGAAAAGACAACAACTTGTTCTTGCCCATCATCGATTTTCCACCCAAAACAAACAATATGGAAAGAAAAGCTATCAAAAGCAAAACGAAAAAAGAGATCCAAGGAAGAAAAAAGAAAAGATCTTTGACAATCATTTGTAAGAAACAAAAGAAACAATCCATTCTACACCAAATACCAATATACTCGTCCAAGGAATGAAATGCCAATAAAGAAAAGAAAACCCTTTAAACACAAAGGAACCAAAACCCAGAAAAGATCAAAAGAAAACCCCACAACGCAACTCAGAGATAGAGAGACAAGACACGTCAAGGTTACCTCTAGCTTGTTGTGGAACAACAGGTCTGGAAGTCAATTTTTTCCCTCTAATCACTGAAATGAACTCCCAACTCGAATCTCTACAAAACACCAAACGTCAATAACCAAATCTCAGATTCTCCTTTTCTCTTTCTCTCTGAAACTTCTCTTGGACCGTCGAAAAGAAAGAGAGGTAAAGAGATACAAAAGGAAATGATAAACGGCGAATGACTTCCATATTTGAAGCTGAGGGAACCATTTTCTTACACACTTGCAACGACGAGTTTCTTTTGATTTCTGGCCCTCGGATCGTTATAAATCCAACGGTGTTGAGTGGTCCACGTTTTTCATAGCCGTTATTGCGCCTTTTTTGCGACACTTTTGATACCAAAGGTAGAGCATCACATAAAACATTATCTTAAATTTTGGTTTATTTTTAGTATAAATGCTAACTTTGAAATTTTAATTAAATCATAATATTTATTCAATAATTTGATTTTTTTCTTAACAATTTTACTTTTGAATATTAAAAGAATTCAAACAAAATATAATTGCATATAATAGAAGAATTAGGACTTCATATCGTAAATATTTAAATTTAGAAATTAAGGTATGTTTCTAATAAGTCATCCTATTTTATATAAAAAATACATTAATCTTAGTTGATGAAACTCCGATAGTTTAAGAATCAAATGGTATGATTTTAGAAATATTATAATTTTGAGTTGATCGGACTCGGACTCGGACTCGAAGTGGGAAGAATCAAAAGACATAAGAAAAAACAATTAATAAAGCAATGATCAACTTTGTTACAACAGACTTAGTAGTAGGCAAACAAAAACCATGCCTGAAAACTACAACAAAACTGATTAGTACAAAAAAGGTCAATACATATGAATCAAGCAAGAAAAGATCAAATACACTGAATGGTGTTGATGAAACTTCACAGGCAAATTATAAAAACAGTGCCTAAACTTCAACCAGATTAGGAGAAGAAGCTCAAAGTTCAACTCTTCTCTTCTTCTGCCACGCCACAAACAAATGCACACCATTACTGATAGATTACTCAGCATCTGTTAAACACACTTCGTTAGTTTTATTTTTATCTCTACACTTGATCTTCCGGTCCGGCAAGTATGACCTGTCGATGTACGGTCGAATACATCACCCCACATTAAAGAAGAAAAGAGAGAGCAGAGAAGATAATACAAGACTATTAACAGAAAGAAATCACTATAAATGCTTTGCTCATTTAGTTGAATCCTAAATTAGTTCAAGAAGGGAAGCATGGAAGAGATCCTAAGGATAAGGAAACACTTGAAAGAAACACAAGCATGTTAAGGTATGGGAATTAGTATACTGACATTGCAATCAAAAGCATATTTCCTTGCAAGCATTGCAACTGCGTTCCTTTCTCGATCTGAGTCGAATGTTAATACATAAGAAAGGCCCTTCCTTGGTTGCCAAAACAATTGCTTCGCTGCAGCAGTACCATCGGATCTAACTCCACATAACTAGAAGAATGAAAATTTTCAATGTGAGAGTTGCAAATGCAACTTGAAACTATGCAAAATTCAATGTCCACCAAGCTTGCGTGCAGTATCATTTCAGTTAAGAAGATTTGGTAGAAAGCCAAGAAAGTTTTACCAGATCAAAAACCGGTCAGGTTCAAAGATTTCATAGTAATAACTCGTAAATAATATCCAAAAAACTCTTTTGATTGATCTAGACACGAAATAAGTACCTGCATTGATGTAGAATAGATTTCTCTGGCCTTTGTAATCCAACCCCTACAAAGCTTTATCCTCATTTTACCCACATTGAATACATGAACAGAATGTGATGGATGGTCTTGTCCATTCATTTGGGAAATGACAACCTACATTAAAATCCATCAAATTGTCAAATAACTTGCTATGCCTCAAGCTGAAATGGTGAACAGTTGAGAAAAACCAAAGAAGTCACATTGATTTTGTACTATATTATACAATGCCAGATGTTTCCTAAATCCAAATTTATAGGAAAATGGCTAAGACAGATAGCTCAATATGAGCATTAAGGACAATATGAAAGAAAGTGTTTACGCACATTGAACTCTGAGCTTGATTTTCGTAGAAGTGTCTCCACATAGCTTCCCAATCCTGCAGCTGTTGGAAGGATTTTAGTAGTATTTCTTTGAAAATCAACCCTAGTAGTAAAAACAACCACCACAAACTGTTTTGTTTCTTTGGGGAGCCCATATCATTCGTTCTTGTCCAAAGTACAGGTAATAATAAGTGAATCAATTAACTGTCCATTTCGGTCTTGCCAGGAATCAGTTTTGGATTGAATACGAACCAGAATGAATGGCACCACCGGTAGTCACAGTGAACTTTTGGCCATTGGAGACAGCATCCACTTGCAAGAATCTCCCAACATCAAAGGGCTCAGGAGCATACATTGATTTGTTAGCACCTATTAACCAAAGATGACCCCGATTATGCATGAAAAATAAGCATTTTTTAAATCTGATTCAATGAAGTTTCAGTTGCAAACAAATGCAAAATAAGCAGAGAATGATATAAATTCAGTAAATCAGGAACATATTATCAGAATTAGCTGTAGTCACAGGAGTAGTTCAAAGCTTCATCTTTTAATCATAATATCTCATCTCATAGGTAAGAAGCTCTAATGCTCTCTAGGACATTTATCTTTCTCTATTCAGATTCCAAAAGCATGCAGCACATTATCGATTATGACAACCTTCAAGGTATCATCAAGTTTTCAATGACACAAATGTCGGGAAAGATTAATCCCATAAAAGCATCAATAGTTAATACCATCTTAAAAAGAAACCAAGGAGTGATTACCTGAAATAACTTCTTTTTGACTGCCATCAGCTGACAAACGATGCCACTGAATTGAGCATTTTGAAAGAGATATTGCATTATTCGAGCGAGGTCGTAGTTGTAAGATTGAACCTAGAGTTTCAGAACCATCTAGGACATATAGAGAGGATTTATTCTCCTCAGCTCTCTTGCTTATTGCCACCTAGATTGCATAAGAACATCAGTTATGAAATGGCCAACAATCATACAGAAACAGGCACCATTCATGACATACTAACCAATACAATAATGAGATTTGCAATAAAAACAAGCAAAGATGAAAAAGAAATGCAAAGAGAGACCTCAAAATGGAGAAATTCTATTCATTTATGGAATTAATAGTGGCAACTTTAGGTAGGATTGTCCAAAGGCCAAGCTTCAGGAGGTATAAACTATAAACTTGTGTCAGTCAGGTTCTGGATATCGAAGTATCTATACACCGACAACCTACAATACTCCTTGAGAACACTGGGCTTGTTATGAATTACTAAAGTCAAAGATACAACTTTGTTCTCATCCAAAACCTTTAATTGTTGTATACATTTGGTTCACCAATTAAAAACCACCAAGTACTATGCAACTAAATAAGATCAATCAGCATAAAAAAGAACATAAGCAAAATAATGACATGGCATGAGCTATATGTTCTTAAGTATAAAAGATCATTGTAGAAAAAGTTCGACAAAGTCAGCATCTTGATCAACTTGCACACAAAAGAACTGTTATAAAGCCACCAAAAGTAATAGAACATAAGTGCATGCAAAAATTTCGACAAACCTCTCTCTGAAGTTTGACGGAAAAAATAGATTTGTCTCGGATTTGAGCTCTTAGGGCACGAAGCTCATGTTCCATGTCCATGACCTGCATGTACATGGAAGAACAATTAGATAAATAACTGACGTATTAGAAATAAAAGTTCCAAGGGGATAACACTCAGTTACCTTGCTTGGCTGATGCAACAGTTTAATTCTTCTAGCCTCTTGAACCTCGTCAATTAGTTTTTCAACATCCTAGAATAAAATGATTCCAATCAGCCGATAACACCATAGTTTTGACAAGAATCTCCTGTACTAAACTACGTCAGAGACCTCTGGAAAGACTTCAATTGATTCAATTGATGAAATGGTGATATCATCACATGATAAAACACTGCCACCATGATGAGAAAATATAACAAAGCACTTAATTGCAGAACTCACAGGGTCCTGATCTTTAGAAATTTGAGCATTCCTTTCTTCCTCTTCTAGGGCCTCACCAAACCTCTGCACAACTGCCCTAGCACTTTCGATTTCAGCACAAGCAAAAGACTTTTCCTGATTGACTAACTTCTTAGCATCTTCTGAAGCCTGCAAGTTAACATGAAATTCTCGATATTCACAAAGGCATAATAGGAAGAATAGCCAAAACTAGAAAGCTTCATGGGCACAAATCAGACTGACTTAACTGAACTGTTATGATTATGAAGGAACTGCTCACGCAATTTTTCTATGATTGTATGTAACTGAAGAATTCAAGTCAAGTAATCCATACACAAACTGAAAGAAGGCCACTAACGAACCTGTTTAAGAAAGCCTGTCAGCTTTTTTACTTCAAACTTTTCCTGGATTAGTTCTCCTTCTTTTTGAGTCAATTTAACAGCTAATGCCTCAACCTGAATGGAAGAAAAAAGTGATGAGAGCTAATGGCATGCGTAACTATTTGTGATAGGAATGGTAAACTAAATTCAACTAGGAAAAGAAATAGAATATCTAGAATATCTGTTCACACATACACACAAAGAGTGAATTAGAAAACAAACTGACCATAGAAATGGCCTTCTCAACGTCTTCCTTGTTTCGCCCTGTCATACGGCCTCTTAAAGATTCCAATGCATCCCTAAGCTTCTTTAGAAGAACATGTCCTTCCAAAGAAGCAGTGTCTCTAAGCTTTGCCTGAAATCAAGAAATGGGAATAGCTCAGTATAACTCATTTAACCATCTGCCCTCATTAGTGATTCATTTCTTAGATGTTTTAAAACATTAAGAAAACAATAGAAGATCTGTGTAACTTTGATTTTGAGAAAGAAAAAGAAAAGTTGAATGTTGGAATAAAGATGCCTATTTGCATTTGCCACTTCAAGTTCAGTGAAAAAGTAAAATTTTACTAAACCCCTGGAAGAAAATGTCAAAGTTTGAGAACCTCCTCAGTTAACTTAGCAGCAGCAGCCAGGTTCTTGTCAAATTTGCTGGCGAGGTCACGAACTGAGAGACGCATGTGCTGATCCGACAGCTGCATGGTTTCCTGATCAACAACCTCTTTCAGGGATGGACCCGTATTGTCTTCTTTTGGTTCTTCCAAGATCTGATTATCAGGTCCTAGCTTATACTTTGGAAAGTGATTAGAAGCAAAGCTCACATCCACAGAAACTGGAAGAATCACTTTTTCCATGCTTTGTTCAATTTCAGGAATGATCTTCGTCATTGAATCAAAGGTTAGATTCTCTGGTCATGTCAGAATCTCTGTATTAGACCTCATTAACAAATGGGAAAAAAAAACCAACATAAACAAAAGACATCTACACTAAGTTTCATGTCCTGACAGTTGCTACCATCAAAACTACCGATCTATCCCTGGTCTGCTTTCATCCAATTATGGAGGAGAAAGGAGAGGGACAGGGTTCAATGAGATCAATAATAGCAAGAAAATGAGATCAATGATAAAAGCAACAACAAGAAAGACATCATATGTTGACCAACTGCCCTTGTCTTGTTGATGGTTGATGACGGGTACCAACAAAATTGGAAACTCAGTTTGTCCATGTCCACAAGTAAGAAGTCCCACTAACCAACTTCAATTAATGAGCAACAAACAACTCAACCAACAGTAGAAACCCCATTATTAACTTATGCAACCGAATATACATTTGTTTAATTTTTACAGACAGAAGCACGCCAAGAAAAGCGGATGAGGAAAAAGACCAGACATTTTTAGATTCTAACCCCATTTTTTGGAAACTTGTCTCCTTATTGATACAGAACTAAGCATGACCTGATTCTCTTTTTATATAATAAATTAAATAAAAGTTAACAAAGTTATGATTTTCACTTTTAAATACAGATATGAAGTTTTGATTCCTTGCATAAATTTCTTCTCTCAGTAAACCATACTAAACCTACAGACTAATAGAGTTTTGGATTCAGTAAAAAGGTACAGCTGATTATGTATACATCGTTGGTTTATATAGCTTTACAAGGAAAAAGTAATTCCTAAAATCTTTACCCCAAATCTTGTAACAACTAAGACTAATTCGAATACATTTGAATGTGATGACAGCTACAACAAATTTTGGAAGATCTGTGATATGGAAAGATCTTGAAGGATCTGAGATCTTGAATAGCTGTTACATAGACAATCTCTACCAGAAACCAGGAAGAATCTAAAACTTAGAAGCACAAGCCAAGAAGAACTCATTCAAAAGCTAACTAAAAAGAACACCAAGGAACAAACATTTATTAAGGAAACCATGAAAACCCAGATAGAGAAATGACGGATATGCAACTTAAAAGTTGCAAATCTGATGAACAAACACTTACAGGTTGACAAATGTGAGGACATGCAGAGAGTTTTTTCCTTCTCCAACAGCAAACTTTGAGAGAATGTGAATGCAGAGATAAAAAGTTGAAGAAGGAGAAGGAGAAGGGGAAGGAGAAGGAGAGGAATCTAAAAGTGATGGTTTTGAGGGTTCTTGCCTTTTCCAAAAGCTCTCTTTGTTATATATATTATTGTTTCTGCGTTCTTTGTGTAGCTTTTAGCTGTCTGGAGCATTCATAGTAACTCTTGAAGCTTGTCTGGTCAAAGCAGTTAACAGTAATAAAACTCCCATGCACTCGGCCCACTTCCAGTAAAGTGGGTCCCACTTATGTTTTAAGGAGGGACCCACTTGCACCTGGTTTGTGGGTTTGTTTACTCATTGGAGTGTGGCTGTTTTTTGGTAGGTAAGGTTGGCTAAAGAGAGAGGATTGCTGGACGATGCAACCACCAAATTACACTAATAAGCCGACTATATAATTATTATTTTAGTAGTTTTTAATAAACCATTTATAATATAAAAAGATCTTTTAAATAATATTTATTATAATAAATATCAGAATTATTAAAGCATTATATCTTGAACTTGCTAACTTTTCGGTATAATTTTTAACTTTATAGTTTAATTTAATTTAATAATATTTGTTGTTAAAAACTGTTCAGTTTATCAATTAATCTTTAGCTTTTTATAAACTAATCAATTTTTATAAATCAAAATAAATAGTTTGACAATTTTTTTTAACTAGACTTTAAAGTTTTATGAGTAGGGATATTTTTCTTTAACTAATTTTTAAATTCTTTAATTTTATTTAATCTTTAACTTATTTTATGACCATCTAATACTAGTTGAATCTTTTAAACTTTAAACCGTTTATCATACCAGTTTAACTTTCGGCTCTATTTTGACAACATTGGATAAACTTAACAAATATTAATTATTGTGTTACAGTATCACAATACATACTATTGAGTCAAACAGTTCAATAAAATAAAATATCAAAAGTTTTCTTTTTCACATTTATTATAAAGACATTATTAAAGGAATTGTGGGGCAGTATGCTGTCAATTATTGCTAAGTAAAACAATCAATTCAAGAAAAAAGAAAGTGTTTAATATTCATATTCGAGTAGATTCTATAAATGTATATATATATATATAGTGAATCCTCAACACCACGAGAGAATGGGAAAATGCATGGAGATTTGGCACGTGCGAGAGAGTGGTGAGGCATAGGGACATAGAAATGTGAGGGTGGATAAAATCTTTTATTTGTGTTCCTATTATATTTCATTAAAATTTATTCACATATTTATATGAACCTTACATAAATGTATAGATAAAATTTAATTGTTCACATAAATGTATGGATGAGATTTAACAAAACAGGATTAGAACAGAGTAATTAGAAAAGAAGATTTGATGTGTTATTCGAAATTAAATATTCTGTTCTAATTATGGTGTTCCTATGATATTCCATTAAATTTTATCCACACATTTATGTAGACCCCACATATATAGATAAGGTTTAATAAAACAGAGTAACTAAAATAAAGGATTTTATGTGTTATTCAAGATCAGATATTTTGTTCCGAATATGGTGTTCCTATCATGTCCTATTAAATCTTATCCACACATATTTTTTAAAAATTATAAATAACATATTCTTAATAAATTATTAAATAAATCAGAATTTTAAAATTATGTTATTTTTAAATCATAATTCATGTTTCTCTTATTTCATTATTCTTATTGATAAAATATGGGATTATTCAAATTTAGCTTTCTTAACATTATTTTTGTTTCTCATTTTGTACTATTTAAATATTGTACAAATAAAGGGAGAAAGTCATTTCCCTTAACCTAATTATATATATTCATGAAAATACCCATATTTTATTTATCCCAAAGTCAATTTGAGTAAAAGGTTTAGAGTATAATAGCCATTATTAGTTAGCTTAAATCCTTTAGATAAATAAAAAATAGTTTATACCTTATAATATGCAATGTCTTATATTGAACATGAGGAGAAAGTAGATACTATGCTATCATCTCACATGTCTTCTCTTACACGTTCTTCCCATAAAATTGAAAGTGATTGATACTAACGGTACACTTGCATGTACTGTTTAGCTAAAATGCGAAAGGGCCCTGAAATCAAGTACTTGGTTGTTGTATTAATAGTCCCTTTCCTTTCACTTAGGGGGCAGGCTCCACAACGCATGAGTGGGATGAGCCATGCCATTTACAATTTGCATGCGTGCATACCCAAAGTTTAATCTCAATCGAGTCACCAATTCGAATCTTTCAATTGTGATGTTACAGTTTCTCTATTAGTTGCGAGTATACTCTATGTATCAACGAATTTTCAATGGATTGCTGTTTTCAATTTCAAGTTGAATCCATATCAAAATGTGAACTCTACACGTTGGAAGACGATGGTTGTTTAATAAGTCGTAATCTTGCTTTAATTGGTTAATCAACAACTAAGTCAATTGGGGTCCATTTGAGTACAAACTTGGTTAAATAACACAAACCCGTTTTCATTGAAGCACAAGCCACAAGTGATGGTGAGCAACTCACCATGAATTCAGTCAAGTAGTGACATTTGAACAATCCGGCCGTTGAGTGACTTGTGAACGAAGGTAGATTGGTGATAAATGATGCTGTTAAAATTTACAATAGGCTTACGGGCTCACACGAGAAGGAAAGTTAGATCACGTATAAGTTTAAGTGAAGTTTCATCTTAAAATCAATTGGTGATAGGTGGAGTAGCCCACTAGACTTATATGTTGATCTTCTTTCCTCTCTTTTTTCAATGCGGGTCAAAACCTCACTCTTATATTTCAAAACACCCCCTCATATGTGTGTCTAACACGTGACATAATCTATCATTTCAAGGTATTAACGACTAACATAAGAGCAACTTGCTCTGATACCATGTTAGAATTTACAATAAGCCTACGGGCCCACACGAGAAGGAAAATTAGATCACGTACAAGTTTAAGTGAGGTTCCATCCTAAAACTAATTGGTGATAGGTAGAGTAGCCAACTAGACTTATATGTTAGTTTTCTTTCCTCTCATTTTTTAATGTGGGTTAAATTTCCACTCTTATATTTCAACAGATGCATTATATGTATTGGGCAGTAGGTGGACAAAGAAGATAACCCAATTGTGACTAATCATTATTTGAACAGTAAAAGATTGTTTTCGTAATCATAATTAATGTTTACTAAAACAATAATAACAAAAACATCCGGTAGAAATTTTACTACAGAGTCAGAAGAGGTTTTGTAGCTCACAGCCTTATTTTTAACTAGTAAAGAAGCTGTTTCCAAATAATTATTAAAGCATATATCATTTTTTTAATTTCTTATTCCACTTAGTTTTTCTTCTAATTATAAATTAATGAAAAAATATTTTTTTTTGAAAGGATGAAAAAATATTAATCTAGTTAATTTATCAACTTCAATAAATGGCTGTCCACCACTATCAATATAATACATAGATTTCCTTAATTCCCTTGTCAAAGTCAACTATATCATTCTTAAGCTAATTAAATTATTCTATATATATCCTCCAAGATTACTTAAATATAAGATTAAACCTTTTGACAAGAGGATTAGGATACGTTTAGTGGACTAATTCTGTCACGGAAACATACCCCTTGATGTACACGCTTTGTCTTCTTAGCCATCAAGTTAAATAAATAATAACTTTAGTCTAATTATAACCAAGTCTTACACACTTGTTTTCTTTTATTGAAAAGAAAAGCATAGCCTAATCCCTCGTTTAATTAGAATAGCAATTAATCCACTCTTCTAGAAATGGCAAAACATAATAAATCGTAAATGTTTTTAATGTGATTATTTCATATTTAAAAATTTTATTAAAATTTGAATTTTAATAAAAATAGTTTTTAAAATTAATTGTATCAATTTTTTGTAATTTAAATTTTTTATTTGTCTTAAAAATATGTTTTTAGTTCTTGTTATCCATTAAAAATATAATGAAAATGTATTGCTTATATTATGTAGCCGAATCAAGATAAGTGTCTGTTTGGATGAGCTTTTATCAGTAAAACTTTTCTGATAAGAGTTTTTCTAAGAAACTAATTGACTGTTTGACTATCATTTAAAAAAGAGTTTTTTTTTGTGAAAAGGAAAAGCAAAACAAAATCTAAAGTCTCAAGACCGCCACAGATGATAAATCAGCTTGTAAGAATTGTCGAATGCCTGGAATAGGCCTCTCCCACAGCTGCGAGTACTGCGAAGAAGAAGAGCCGAATTTCGCTAGGTAATCAGCACATGTGTTTCCTTCTCTGAGAGTATGAACAATAGAGCAATCCCAGTCCTTCCTCAGATAGAAAGAAATATCTTCAACAATGGTCAAGTAAGGATGAGATTGAGGACAGTCCTGGGTAACTAGCTTGATAGCTTCCATCGAGTCCGACTCCAGCAAAACCTTTCTAAAACCACGCTCCCACGCTAATTTCACGCCATGGTAGATAGCTTGAAGTTCTGCCAGCATATTAGTAGCATAACCAAGGAAACCCGAAAAGCCAAAGATCCAGTGACCAAACTCATTTCGCGCTAGCCCGCCAAAACCTGCATTACCAGGATTACCATGGGAACTTCCATCAACATTGACTTTAATATAACCACTAGGGGGAAACTTCCAAGAAACCCAACGGTCACGTCTTTCCACCAAGTTTTCATCCAGCGTGCAAGCTTTACGACAATCGTCAAAAAGTTTCAGGAACCATTGGTGGATGCCAACCGAAGATAAATATTCGCGTTGAAAAATAGCCAGATTCCTGGTACACCAAATGAGCCATGCTCCTACTATGAACTTGATAGCATCATCCCTAGAGCATGAGGGAGCAAGCACATAAGTGAAAAGCCAATCTGCAAGAGTGAAGTTGTAGAAGGAAACATCTAGTACGTCGTAGATACCATGTCACACCTGTCTTGCCGAAAGACAATCCCGTAATGCATGAAGGGTACTCTCCCAATCCTGCCCACAACGGGGACAAAAGGGGGAAGAAGCCAAGCCACGGTCATAACGCAGACCATTTGTGGGAAGAATCTGTCAGCTAATTTGCCATAAGAAAAAATGAAATTTCTGTGGAATACGCAGACGCCAAATGCGAGACCATACTCCAGCAGGGTCTGTAAGGATAGGAACGTGAGTAATAAAATCAAAACCAGATCTCACCGAGTAAGATCCTGAAGAGTGCTCAC
>JANVCL010000212.1:1945597-1957403 GCA_026546855.1 Erythroxylum incrassatum | reverse complement strand
TTAAATACAATATAATAAATTAAAATATAATTGTTAATTAATTTCATTATAATTAATTAAAATATTATTATTAATTAAAATATATTTATTAATTTATTACAATATAATTAATTAAATATTATAATTAATTACATTATAATTAATTAAAAATAAATAAAAATTAGTTACAATATAATTAATTGAAATATAAGTCATTGATTAATTAAAATACTCTAATTAATTAATTAAAATACTCTAATTAATTAATTACAATATTCTAATTAATTAATATATTGTAATTAATTAATTATATTATTTTTACAAACCAACCACTGTCAATGGTAATGGTAATCATTATTCCTTTTAACCAACCATCATAATTATAATGATAATATCCATTCTCATTCCTCACTATATTCATTCCTATTCTTATTACCATTTTCTTGTATCTTAAATTGAGTTAAAACTTAAATTAAAAATAATTTCAAAATTCCGATGTCTAACTTAAATTCAATGTTTTCAAAACCAGAATAAAAGTTAAATTGATAAAACACAATATTTAAGATTTAAAAGATTCAACATGTATTAGATTATCATAAAATCGATTAAATATCGAATAAAATTAAAAAAATTTAACATTATTGTACAAGTATTAACAAGCTTTGATGATGTTCCGCGTGCAAATTATTATGAAAATGGCATGTCAACCAGAAAATAAGGCGGAGTTATTGCATTCTTAATGTGATAGTTTGACTATGGTTTGAATAAGGTAAGTGGCAATTAGTTAATGGACAATAACTAGAGTAAAAACTAATTAATGATTGAACAATTTTGACTTAGACAAACGTATTAAGATTGAGTCAAATGTTAGGCACTAGTACATTTGTTTTACAAGTAACCAAATCAAATGAGTCTCCATCTCTTTTTTAAAAACGCAAAAGGTCTATACATGCAAGCCTTGTATGCATACAAGTGTATTTGACCTCAAAGTGCTTAAGAGGAGTATAGTATTTGCCTTAGGAACATGTGTTAATGCATCCTTTAATCGGGAAGTATTGTTCTACGTTCGTTCATAATATCGATTCTTTCGGATGTAAATATGAGATAGTTAAAATCTTCTCTTGATATATTCTTTAGACTTGAAATAATATTTATAGAGATGATAAAACTCATTTAACTCCGATTGACTCAACTTAACTCGAAATTAACAAATTAGGTTTGAATTGATCGAACTTTGAGTGAAGTTTAGGTTTGAAACTTGAAAATTTTCTTGACCACTACTATAAAATAATGTTGTTTTAAATAATTCGATAGACTTAAGTTGCATGACTCGAGCATGATCGACTAAGATGGTTTGATCTATTTATTTAGATAATGGTAAAATTTATAATAATTATTATTTGAATGTGTATTAGTAAATCAAGATTTTCTATTTTTTAAATCATGTGTTTCAAATAAATTATTTAATAAATCAATATTCGAGAACTAAACAATAAATTTCATTTATTTGCAAATTTAACATATTTTTATTCTCAATTAATCATTCTTATTATTACAAAAGTAATAAGTAATCCATTATGGCAATTGAAGCTTAAAACTTTTAGATTAGTAAGTAAACGAGAAAGAAGCTTTGCAACACTTACTTTGCTAAGTGCAAAGTGTATTCAACTTGGTATACATTTTCTATGACATTATCTTAGCACCATTAAAGGTTTGACTTAGTTTTACAGGAATGTAACCCTAATTGAAATTATGATCTTAAAAAGCTTATGAGATTGACAAGATTGTATCTTTTGAAAAGGTGCTTTCAAGGCAAGAGATGTGTATAGTAGGCGACAAGTTGCCAATAACTCTTACATATCTAGACACTTGTACATGAGGTGGCAAACCATAATAACAAGGATAAACTTCTGCTCTTTATTACTAAAGTCAAGTCTTCTCATCCGTCACTCGTTGCCTTTACTTGTTATTGCAACTTAAAAGATGATTGGATAGGCATAATTTTTTTGTTTTGGGTCACAAATTAAATAATATTAATTTATACGATTCTTTTAATTTAGCATCCAAATTTTTAATTTCGAAACTAACATTTTAAATGTTGTATAATTTAGGTTATGTTTGGTTGGATGTAAAAATCTTAATGGAATGGAACGGAATAGAATAAAATGTAAATAAATGTAATGTTAGAAAATTATTGTTTAAGAAAGATGAAAGAGTTCATAATGTAATATACTGAAATGTTATTTGGATGGAGGGTTTATAATATAATATAGTATAAAGTTGTTTATCATTGTGCATTCCATCATAAATTTTCTAAATTGGAGGTTTTTCATTTTTACTGTTTAGGATGGAATAAGATGTAATATAAAACCCTTATCTTCTATCCCATTTCATTTCATTTCATTATATTCTATTAATAAACTCTCGACTAAACATAGCTTTAAGTTAAAAGGTTGTTTTAACTAATATGATACATTCATTAAATATCGTCCCAGTATTTAACTATTAATTATATCAATAAAAATATCGCTTTGACTTGAGTCGGATAATCTTTGAAAAGTTATTTATGAAATTGCACTAAATTAAGAAAACTATTAAAAATAATTAAAGTAAACTTTTTACTCTAGCTTTATCAAATTTATTAATAAAATTTATTATTACAGAAGAAATATCATACATTATTAATTCATTTTGCATATAAGAAAAGTTTCTTGAATATATTAACATTAAAAGTTAACTTATAAATATTAAAAAATAAAATATTATAAAAACTAAAAAATTGAATTTGTACTTTAACATAATTTTAAATAATAAATAATTTATTAAAGGAATAGATTACCTATTTTTACTTATTCTGTTACTATTTTGTTTCATCTAATTTCATCTACACATTTACGTAAAATAAAAAAATGGAAGAGATAAAATGGACAGCAAATTAATTATCCCAGTGACTTCATTCCGTACTTAGATACGGAGATGCCAATGTGGTTTTGACATCAACAATAAATTCAATCTCTGGCTTTCCCTCTTGAACAAGCAAAAGATTCCCACCACAAATATTCTAAGACATTTTAGTTCCACGTATCCTCCATGTTAGTTGTTACCTACTTACCTTCCGCATTATTGAAGTTGCCATTGAAGCAACTTCTGGTACGAAGGTCTTCATACCACTACAGATGAACAATTTGTGTTCTTCACTCTCTTCTTTGTATTGGCACAATCAACTTGCAGTTCAAAGGTGGTAAACATGATGTATAAGCAAAAGGGTCTTCGTGTTTTTGATGGCTAAACATGGAATTTCTTGTATAATTGAAATTGGAAACATGTGCTTAACCACATTAAGTGCCTTCTTGATCTTAATTTTATCTTGAGAATGTGGCTAACAAGATAAGGACACATGTTCCTTTAGTCGTTCTTATCCTTATGAACAAAGCAAAGTCGCAAAGTAATCTTTTGGCACTAATCTTTAATTTGATGGTCTCAAAACTCAATTAAGCAAAGTTTAGTGGTGGGCTCGTATTGCTGGTTATGGTTGAGTACATGCCCATAAGATGTAGGCCCATAGCTTTTAGTCCTACAAATTCCGACTTAATAATCTAATTTAAATAAATAAATACAAACTCATTAATTATGAAGAAAATATATTTAAAAAATATCATCAATCGGACAATATTATGTTGGAAACAAAAATTATGAACATTGGTGATTATAAGTTACTAATCAGTTTAATAATTTAATAAAACTATGTAATTACAAATTAGTATATATATATATGCATGTGGGCCTATCGAAAATAATCTCTCTATTATGTAGGAATAAGGTTACGTACTATTAAACCTCTTTAAATCTCACTTTATTGCATGACTTTAGACTGAATGTGATGATGATAACGTACTCGAAGAATAATAATTATTGATTTTTTATCATTCATAAATAAAACTTATAAGTTAGAAAAAATCAAAATGACTTTTTTTAATTTTCTAATGACCAATATTATAATTTGAGAGAAATATCTTAATTTAATGAATAAATTATACAATTCTAATCCACTATTGACCGTAGATTTAAATTAATGATGAATGATTTTGACCACTTCAAATGATTATCCAGTCATCCTGAAGAATTGATCAATATACATTTATATTACAAATTCAGTTAACATGGTCAAGGTTCGTGAGGGCTTATTTGATAGTCAAATCTTTGAAAATGACAAAAGACAAAAGCATGTGATTAAAATGAAAGATGTGCATGTCTTTGGACCTTTCTAAGACCCAACTAGTTCTTTCTTTCTTTATTTCTTTCTTTATTTCTTTCTTCTGGAAGGGGAGTTATGTTTTTTTAGTTATTTTTTAATTTCTTAGTCTTAATTATATAAGGGATGACAATGAATTAAATTCGAGCTCGATTTGAATTGCTTATGGTTCGATCTGAAACTCGAAACTCAATTAATCTCGGGTCAGATAATTGGATTCGGATAATTTATTTGTAAAAAATACTTAATGCTACTTATTGATAATTTCAAAATTTAGGAGTCATGAAATATAAGAAAAAAGGATTATATTGGCTTAATTATATTTTTAGGAAAAAACAAACAATTAATTTTCCAAATAATATAAAATGATTGAGTTTTAAATCAAAGTCAAGCTTAATTTTTAAAAATTAAAATTTGAATAATATTTCGTGTTTTCCCTCAAAAAAAAAATTTCGTGTTTAAAAAATTCAAAGTCTAAAAAATTAAATATTCTTAATTTAAGATGACCATATATAATTTAAGAAGGAATTTGCAAATTTTTGGCCAGTCATGGCCTTTCTGCTAAGCACCACAAGTTTTCCATGGCCTAGATTCTCTATCCTTCATGCCATTTTCAAGATGTCATATACAATGGTACTGATGTAAAATTAGGACCACCAACATCTAACCCATAAGAGTAGGTCAAAAATGTGGAAATTGTGTTACCTAATTAGAACATGTTACATGAACTATAAGTTTATTAACAACACTCAATGAAAAATATGCAAGACAAGTTAAAAAAAAAGGGATAGAAAATGTAGTTCATAATTAATTTTTTTAATAATTAAAGGGAAAATTTCTTTTCTCTTGATTTTATATATTGTTGATAAATCTTTACTATTGATTAGGAACTAAAACTTATTTTATAGGGTTAACATTAATAGGGACATCAATTTTGATCCGGACTAATCCGATTTTGACTCAAATTGAACGAGTTATGAACGGGGTATGAGCTAAAAGTGGTCAACCTGACCTGACCATTACTTCAAAGACGATGTCGTTTTTCACCTTTAAAAAAAAATAAAATAGATCGGGTTAATCCAGTCAACCCATGGTCGGTCTGAGCCACCTAGTATTGACATTCCTACATATAAATTGCTTGCTTGAAAGTTAGTTGGTGGTTAGCTAAATTTCAATTAAAGAATTGCAACTCAAATATACCTTAAAAAAACAATTAGATTATCAAATTTGAGTTAAATATTATTTAGAAGCTCATTTGGTCATTCGGAAGCAACTTGAGTAAAGTTACGTACCATTGAATCTTTTCAGATCTGCGAAACTTCTTTTATTTGTATATTTTTATTTTTAAAAATGAAATAATTAAGGTAAGAAAATATGTTATGTCCTTGTTAGAGCTTAATTGACCAGAGTAATAAAGAGAAGAAATGCATCCTTATCTACAATATTTCAAATAAAAGAATTTTATATATTATATTTCACAACTATATATATTTTTACATATAAGAAATACTTATGATTATGATGTAAATATTATTTAATGGGAAATTTATATTTAAAAATATATACAATTTATTTTTAATTAAAAGGATAAGCAACAAGAGAAAGAGAGAAAGCAAAAATAAAAAATAAGGAAAATGAAAGATAGAATGTGCAATTGTGCATGTAAGCGTGAGAACTGGGGAGTAGCATGAATATCACGTGGAGCCGCAACCGCGTGGGGCCCATACGGAATACTGTCGACTGGATAAAAAGTCAAAAATGTACAGGGCAAAACAGGACACGTTGTGTCTTAGGTCAGCGTCAACAATCCATGACACGCAAAAGCTGATTTGAATATATAAGGTAGATTTTTCCACGCGCCGACACTGGAGCGTCGCAGCACGCTGCCACCACCAGGAAGTCAAAACTCTTAACAGTTTCATTCCTTTAATGATTAAAACAGCACTCACAGATTTGAACTTGTACATTCATATCAATGAGTTTACAGAATCATCAATGAACAGAACTTACTCTGTGCAAATACATGTATTACATTCTCATGGCGTAAATGTCTAATCTTTCCTGAGAAGTAGGAATAAGTAAAAACTAAGCTGGGAAGCTGCTGCTTAAGTGGGCAGGCTCATGTCAGGGTTCTCTACACATTGTTAATACATTACCAAGTCAAGAATTCTAACTTGCTCCACAAAATTCTATGAAACAATGCCTGTGTACCTAATTTGATAAACACAGAAAAGTGTTCCAAATGTTGGTTTGCTTTGGATGCAGAATAGTCTCACTTCAACGCTTGGATTATTTTCCCAGTGCTCTCAAGCAAGTGATAGGTACCACAGAGTTCATATGTCGATACTTCCACCAAATTTGAGGATGGAAGAAAGTTGGATATGCTAGCGTAAAATCCAGTCGGCGAAGCTACAGAAGTTACCTCCGGCCGTGTAACCAGTTCCGACTATGGTTTCCAGGTCTTCCGTTTGGATTTTTCTGGACATGTCCTTGCTTAGGGAGATCGTGCAACTCCATCACCTGAACCGTCCGCTGCCTCTTTGCTGTTAAACAAGAATGAAGAATGTTTTTATCAATAAGCTGTGAGGCTCATTGATAGAGATAATTTATGCCAGTCCCAAACTCGAATTTCTCTGTATTGCTCCAACTAAATTTGTATCGGTATGAAAATGAAACATGTAAAAGAGGACCACATGTAATTTTTCTAGAAGAAGACTGACCATTCTCAGCCTGCTGATAACGTTCCTGGAGTTTTTTCGTAGTGGCTTCAAGCTTCATTTGGACAGCAGCTTCATCTGAACACTTAATTTTCTAGTTGAAAAAGAACAGAGACAAGATAAAATTAGAATCCCACGTTTTCAAACTGCATTAAAATTCCATAAACAGACCTGCATTAAATTTCATGCTTACATCTTGTTGAACACTTGAAGGCTTTCTCTGACTTGTGATCTTTATGTGATTTTGTTGCAACTTCAATTCGTTACTTGCCTTATGCTGAACACTTGCCTTTTGTGGTCTTCCAGGTCCAGAATTATTGTTCAATGACTTACTTCCCTTCATGGGAGCTTCTTGTCTTTTCACTAGCTCATTCTCGTCGTCCTTCAGTAGAACATTCGCCTCGTTTGTAGTAAGCTGTTTCCGCTTTGTCTTATTTTGGTTCTCAACCGGCGGCTTTCTTCCTTTATCACGGTTCTTGATGAAATCCCCACTGCTTTGAGGAACTGAAACAATGTATTTGGGATTCAAAGAAAGAAACAAAAGACGAAAGCTGCATAAGGAAAACACAGCAGATGGGCAAATTGAACTCACTTTCGTAATCATCCAAGCCATCAAAGAACTGCACAGAAAAATTAACAGAAAAGGAAAAGGGCAAATTTGGTTAGTCTGGGTAAGGATACACGAGCAAATGAATAGCCCTAATCAAACATTTAAAGAGAAAGACAAGCACCTGCGAGAGCTCCATTGAAGTGGGCTGAGTTGCAAAGAAAACTGCTTCATCTAGAGGCGGAGATGGAAGCCCTTCTTCTTCTTCTTCTTCTTCGACAACAGATGGATTAACAGACTCTGGAGTACCTTCATCACCTAAAACCCTTACCAATTCAGATTCCAGAAACAATTTAAATTGCAAAAATGCAAAAACTCTCCATTAATAGTAATAAGCAAGTTCCCACCTCTAAGAGCCTTGGTAGCATCACACCACTCATCCACCAAAACCTTCCATCCACTGCATTTCAAAGGAAAAAAGTTAAAATAAACAAAGTCATGGCAGCTACTAGCTATGCAGTATTCAGAGCATTCTCAAAAGTTGAAAGCCTGGATAACAGTGTTTTAGCTTACTACGTTCGTACATCAATATCATGTTACTTGCTGAAATATAACAAAGGAAGAATCAAACTGCTGAGGCAAGAGAAGACAGTACTTTATCAGCGTTCGTGCAAGTTCGCGAATCTGAGTTGATCCATGTCTCCTGAGGACATTGACAGCCTTTCCAATCTCAGTTGCCTATCAGAAGACAAGCACAAGCACAAGCACAAGGACGGTTAGTATAAGAAATCAGTTGTAAACCCCGAAACAAACAGTGAAATGCTTCTTATACTTCAATTCAACATCAAAAGATGAAACAAACCTTAAGGATATCGACGGTCAAAGCCATCAATTCAAGCCTCCTCAATGACTCGAATAACACAGTATCAGACTGTCATAAGAAGAACTAGCAATTAGACACGAGAGCAAATGGAAAACCCTGCAAGAATCTTTGAACAGTTCCACACCAGACAAACATCATATCTGCTCAAAACTGAACCAGAAAAGGAAAGAGTCCACACAGAAACTTATCTGGTAATCAACAAATTAATACTATCTTAGTTTATGTGCCTGTAAGAGCATATATACCTCATCTTTGCTACCCAGAAGGATGTTCTTGATCCTCAAGACCTCTCCAACAATTTGAGACCCCTCCTCGATCTCGTCAGTCAAAGCCTCAGCCTCATCATAACCATAATTGCTAACCAACTGATAATCGTTCACATTCACTTCTCCATTGTTGCAACTATTCACTTTGCTTTCTTTACTACCACTACCATCTTCAAACTCACATCCACCTTCAATATCGATCTCTATGTCATCATCATTATCATCATCGTCGTCACTAACACCTTCCCTAATCTTGCAGCGATCACTTTCCCCGTCGCTATCATGATCCGGAACCGCCAGTTCGACACGGTCGCATCCGGAGCACCTGGTAAGTCTGCAAGAAAACAATCTCTCCGCAATACGATCCCTCCTCAATCGAAAATCTTTGGGACAATCAGAGGCCGCAACCGTGATGGCATAATCGATAATACCAAAAATATCGGAGTTCGCCGCTCTGAAATAGTTCCTCCAGTAATCAAGCGATTCTTGTTTCATTGTGACCCGATGACCCGGATCAGCGAATCTCTCCTCAGATTATTAATGATGTGCTCAGTAACTCTCTATACAACTTCAGAGCGACCCAGAAACTTAAAATCTACGTTCATGGATTGTAACAACCAGAAAAGAAGTATCAGACAACCAGATGATCGGCAGAGAAAAATTCCTTGAAAAAGAAGTGATGGGTATCAACCAAAATTCGATCTTTGCAATTGTTAGTTGACAATTAAGGATTTTTGTTACTTTCTGTTAACCAAAGGATACAAGGACAGGAGATGGTGATCAAGAGAGAGAGAGAGAGAATCTGAGAATCTTGACAGAGACAAACGTGAGTTTATCTATTGTAGGTTCGGTTTTGCTTTTTGTTAGATTCAGACAAAGAACTTTCACGCGAGCAGGAAAATTTTTCACCGTCAAGTTTTTTTTTTCTCCAGAAAATGTCTAGACCAGATTCAGTCTCTTACTCCAGAATAGATTGAGTCCTTTCTCTGTATTGGATTTGTACACACGCCAGGTGTTGTGAGGAATTTGCTTATGTGTATATTCTCGGCCAAAAGAACCAGAACAACCACTTTCCTTCAAGCCCCTCAACTTCACTTTTTACTAAATTATTCATTTCCTTTTTGGAAAAGTTCAATCTTCTCTTACAGTTTAAAAAATTATTTATTTATTTAGTTTATTATTTTTGTTTAAAAATAATACAAGATACATACAATAAAAAACATAAAATTAAAATTAATTAAATATCATTAATATAAATTTAATTTAACCTAAAAAATTTAATAATAATAATAAATCCTGATAGGCTGAATTTGAGATTTAAGTTTTAAAAAAGTCTAATAATATGTTTTAATATTAATTAGTAAAGATATTGTTTTTCAAAATTTACAAAATTTAATTTAATTATTCTAATTGTTTTAAATTCTCATTTTAATTTAAATTTAGTTTTTTTAACCTATAAATATATTTGTATGTGTTTTTTTTCCTTTTCAAAAAAGAGAAGGTAAGCTTCTTTCAGGTTTCCCTTTTTGGGTTTCAGTTTTGACCATGACTTGCCAGTTGGCAGGTTGAAGTGTTTAAGAGAGTTGGCGTTTCTACTTTCTACAGGGTTTCTTCATTTTCACTTGTTTTTCTCATTTGGGGTATTCTTTTATTCTCTAACAACCATTCTTACGTTGGACTTCTCAAGGATTTGGACTTTAGTTCCTAAAATCATGGAATAATTGTAAACTAATTTATAAATAAAATTACCAACCAAAGCTTTCTACAAATGGTATTAAATATGTTTCTTTCGTAAAAATATATAATATGTTTATGATGTATAAGGGTTAGGTAAAAGATACAAACCTCTCCTATAATTTTAAAAACTTTTAAAAAGTCTTATAATTATAAAATATTAAATTTTTTTATAATTTTATTATATTTTAGTAAAAAATTACGATAAAATATACACGATTTAAACTAAAAAATTTAACTCAACTTTTAAACTATATTTTAATTAATTAAATATGACTTAAATTAATAATTGAAGATAATTATAATTATTTGAGTCAGATATAAATAATTCAGTTTAAGTTTTAGAGACAAGTTAAACTATTACCTGAACAACATTTGATTAATCTATATTTAATATTTATATCATGAATTATTAATTAAGAACCAAAGTTTCAATTATAAAGATATTCTTCTTCAATTATCTAATATTTAAAATAAAATTACTAGAGTGATTTTTTTTATTTTTTCATAATTCTTGATATTATTCTTAAAAAGGGGTTATAAACCATAATTTAAATGGTTAGTAAACTCTTATTAATATATATTAAAACTTAATTTGTTCATAAAATAGTACCTTCAGAAACAATGCATGCCACTTTGCCCTTATCTTCAAGTTCAATATAACCGTTATTTGATAGAGTGACAGAGAACTGTAGTTCCCCATTTATGAATGATTCCCTCATTTCCCATAAAGGAACTCTGTGTACTCATTTACAGTTCACTTTCATGGCAGTATAAAATGCTCCATCATCAATCATTTTCCGCCACTGCAAATGTAAAAACTGAAGAACAAAGAGGATCTGATATGGTCTGGAAGTTCCGTTACCTACGTCCTAGCTGTTCAGGAGATGGAGAAATTAAAGAGAATGGAAACATACAAACGAATATTCATTTAAATCTAAACTTAAAAGTGAATTTTTGCTTACTTATAATCATTATACAGAAACAAATGTGCTCTACACTCGTGTCTTTCAAAGATCTTGTGTATCAGAAAGTCTAAGATAATTTATAACTACATAAAACAATTTTAATATGAGATTAGAATTTTACAAAAAAGAAAGTGTAAATATTATTGCGACTATTATTTTAAAAGAAAAAAGTGTTGTGAAAGTGTGAGGTTTCTAAGAAGAAAGCCTTAGGCCCTGTTTGATTTGATGATTTGGGATGGAAGGGGATGAAACGTAACATATTTCCGTCGTTTGTTTGAGGGTTTTATAATGGAATGAAATGGGATGAGATGGAAGTGGAGGGTTTCATATTACGTTCCATTCCATCCTAAACAGTGAAAATAATAAACCTTCGATTTGGGAGATTTAGGATGGAACGTAACCTAATAAATACATACTACCTAATATACCCTTAATAATTCTTCTTAATATCAACTCTCAC
>JANVCL010000212.1:1871026-1886850 GCA_026546855.1 Erythroxylum incrassatum | reverse complement strand
AATATAAGAGTGAGAGTTTGTCCCACATTGAAAAAAGAGAGGAAATAAGACCAATATATAAGTCTAGTGGACTATTCTACTTATCACTAATTAGTTTTAGGATGAAACCTCACTTAAACTTATATATAGTCTAACTTTCCTTCTTGTATGAGCCCGACCAATTGTAAATTCTAACAGAAACCAAATCTTAAATAAGTGTTTTTGGCTTGAAACGATGTTTCTTCTGAGATGTAAATTAAAAAAGACGACGTCGTTTGTTTTGCCTTCAACCTCCAGAATATAGAGTTTCCAGTTTTTTTACCAACCTTTAAAGAGAGAAAGGAGGAATATTGATTTGAACAGTCTGCGACTGCTGAAGACAACGTAATCAAGGGAAAGAAAGAAAGAATAACAGAGTCGATCATCTCCTAACAACATTACGAATTAACATATAATCTATCCAATTACTTTGTCTCTATAAGCCCTAGACTCAACAAAAAATCCTGAAAAATGTGACGGATCACGACTATGTTAATAACGGACAAAAAGATCTTGAAAGCAAAAGTGAAGAGACCACCTATTATTGTCCACGATGATCCCAGTTGTCAGTTTGTCCACGATGATCCTCGTTGTCAGTGAACACTTAAGACCACAAGATTCTGTATTTAATTAACTTAAACTTAATTAATGGATTCAAAACCCGAGCTCAAACAGGTCCTCAAATCTGCCAACTCCATGCATTATATATATTGAAGCACGAAACAAATTCCCCCCTCCAAGCTTAGATTTCAGGGTCTAGATAAAAATAGGCCTCTAGTGGACCATATTTCCGCACCTTATATGATACTGGTTCTATATCATTAGAACCAACCCAACAAATTAAGTGGACCAATACAGATTCTATTGCAGGTAAGTTGACTAAGTAAAGAAACCTGTGTGGTCTTGAGTGGTGATTTACAGCTTGGACAGTCGTGGACAATAATAGGTGGTCTCTTCCCCCTTCAGCTTTCAAGGACTTTCCATCAGGTCGGCTATTGCCTACATCTTGGCATTGCGGAACAGATCTTCTATTCGTTTATGATATTCCTACGATGTTTACAGAAAATCTGTTCTCGTAGCATTGAAATGTTTATATCACTTCTTTCGTGGACTTTTTTTTGTATAATCTAGCACATAGAGAAACAATGTTACCGGATAGATTGGTGTTAATTAGGAGATGACATGATTTGCTTGGACCTACATGCCAATGTCTCATTTCACAAGGATTTGTATTCATTTTTTCAATAATCATCTTTTGTTTCATTTGTTATATAGGGACAGTCCTTCCTTGTTAAGGCTTCTAATTCCTTTTTTTTCTTTTTCCTTAAATTTCTTTTTTGTATCCTCTCAAAATTAACCGTAGGTGTGAACATATGGTCAGCAAAAATGTTTTGAGTTGGAAAAAGTGCTCACAAGACCACCTATTTTGGGTGATCTAAGGACATTTATCTCTCAACATTGACTGTCTACAATTTCATTAGCTTCCTTTATTAACGATAATGGCAGATGATTCTAACCTAATTTTCAATATATATATATATTTTAGATCCGAGGAAATCTTGTAGGCGGGCCAAGCGGGCACACCTCTCTTAGGGTTCAACTGGCGCACCACCCTATAGGCGAGCCAAGCGGGAGCACCTCATCATTGAGGGTCCAATTAGTTCTCCACCTACAAGTAAAACTTCGGCTGCCCCAGGCTCTTACAAGAGAGGCTAGCATGGAATCGAATCTGGGACCTAATTAAAGTCAAGTCCCACTCTCAACCATCGAGCCACATCCCTTAAGGGCCTAATTATATTAAACTCCTATTCTAAATAAAAATTTAATTTAACTTTAAAATAATTTTCAAATTCAAATGAAACTATTTCCACCTTTGCTCCTTTAACAAAATTTAATTAAAATAAAATTTCAATAAATGATGATTTTATTTCTGCACGGACTCCTTTAACAAAATTTAATTTAAATAAAATTTCAATAAATTATGATTCTTAATTATTATAATTTAAAAAAAAACTTCTTTCTTCAAAATCTTATAAGACATTTCCAATTAGAAAACTATTTTTAATCTAATTAGAAAACTATTTCTAAATAAATTTTCTTTAATAAGGAAACTATTTTCTAATATTAAAATAAACTAATTCCAAATTAATTAAGTCACTTTTAAATTAATTAAGAAAGTCCTTTATATCATTTATTTAGAGATTAAATTAACTAAAAATATTTCCTTAATAAATTAGAAAACTATTTTAAAAATCTCAATTTTGTCAATTAACAAACAAATTTTTTTTCAAATTTAATAAAGAAAATTAGATTTTCTAATAACTCAACAAACTTTTTTTAGTAAACAAAGAAACTATTTCTCAATAAATAGAATAATAATGCTCTCATTAAGATAAAAATAAATTTAATTTATTTAAATAAAATTGAAAAAATAAATTTAATTAAGAAATTTTTTTCTTAATTATTAAAGAAAATACTTTCTTGATTTTAAAGAGTCTAATAAATTAATTTTAGTTTTAGAAACAACTATTATAAAATTTAAGTTTATGAATCAATTTAGTTATTAATCTTAATCATATTAAAAAATAACTTATTTACTTTTTAATTGATTTTGAATTTAAAACTTTTTAAATTTTATTTGAAAATTGAGTTAAACTAAGAATATATTTTTTATCATCATCATCATCACACTCAGTCCGAAATCTCGCAATAAAACGTGATTTGAGGAGGTCTGATAGTATGCAACTTTACTTCTACATAGGAGAGAGGCTGTTTCCGATAGATCTACATACAAATGTGACAATGAAAGAGTGACGCAGGTTAAAAGAGTAAATAAGAATATATTATTCTGGTCTTAAAGTATTTTTATTCATCTTTATAATTCTAGGTTTAAGTTACAATTAAACTTGTATCTAATCATTCTTGTGCTGGCTTGAGGTTATACTGACTTTGTTTGTCAAACAAATCACATTTTACGTGAAGACTACTTTATCCTTAATATAGTATAAGTGATTCCTGTTTCTAAACACCCTTATCTCAAAGTTAGGATAGCATAACCTAGTTTCCAAACACACTCCTCATTCACTTTCCAAAAATCCTAATCTCCAAAAAAAAAAAATCCTTCTAACTCTTAACACCTTTAAGTTAAATAACTATTATATTGAACCTATTGCTGGAAATGATGATGAAGCGAGTTATGCACACAAATAAGACTCGTAAGTTATTGCTTATTGCTTAGCCTCTCAAAAGCCTTGACTTATTAGAAGGAGCCCAACAAATAAAGTGGACCAATACAGGTAAAGAAACCTGCGTGGTCTGGAGCGGTGATTTACAGCTTGCACAGTCGTAGACAATAATGCGTGGTCTCGTCACTTTCGGCTTTCAAGGTCTTCTTATCAGGTCGGCTCTTCCCCAGGACCTCGTGGGGTTGTCGCGCTTCTATCTCTTCTTTGATAGAAACTTTGTATAATCTAATGCGTAGAAAAACAAAGTTTTTGGATAGACCAATGTTAATTAGGAGATGAGATGATTTTCTAAGACCAACATTCGTTATTCTTTGAATGATTGTCAGATAAATTATCACATATACGCGTAAACTTGTTTCTCAGATAATTTAACTACGCTCAATTTAATATTAGTTATTTATATATATTATACTTAAATGCTTAATCACATGCTAATGTCTCATTTCACAATGATTTGAATTCATTTTTTAAGTAGTAATCTTTTGTTTCATTTGTTTGTATAAGGCTTCTGATTCCAATTTTTTTCTAAACTTTTTTCCTTAAATTTCTTTTTGATAGCCTCTCAAAATTGACCGTAGATGTGAACACACGGCTAGCAAAAGTGTTTTAAGCGGGGAAAAGTGCTCACAAGACCACCTATTTTGGGTGGTCTAGGGACCATTTATCTCTCAACATTCAGTGTCTACAATTTCATTACATTCCTTTATTAACTATAATAGCATATGATTCCAATCCCAATTATTAAGGGGGTGCTTGTTTGAGAGTAATAAGAAGAAATATATGGGTATGGAATGAAAACTTATGTTTAGAATCAACAGAGATAACACTTTCATTCCCTTATTTTTAACAATACTTCATATATGTGGATTACTAGAGAAATGAGATTCATTATTAGCTATAATCTATTTCCATTCCTTATTATATTCATTTCAATTTTTATTTTTGTTACCTTCTAAGCTCCCTAATAAACAAATACGGCTAGATTCAAAAGACTTGTCTAAAATCATATCTTGCTCAATTGGTGCCATGTTTGACAGGGTCTCGCCAAAGTTGTTGTTTGTGGAGAATATATGTAGTTTTTCGATGTCAAACCAGAGTTCTTAATTGAGTGAAACACTTGCATAAAAAAAAATTGAGTGAAACATGTCTTGTCGCAATCTTTAAGGATGATGTCCAATATTTTATCCTTACCGACTTTTTCTATGATAAGGTAGCCATAAACTCCGCTTATTATAAACATACGATTGAGTACGAGAGTACTCATGGATGGAGTAGATATATGGTAATTACCAAGAATTTTCTTTTCAAATTTTCAGATTTCCATCAAATTTACGATGTCAAATCAAGCGGTGCAAATTTGTTTAAGCAAACTTAAAACGAAAACCATTTAATTTTAATTTTTAAGGATCAAAATAATATTATTTTAAAAATGAAATAACTGATATTAGTTAAGAAGACAATTTGAACTAATCTTTTAAATTTGAACTTAATCCAAAATTTAATCAAATCATACACTAATTGTTAATTTTTAGATTGAACTAAATTAGATTTGACTTATGGAGCCTCAGTGATTTCTTATCAATTTATGTCTTTTATAAAAATGATACGAGGTTAAGTTTTTTTATTCATTAGAGGCTTCAAATTTATTGTTGTGGTCAAACAAATGTTTATAATTTGGCTAATATGGTAAAATTCAACATTCATGCTTTGTTTTGGGTGGTCCATGGATCTCCATCAAATTCCATGGTCTACACCACTTTGTGTTTATCTTCAGTTTCATGTACTTAGCTAAGACACAAAAGACTGTCACACCGTCCAGCTCCAGTTGCAAGCTTCATTTTTTTTCTTCCGGTGATTGCACTTTCCCACAAAGACTACCCTTTTTTGTTTCCGGTGACTGCACTTTCACACAAAGTTAACCTTTTTGCTTCCGGTGACTGCACTTTCCCACAAAGATTGCCCTTTTTTTGTTTCCGGTGACTGCACTTCCCCACAAAGTTTACTTGTTTTTTTTTAATTGTTTCTGGTGACTGAACTTTCCCACAAAGCTTCACCAAAGTGAAGGCTTGTTCACTTCTTATTACATACTACAATCATAATGGCAAACAACGTTGACAGTTTGAATCCTGGAACTTGTCCTAGAACGAGCTCTGATAATCGTTCGCCTTCTCTTCTGTCTTTCATTTTGAGAACTGACCAATCACGTCCAAACGAAACACAACCCCACAATCTTGACACTCCCTTGATGTCGTTCCATGATCAATCTGACTCACAGTTGCAACAGATGTCTTCTGTTGATCAACCTTGTGGGATCGGTTCTGGAACTGCTCCTACAAGCTCTGGTCTATCAAATTCTCTTTTCTCCCACAATCCTGGGAGCGAGCAATCTTTTAACGACAACCCACATAACTCCCTCGAAAATTCGTGGATGATCCTGAACGGAGACTTTCCTGACTCTTATTGTGATCAATATGAGATGGAGATGATTATGATGATGAATCAGCAATCTAACATGAAACAACCCGAAGACGAGTCCTTGTTTACATTGGAATCAGGAGGAGAGTTTGCCATGCAAGGAAGGAGTAATTCATGTGACATTAACAAGTATTTGTCCGGTATTGCCGATGCCTTGGCAACACCATGGTTGAATCCTGGTCCTGGTTATGTACAGAATGCTTTGACAGACTCCATGTACTCGAGCCAAAGCTCTGTTAACCTTTCTTCTTCTGTTATGGATGTTTCTAATAGTGGTAATGCCAACAGTGTTGTTGTTGACAATTGGTTTGAGTCATCGGCGGCTCAAAACACGGCCTCCGAACTCCGGCATGTGGAGAAGAGGAAGGGTAAGATGTCAGTCGACAACATCAGTGACAGGGTGAGACACGATGTCTAACATTCTCCGTTTCATATGCATTTGATGAGCTAATTTATGACATTATATGAGTTTCATGACATTAGAGAATGATTCTTTGTGTTCATTTAGGCTGTTCTTTTAGAAGTTGGAAGAAATTTATTTAGTCTTTATCGTTGAGTTTATTACTAAAAAAGAGAACTTGTTAGTTGCTAGGAACAATTACAGAATTGGTGCTATAGAGCTAATCCAAGAAAAGGAAAATAAATGCAGATACATAATTTCTGCGATGGGTCAAGCTTGTTTTGTCCATCTGAGAAGATATTAAGTATTATAAGAGGTTAAGTACTTTTTCATACACATTTTCCTATTGAGGTTATGCAGGGAAATAAATTACAGTAACTCATGCTATTGCTAGTGCAATGACTCATAGGTTCACTCAACTGCCGCTTCAATCAGGTGTATCATCTCTTTTTTGATGGTGCTTGGTATGTACAAAGTTTTTCTAGATGACTGGATGAGTTAATAAATGTTTAAAGAAGTTAGGTTTCCAGTTACTATGAATTCTCTCTGGGGTGATACTGTTATTGGTTTGAAGACATTGCATGTGTCTAGTAACTACAAGTCTTGCACTGGCAGGCTCTGCAATCAGTTTCCTCTGACAAAGGGTTCTATCTTCCACTCACAGGCATTAAACTTGGTTTTATGTCCCAGGATCTCTTTTTTTTATCCTGTTGTTTGTGGAAGAGCTGGTAATGTGAAAGGCAATTCAATTGCAGTAGTTTCTGATACTCATCTTAAAGCATGACATTTTCAGATTACTTCTGATAACCTCCAGTTCACATTTGCAGCAGTCATCATCAACAGACACTGATTGTGATGAGGCAAATTCAGCTGAAAGTAACGGGGATGAAGGAAAATCTGAATTGCCTGTTCATGTAGATGAAAGTCAACAAAATACCATTTTCTATGAACCAATAGTTGGTATGGTGTTCCCTTCTGAAGCGGAAGCTTATAGCTTCTACACAAAATATGCTTCAAGAATTGGGTTCAAAGTCAGAAAAGCTAAGGTCACAAGAAGGCCAGATAAATCTATCAAAACAAGGTGTTTTTACTGTTCAAGAGAAGGGTTTAAGTTAAAGACGCAACGCAACAAGACACGCAAATTTACGAGGCAAGACACCAGAATAGGTTGTCCAGCCATGATCAAGCTTACAGTAGATGAAGGACAGTGGGTGATATCTATAGCTAAACTTAATCACAATCATGAACTTGGACACTCTGATGGCAGACAAAATAGGGACTCCCGTGCATGTGCTTCTGAAACTCACTCTGTTTGGACTACAAATGAAGTTGGACCAGCCAAAGACGAGACGGTTGCAAGATGTGACTGCGCAAGTAGCAGAAATGACTGCAACTATTTGGGAGACAGGAAATTGACTAATATAGAACCTAATGATTGCCAGAGCCTACTCAACTATCTTAGTCACTTTCAAACAAGAGACCCTGCATTTTTCTATACGGTGCAAATTGATGGAGCAAACCGGATTGCAAACTTTTTCTGGAGCGATGGAAGGTCGAGGATGGACTATGATTGTTTTGGAGATGTTCTGGTTTTGGGTACATCATTCAGGATAAAGGAATATGACATGATTTGCATGCCATTTTTAGGACTAAATCATCATCAACAGCACATCTTATTTGGTTGTGCCTTCTTGCTTGATAAAAGTGTAGATTCTTTTATTTGGTCTATTGAATCTTTTCTGAAGGCGATGAGCCGACAACAACCTAAAACAGTTTTTACCGATGACAGTCAAGCAGTAGCCAATGCGATAAAGTCGGTATTGCCAGAGACACAGCATTGTCTTGGTACGTGGTTTATCTACCAAAATGCGGCAGAACATCTTTATGACAGCTACAGGAAATCTGGATTTGAAAGCGTCTTCAATGAATGTGTATTTGGTTGCCAGTCAAGGGGGGAATTTGAATCACATTGGGAGTCAATGGTTAGTAAATACGAACTCGAAAACAATCGTTGGCTTTCAACTCTATACACTGTGCGGAATAGATGGTCTCCTTTATATCTTGAGAAGACATTTTCTGCTGGAGTGCAGTCCATCCAATTTGCTAAGGGCATCATCAACATTTACCATAATATAATAGGTGAGTCAATGTCTCTTCAGAATATTGCTCAGCGGTATGAGGAACTAGGTGACAAAATGCGCAATCAAGAACTATATGAAGATCATCGATGTATTGAAAGCATTCCGAGAGGTGAGGTAGAGAAACAAGCAGCAGAAATGTATACACCCACCATGTTTCGAATGTTTCAGGAGGAGTTCTGCAGATCTTCCTCGGTGGTAATAGAAGAAAGGTCAAATGATGGGACAATTGGAACTTTTAAGCTAATAGAATGTGGAAAGGGAGAGTATATTGTTACGTATATTTTAGACTCCACAGTTGAATGTACCTGTGGAAAGTTTCAATCCATTGGCATTTTATGCAGTCATGCTCTTAGGGTACTCAATTGGAAAAACGTCTTCTATATACCACATCCCTACATATTAAAACGGTGGAGGAAAGATTGCAAAGCTACAGTAGCATTGGGTGGCAATGTGGGAACAAAATCTATAATGCCGGACAGATCATTGAATTTATATGCAAGTGAACTTAGGCTCAAAGCTTCAAATATCATCAACAAAAGTACACCAAAGGAAGGGCTTCTGAAGCAATTTGAAACTTACTTGGACAAGGCAGCAGAAGAGCTTGATAAGGTTTTGAAGCTGAATCCTGCAGAAGATTTGATCCAAAAGCATGATCAAGTGGGGGATGCCAACACAAAGCAGGCTCCTGAATCCCGAGCTTTCTGTCCTAACAGAGTATCAAACTGCAGAATACGATCTAAAATTAAGACAAAAAGGCAAAATAAGGCGAGAGACGAGGAGCAAAATACTTCAGAAGATGCTTTTATCAACCACCAATTTGAAGTATTGAGAGGTTAGCAAAGTAACAACTTGATTTAATTAATTTCAATGTCCATAGTTACCTCTTTTATGAACATTTTACAATTTTTCTTAGGAGATCAAGAAGCAAGTGGCTCTAATCAACCAGACCATTCTTTTGTTGTGGAAGAGACTAGCTTGCAGTTCGTCAAGAATTGCGCAAGAGCTACAATGGTTTCAAATGCTACAAGGTATCAACATGATGGTATCAACATGCAAATGGGTCATTCGCAGGTAAATGCTAAAAAAATTAATTAAATAGATTAAGTTTCAGGCTGTTGCAAAATTTCTTTTCTTTCTGATCTGATATGCTTGAAATGTTTCATAGATATCTCAACCTCCAAGCATGCCAGTCAGCTATTGTCAATCTGGTGAGTTCAATGGGATTCTAGAAATGAAAGTAATTTACGTTCTTAGAACTGCAGAGTGTTAATAGACCATGAAGCAGGATTGGAGATGTTACATGGTTTCATAAATTTCTAAAGTTGGACATCTTATGATCAATAGCTTTGAGATCACAACATAATCATCATGATTTTTAACAAATATACCTAGTCATAAGTCGATTCAAATATTCTCTTACATTGTGCAGGAAACATTTGCTTGAACACATATCAAGCTGAGCCGCATCAATGAAGTCATATTGATCCATGAAACTTCATCACATTTGCTGTTTCACTTGACATTTTAAATCACATACCTGAATTATCATTTCTTGCTCCAAATACAATCAAGAATATACCGATGTTCCTTCATTGATCACTCTTTCATAAACATATTCAGCCATTGCTCTTTGCAGTAAGGGAACTGCATATACAGCTTATGAGACAGCCTTCATCTATCTTCAGCGGATGATACTTCATTATTTTCAAAATAACAGCAATCCATCTGATTTCTTTGACACAGAGTTCAGATGCCTGTGGACCAGCAGCAGTAGAAATCTCATAAGATGGAATACTTGTAAACCATAGAGATCTTGCTAACAGCTACCTGTTTTCTTTTTTTCCTTTTCGTCAATTTTCGTGAATGGTCATGTGAAAGCAGTGTATCCTAACTTACATGGAATACTTGTAAACCATAGAGTACTATGCACAAGATGCTTTCTGTATTGATATTTTACTATATTGAAGTAATTTTAGGAGTTAGATAAAACTGAAGTGAGGTATTGCATGTTGCTGAGTTGTGGGAATTGTTTCTGCAGATGGTAATTGCATGGTAAATATCTTCAAGTTGAAAGAAATTTGATGGAGTATAGATGTATTGATTTCCCAGAGCAAGTTTCTGAAAGGTTATGACATCTCATGAGAGTATAGATTTCACCAAATCGGAAAACAGAGCATCAAAGCTACGCTCATAATTGAATTTGCTAGAATTCCATGCTCGATTCAATTTACAGGTGAAATAAGATGGTGCTTTAGAATTGGATGGTTACGTTAGTTGATCGGGGACTGCAGATCATCAAAAGCAACCTTTGAGTCCCAATTTAAGGCATCTGAAAGATGGGTTACCAGTAATCTAAGGTATTGGCACTATTTCGATAAACTAAATTTTCCATACATCTAGTCCTTGCAGGATGTAGTAGTCATATGAAAATACTAACGAAATCCATTCAAAACAAAACTTGGACAGTCAATAGCATCTCTTTGTTCAATGATCTGATATATATACAATGCCAATGAGACAAACACAAGTTTCCAGTATGTTTATGGTAAGTAACTAAACTTGAAAGGAATCAAGAATGGCTTGCAGCGTTTTCTGGGATGATGGCCATTGTTTATCATTCGCGCTAGCCACGAACAACATGACTGTGCTCCCTTTTGATGTTGCTTTTGCAAGATTATGAGTGCCAGTGAGAGCATATGGTGTCTCAAGCACATATTTGTAGTACTGCAAAAAGCAAATTCATTCTTAGTCATGAATACCAGCGATAACATTTTGCCGTTTTCTTTTTCTATTGTATGTTGCAATTTGTTTCAGGAGAGATTTCATTATTTCCAGATTCAAAAGTATGTGCAACAGAAAGGACATAACTTTAAAGATCAAGAGAAAAGCTACCCAGAAACCCAAGAAAGAAGCAAGTGAATTGGGAAAAAGAAATGGAAGTTTAAACATACTAAACTTGATTCTAGTCTGAAGCTCTTAACGTTTCCTTTCTTACCTGTTCTATGGTGTACTAGAAAGCTTAACTAAACAGTATGTTTTCCTTTTTCCTGTGTTGTGTCTAAGAAGGTAAATGTTTCCCAAGCTCTGCAAACTAATAGAAGCTTCTTTCTTTTTCTTTAATGAAAAAACAAACGATTTTAGGAGGGAAAGATCAGCAAAGTAATCGGGATAACGGGAGAATACCGTCTGATCACCCTGCTTTTCGACTGATGTATCTAAGAGCTCATCCGGATCATATGAATTTCCAGTGACAAAAGGGCCAAGTGAGGCAATCACCTTCTCAGGACTTCCAATCTCTTCAATTGTTGCATTAGGCTTGTTGGTTAATCTTATCAAAGGAGAAGCCACCACCTGAACTTTTCCTTGCTTCTCATCCTCAAACTTTACCTCAACCCAGGGTTCTGCACACTTTGGCTGGCAGTAATTGCCTGATAATATATTTGCCACTCGTGTTTGTTTCCATGTAGGTGGGAGGATGAACTGGTATGGCTGCACATTTCCTGCAAGAAACTAAATTTCAAATATCATTAGAATGTTGGACAGAACATCAAAACATCTCCAGTAACCCAGGTATCTGCAACCGGAATTGCATCCAGAATATAACCCGCAGGCCGCAGTTTAAAACCCAGTAAGGATTAGATACAGCCTGAATACGTTTTTTGTATACAAATATACAAAATTTAGCATAAAGCTACAAAGATTTGAACATGAGTCCAGAAACTCCAACTTGGGTATCCATTCATGAATAGGCAAAATCTTCAACTTTTGACTGAATGAACAAACCCTAACCAACACAATTAGCCACAGTCACTGATGATTCTAACTTCAAAATGTTGTGTCCTCCCATTAATTTCAAAGCTTTAACATCTTAAATTGCAATCCCATTTCCCTCTCAATGCTGTTAGGATCATAAAAATCTAATCTTTCTCTCCTGTTTGCAACAAACATCTAAGAGTCAAAAGGACAAAATGGTGTATGTGAATATTGTTACCTGCACGAAGAGCAGGGGTGTCCGTGGGAGTGGCTTTGAAGAGCACAAAAGAAGGGTCCACAAGAGAAGGAGGCAGGTAAGAGCCAACTTCAACTTCCCTAGCTACTGAACTAGGAGGCTCTTTAATCAAAATGATTGGAGACAATGCAAACCCTCTTAAGAGTTGTCTTCTGAAAATCAACTTGTTCCTGTTTTGGTCGTTCAACGCTTTTGTTGTTGTGGTTGTTCTTGATGTTTCAGGCTGAGGTTTTGATGATGTGTAGGCTGAGAAAATTGTAGAGAGTTGTGTCAGTGAAGCAGTTGCCATGTTTGAGAGCAAGACGTCGAAAGGTTAGATAAGAACTTTGCTTGTAGTGTTATTACTCTTATCCGTTCAAGTCTTCCGCTTTTGTCAGTGACACTATTTGTGTGGTCATCAGGATTCATTGCTGTTATTCTTTTTATCTTTTGTTTCTACAGAATCATGAAGTTTGGCTTCAGGATTTTGTTTCGACAGAATCTTGAATTCTTTCTGTGTAGGGAAAATTCCCCATGCACTTCCTATATTTCCTGGAAACCAATCAGCCACAAATGTGACAAAAATCATTTAAAGACATCTCTTTTAGAAGTTTCAATCATTAAATTGAATCAGCTCATACAATCCAAGTACCCCTTTTTGTTGAACTCTCAACCTGCCAACTTCATACTTCGGATTTTTAGGTAGTTAGTTAAAACCAAAGTTGTGGTCAGACTTGTTTAGATCTTGATTCACCTCAAGATATAAGCTAATATAGGTCAAATCTGGCACATTTTCAGAGTACATTTTCATCAAACAAGTTTGTATTCCTAAGTTCATATGTACTGAATTTTGACACGCATTATATACATTTGCACTTTTTAATGCAACATTTTTTTGTAATAATAAAACTTGCAGTTGTTATTTTTCAAAATGTATTGAAAAACTGTACAGGGCATGCAATAATTTACAAAATACTTATCCTGAGTAAATTACTTAATAAAACAATAATTTAGAATCAGCCGATGAGTTTGATTCAAGTGAACTAAGAGCTAACAATTATTGTGAAAAAATGATATCGGGCTTAGACCTGATAATCTCGAATCAAATTTGGCCTCAAGTCAAACTTGGCCCTGTAGAAGCTGTTGGGCCTAGTTTGGGCTTGGACGAGTTCAGTCCTAGCCTAACCCATTAGCATTTCTACGAGTGACTCCGGTAACTCTCAAGATGTCTTAACTCCTAACTAATCATCATCCTCAATATTGAGATAAGTTGCAAGGTCAGACACTATTGCTCAATTTTTAACTTATCATTAAGTGGGAAGACTTACAAAGTAGGGTTGACAATAAGCTTAATCAAATCAGGACTATAAATTTTAATAAAATTTGAAGTCTAATCAAACTAGTTTGAATATGAAAAATCCAAGCTAGACAACCGAAATTCGATTGATTGGGGTTAAAACGATTATCGTTTAGCTTAATTAAATCAAACTAGTTGACCTACTCTTCACGACTAGATTTGCTCCTTGATTAGGCTTTATGAATATTCAGCCATTCACTTTTTAGTCAAAGAGCCCAAATTAGTGTGAAGATAAAGGGGCCCAAATGAGACTTGTGTTCGGCTTATTTTTTTCTCCATTTTAAATTGTAAAAAAAAAATTCGTGATTCTAAATAATTAAAATATTAGAGTGATCTATATTAAATAAATTGTAACTTAATCTTATAAAAATCACTCCTTTTTTTTAATAATATGAAAATAGCAAAACTTTACAAAGATGTCAAATATTATGGAATATAGAAATTCTAGAAAACTCATGTTTTCTATGTTAAACAATTCTAAGTGATTGTAAACTCTCTCAAAATTTGATTTATTTTCCTTTTTTATTTTTAAAGCCATATATAAAATTGTAAGTAAAAATACTAATTTTTATTATCAAAAATGTAGAAACGTGTTAAAATAAAAACCCAAAAAATGTAAAATCGTGAGTCTAAATAAAGAGTAAATAAATAAGAAACAATAATGATATAGAAAAAGATAAATTAAACATATGAGATTTATGTATATGATTTAAGTTATAATCTAGTTTATAATTTTATATATAATAATGTGAAACTATTTTGAATGTTCATAATATCAAATATGGAAAATAATAAATTTAAATAAAAAAGGAACTAAATAATCAAATTAAAATATAAAGAATTAAAAAAATTAAGAGTATATTTTGAAGTATAACAACAAAATGTTGACATAAATTGCTTTCGAAATATAGGGATGTACAAGCTCTAGAGTTCCCATACCCCATAGTTGATTGAAATTTCCTGTTTTTGTTAGTTTAATAGTTAGCAACTATTAATATCTTTGTCGAAGCATAATTTCCTTGCGGTAATAATTGCAATTTTTTGTTGTAGTTTCAAGATTCTATTTCAATTTAAGTTAGTTTCTAAGTTTTAAACTGTGGTAGGATAACAAGAAAACTATGACGTTTGTTAATCTTGTAGTTGTCTTTACCTTTTAATTTTGTAGTTAAAATTTATTATTTACTTTGTAACAACTCGCGCAAAGCACGGGATTCAAAAATAGTTGTCTACAAATTTTTAATGAGGAAATTATTATACAATTAAAATTTTGTGAAGCATTTAACCTTAAAAACATTTATTAGAATGGAAAATATTTCAATAAAAGAAACAGGTTAGCAAGAGTTGCCCGATTCGATTTAGCCCGGCCTGACTTGACAACAATTCAAGTTAGGCGTGGCCTCTTTTTTTTTTTGAAAAACATATTTAAATTAAGTTTGATTAAATATATATTTACCTTTTTAATTTTTTAAATTAAAAAATATATATTTAATTAGATCTGATCAAAATTTAAACTATTCAACCCAATTGAACACAGATTCAAGTTGGGATCCTCAAATCAATTGGATTTTGTCTGCACTCAATCTAGTCCGTTGCTACCACTGAAAAAAATAAGTATATAAATATCTAAATAAGTTCTATCGTTACTTGACAAAGTATTAAGGCAAACAACGTTAAAAAAGAACTCAAAGTCTTAAAAACATCATATAATATATTAGAAAGAAAATAAAGAATAGTTTGGTTTCATTTAGAGCAAGTCATCTCTTTAGCCATTTGCTCCATTATTCTCTTCATTCATTGTTTCTTCCAACCTTCTCCTTTCTTGCTTTCTATACCTATTCCACAAGCATTGCATATTGTCTAAAGCAACAATCAAAACATATTACTATTACTCTATACATTTAGTTAGGGATCTATAAATCATGTTCAAGTAAAGAATTTCTTATTAATGTGTAACTTTTTGTGTATAATGTTGACTATTTTAGGGAAAGAAAACTTGCCCGTCGATTGAGAGGACCTCAATGCCATACCGGTGTGTAGTTGGTGTTGCAATATGGTCGGGTCGGCTGTGCCAGGTCCAGGCCCGTTTCCACATATCCATGGCCCATTTACAGGAGTTAATCTCCCATGCCAATGCAAAGATCTACGTAAAGACCTAAACCTAGCATCCACGTCGTATATAAGGTATTATTCCACCATGATA
>JANVCL010000212.1:1854463-1864555 GCA_026546855.1 Erythroxylum incrassatum | reverse complement strand
TATCTATTTTGCAGGGATCTCGCAGTTGATATCGCACGGACCATGGACCAGAACAACGAAGCTCTACCTTAGCAGAATCCGGCTAAACCAACCTCCAATTCTCACTTGCAGCATTCAACTGACAGGGATGAGGTTGCAAGATGTGATGGCGCAAGTGGCAAAAACAACTGCAACTATTTGGGAGACAGGAAATTGACTAGTATAGAACTTAATGATTGCCAGAGCCTACTCAACTATCTTAGTCACTTGCAAATAAGAGACCCTACATTTTTCTATACGGTGCAAATTTGATGGAGCAAATCGAATTGCAAACTTTCTCAGGAGGAATGGAAGGTCAAGGATAGACTATGATTGCTTTGGAGATGTCCTCGTTTTGGGTATATCATTTAGGATAAAAGAATATGGTATGATCTCCTTGCCATTTTTAGGACTCAATCATCATCAACAATCACAACACATCTTGTTTGGTTGTATCAAAGTGTAGAGTCTTTTGTTTGGTCTATTGAATCTTTTCTGAAGGTGATGGGACGACAACTTAGAACAATTTTTACTGTAGCCAATGCAATAAAGTTGGTATTGCCAGAGGCACAACATTGAAATGTTGTATTTACCAAAATGCAGCAAAGCATCTTTATGACAGCTATAGGCAACCTATATTTGTAAGCATGTTCAATAAATGCGTATTTGGTTGCCAAACTAGGGGGAATTTGAATCACATTGGGAGTCAATTGTTAATAAATACGAACTCGGGAATAATCACTGGCTTTCAACTCTTTTACACTCTGCGGAATAGATGGTCCCATTTATATCTTGAGAAGACATTCTCTGCTGGAATACAGTGTATCCAATTTACTGAGAGTATCGTAGACATTTCCCAAAGCATAACAGGTGAGTCAATGTCTCTTCAGAACGTAGCTCAACAGTATGAGAAATTAGCCGAGAAAATGCGCAATCAAGAACTGTATGAAGATTGTCAATGTGTTGAAAGCATTCCGAGAAGTGAGATAGAGAAACAAGCAGCAGAAGTGTACACACCTACTATGTTTCGAACATTTTGGGAGGAGTTATGCAGATCTTTCTCGGTGGCAAATGGCAATAGAAGAAAGGTCAAATGATGGGATAATTGTAACTTTTAGGCTAAATGGTATGTGGAAAAGGAGAGTATATTGTTACTTATAATGTTTTAGACTCCGCAGTTGAATGTACCTGTGGAAAGTTTCAATCCATTGGCATTTTATGCAGTCATGCGCTGAGGGTTCTGAATTGGAAAAATGTCTTCTATATACCGCATCACTGCGTATTAAAATGGTAGAGGACAGACTGCAAAGCTACTGTAGGATTGGGTGGCAATTTGGAAGCAGAATCTATAATTCAGGATAGATCGTTGAATTTATATGCAAGTGAACTGAGGCTCAGAGCTTCAAATATCATCACCAAAAATACACCGAAGGAAGGGTTTCTGAAGCTATTTGAAACTTACTTAGCCAAGGCAGCGGAAGCGCTTGATAAGGCTTCGAAGCTGAATCCTGCGGAAGATTTGAGCCAAAAGCTTGATCAAGCACGGAATGCCAACACGAAGCTGGTTTCCAAATCCTGAGCTTTCTGTTCTGAAAAGTGTCAAACTGCAGAACACTATCATTGAGTCATTATTAGCTTGGACGGTGAATTTGTTTCATGTTTCAGTTTAAATTGAGTCATTATTGCAGGCAGGTCTCTCAAGCTTTCAAATTCTTTTCATCCAGTCGGCTCTTGCCTAGGACCGCCTCTGTCGTTAGCATGTTGTCATGAATCATGGACTTCGTAGTTAGTGCATAAGAAAACAAAGTTATCCGATAGATTAATGTTAAATACCAACAATAGGGGTTAACAAAGCACCGTATCTTTCCATTTTTCATGGCCATGAAGTATAAGTGGTGTTTTTTTTTTGTAGTTTTGTTTCTGGTCTATCTTTCAGGTAGATATATTGCCTTTCTTAGGAAATTGTTTTGATCATATTGTAATATGATGGCAGGCTTAAAGTCTTGAACTCCTTATCATGTAGATCTAGTTTCCACTATAGTAAAAATTATTTTAATTTAAAAAATGTCAAAAGCACATAAGCTTCTTATCCAATTCAATGTAACCCATGGATGGATGGAGTAGATATATGGTAATTACCAAAAATTTTCTTTTCAAAATTTCAAGTATTTCCATCAAATTTACGATGTATATGTAAATCTTATTGAATTGACGACATTAACTCATCGGTACCTGTAATACAACACACTCCCTTCTATCTAAAATAAAAGTCATTTTAGAGAGATGCACACTTATTAAGAAAGCTAATAAAATGTTTGATATATCCTTATTAATTGTATGTTGAACTGCCTTGAAAATATAATTTATATAACCAGGATGTGAGAAAAATTAAGGAACAATTTTGAAAATAAAATTATAAACATACATGAAAAGTAACGAATGATACTTATTCTAAATAATTAAAATTTATCTACAATGACTTTTATTAGGTTCACCCTTTGTTCTGGTTGGCTCGATTTCTTAAGAGGTGGTCTAAGTGCCATTTAAAGTTCGTGGTTCAATTTTGTTTGATTCAAATTAAAATAATTTAGTTTTGATTTTATTTTCTAATTTAATATTATTTTAATATCAAATTTCTTAATTTAAAATCTAAAATAACTTTGTTTTGAAAATGAACAAAAATTATAAATGAACAAAATTTAATAAAATATTTTAAAAATTATGTGACTTGTAAATAATATTTTAAATAACTTTTAAAACATGAGGCTTAAATAATATCACAATAATATTTAAAATATAAAAATTAAAATAAAACTATCAAAGTCTAAAAAAAATTTGTGTCCATTAAATAATATCATCAATAATTTGTAGAAAAATAAAAATAAGAAATTGGGAATATAATGTAATTAATCTTAATTTTATAAATGTTACAATTAAATAACCTAAGTGATTCCTTTACCAGCTCGATACCAATCCCTATTATTTCAGGGAGAAGATGATCAAAGAAAGGAAGGCTATTCCTTCATAGTCCTTTCACATTTTCTACAACAACAATAACATATCAGTAGATTCCAGAATTACGTAGTCTAACCATAGTAGGAATCTTGAGAAAGATGGGTTTGGGTGGTCCACGGATCTTCGTCAAATTCCATGGTCTACACCACCTTTTGTTTCTCTTCAGTTTCATGTACTTTCATTAGCTAAGACACAAAGATAAGTCTATTTTCAAAATTTTATATTTAATCAAGTTTGGTTAAATATATATTTATCTTTTTACATTTTTAAAATTTTAAAAAATATATTTATTCAAGTTCGATTAGGCTTAATCAAGCTTGAGACGGTCCAAACCTAATTGAATACAAATTTAAGTTGGAATTATTAAACTCGATCGAATTTTGAATTGGACTCGAAACCGATCCAGTCCATTGCCACAATTAAGAGAAATAAGTATATAAGTATCCAGATAAGTTCTATCTTTACTTGGTAAAATTCTTAAGGCAAACATAACAAAATAAAATTCAAAGTCTTAACAACAACTTATCATAATATAGAAAGGAAATAAAGAAGTTAGTTTGGTTTCATTTAGAGCAAGCCATATGCTCATCTCTTTAGCAATTTGCTCCATTATTCTCTTCATTCACTGTTTCTTCCAACCTTCTCTTTTCTTGCTTTCTATACCTGATTCCACAAGCATTGCATAATGTCTGAAACAACAATCAAAACACATTAAAAATTTAGTCAGGGATATATAAATCATGTTCAAGTAATAAATTTCTCATTAATGTGTAACTAAAGTTTGACTATTTTAGGAAAAAGAAAACTTGCCCCTCGACCGAGAGGACCTCGACGCCATACTGGTGTGTCATTGGTGTTGCAATGGACATTTGTACACCTTATATGAGGCTCAGATTGTCTCCTCGAAGCTCTAGATCTCAAATTGGTTTCACGAGCTCGATGGTCATGAACATGGTTATTGTTTATGGCCTCCAGTACTGGTGGTGCTAATCCAAGGTTGAGGTTATCAGCAATGGAGTTAGGAGTACTCGAGCTTGGTCTTCCATAGAAGTTGGCAACCCTTGAGTTCTGATTCAGACTAGCATTTTCCTGAGTACTATTTACTTCATAGATGCTACCTATTTTGGTGTCATCGATGAATTGGTAGTAAACAACAACACCTCGTTGTCTACGAGTTCTCCTACCATTGCCTCCATTTGCTGGTTCATAAGTATTTTGGATCTGTTTAAACAATATCTTTAGTTTCTATTTCTAGTTATTACTAAATTCATATCATATTTTTGTTTTAGGATTGATATAATTTGATAGTGGAATTAGGCATATATAATAACAATAGTAGTTTTTTTTTAAATTTAAAGAAAGAATATATTACCAAAAAGGAGAAACTACAATGTACAAGATGTTACAACCTGAAAAGGAAAAAAGGGGGGACAACCCCAACCCCAAGAGCACAAACAACAGACCAACCACTAATCACAAAAACCAACGCATCTTCATAGCTGCACTGAGAGAAGCTTGCTTTCCAGACACAAGGAGGGCTTCATGAATCAAATTGCTTTACTAGTTTTTATTCAAAGGACTAAGAAAGCTATCTACTATTCTATTAATTAAGCTCAATAAATTCTACACTACAAAAGAAAAAAAGTGAAAATGAAATTTAGAGTATTAACACATCATCAATAAAAACTAATTTAGTCTTTATGAATCAATTGAATAGCTTAATCAGCTAAACACGTGTAATAAATTGAGCGTCTTTCATTATAATAATTATAAAAATATAAATTAATAATACGACAAATCAAAATTTAGATTCTTTTATAATAAATAGAATTGATCAACTAATTAGTTAATTTGAGTTCTAAAATGGATAAAAGATCATTTTCCATAGTTATAAGAAGTGAAGATTAATCATTTATCTTTTGATCATTAACATCACTGAAAGAACTGAACTTGCAATTTAGTATAGATCAAAGGCAAACATTATCTTTATTAGGAACTGTTAGCCTTAAATTGAATTATTTCAGAAACTACCATTAATATCTTTTATTAGCAACAAGAAATTGAACGTATTCATACTTGATACTTTGTCTGAGAAAAGGAGACATTTAGATCGACTGTTGGTCTTGATCAAGAACTTAGAATCCCAATTTCTTGAGACACCAACCAAAGTAGTTCTACAAAAGTTTTAAAAAAATGCAGAAAAAATATAAATATATACAAGTGAAAAATCTACAAAAAAAAATTTAAAGGCTGGAAGAGCATAACAAAAAGTTATACCTGGCCTTGGGCACCATGCAAATTGAAGATAGAAACACTAGGGGCCACACTGATAGAGTTGAACATGAATCCAATTTGCGGGTTATTTTCATCTTCGCCAATTGGTAAACCTAGCTTCAAGGTTAGGTCTACAATAGAATTTCCACCATTGGGACTGGATGCATTAGCCAAGTGAAAGGTTGTTTGGTTAAATCCCTGAGAATCCATTTTTTTTTTCTTGAGTGAGTGAAGAAGATTAGAGTCTTTAGATACTTAAAAACAAAATAAAAACCTTGCCCACTTCAAAAAATAAAGTAACTTTTCACAAAATGACATAATAGTAATAAATAGATAAGCCAAAATAAACATTGAATGCTGACACAAATCTTACAAATGGTCACTCTTGTTTTGATATTGATACAAAATCATTCTCAACAGGATTAATTACTAATCCGTTGACTTTTTCCCATATATTTTTCACCTAATAAAAGTTAATTAAATTCAGGAGATGAATTATCAACCAATCCAAAAAAAAGTTTCATCCAAGGGAGAGAAGCATTAGGTGTAGAGATGTTAAAGCATATTTAAATCGGACAGAACTTGATGATGATTTCGATATTGGAGTAGTGAACTACCTCCTCCTATCCCATGTATGACTTTTCACCTGTAGTACAATCACCTAAGGTTTTATACGAACAAGCAATTATATTTATACAAACAAGCGATTATAATAATAAATAATTATTATAATTAATATGAAACAACAATAATTTTAAATATTTCACATGTAAATAATAGTCACAATTAATATAAAAAGACAATCATTATCATATAAATATAAAATTAAAAATAATATAAAGTATTTAAAATATCACAATAATACAATTTCGCCATTTTAATTAATAATAATTACATTAAAACATCTAACAAAAAGAACAATAAATATTCATAAACAATTTACAAAAAGAGTTCAGGACGAAAAAACAATCAAGTTAGAAATTAAATCTAAAACAAAAACATTTATAGTTCTTCAAATGTCTCATTTAATAATAGTAGTTATAGACATCACATGTTTCTTGTTTGTTTCTCCAAATTAATTCGCATTATAAATTTTCGCTAGTTTAAACTTTCAACCATCAAGAAAGTATAGTAATCAGCCTTGAATCCAGAATTTATATTTTAAATCTGAACTTGATTTCAGTAATAGTGCAATTGTCCATGAGCGGAGCTACAAGGAGAAAGGGAGTCATAAGGATGATAGTGCTAGAAGAATGTGATGATATTGGTAATCTCAACAATGACATGAACTCATATGTGTGACAAAAGATCATACAAGAAAGTTTTGCTACAAAACTCAAGCTAGGAAGTTCTGCTACAAAGCCCAAGCCCCATCACCAAATAGAGTGTCGCAGCAAACTTGTAACCGTAACTACTATAGTTCCGACACCTAGGGTTTCGCCTAGTCTATGTTTTTTGTGCGCTATTTATTCTCCTAGCCTCCTTGTATAGGTGTGGAAAAACACCAAAAGTTTAATCAATAACAGAACTTCCTTCTTCTTTTGTTGTTTCCTTTATTTATTTAGTTTGTAAACATATCAATAATATCACAATCTAAGTTTTTAAAAAAATCTTCTTTCGCCTTTTAATTCATATTTTTTCAATAATGTAATTATATTAAAATTTTCGGATTTTTAATTAAAAGATTACTCCTCATATGAAATTAGTTTCATGTCATTTATCAAGGGATTAGCTTATTTATAACTTTATTTATGCAAAAATTATATTGATGCACCTCTTATAATGATATTCCACTAATATTATAATTGTTCTTACTAACAATTTAGCTCTATGAAATAATCGGATGTCATGTCCTATTTTTAATTTAATCATATTTTAACATAAACATGTTAATTGAGATATTTCACAAAGTAACCAAATTATCTAGTCATAACTTTTATTTTTGGGATGAAATGTGGTCTAGAAAAAGAAGTTTACAAAGTAAGCACTTATAGCCATAGTCACAAAGGATGACAATTTTATTTAATATGATTACATAAGGTTAACATTCCCACTTAATTAGGCAATTCACCTTCCTTGCCTCCATTCGTACCAGTGCTCGTACTTACTCTCAGGACCGTTCCATAGCCAAATTCCAGAATCATTAGCCACCCAAAAGCAATCACCATTACTACACCTGTTATAGAAAGAGCCAATATCCAGAAACGAGTTAAAGGAAACCCATTTTTCTGGGTTGTTTGAAGCTAGGTAGCACCAAAAAAGCGTTGTCCCTATAATATTACCGTTGAAACACCATTTTAACTCATTCCCATTTCCCACTGATTGAGCTCCAAGATCGTCATCTCCTGACTTGCAATGTGCAAGCAACTCCTGACTAGGGTTCATCTGGTTTTGAACATGTACACACCATGGTGTAGCAGAAGGAATTAGTGTTACCAAAGCTAAACCAAGCACAAAACCTACAACTTTTGTATTGCGAAAACCCTTCATTTCTCCTGGCTTTAGAAAGCAAACTTTAGTTTGGTGCATTTGGAGGAAAATGCTTTGTTCCCTTTTTATAGTTGTAGTTATCTAGGGATATTAACTATGTGATTTATCTGCTAATCATATGTACAATTCAAACACTCATATACAACTTTAAACTGTGTTGGTCTATGGCTGTAATAGTGTTTGCAACTATTCTAATTATAGTGAGTCGTCCAATATGAAATTACTAAACATATGTTTGGATTAAATAAGACTCAGATAATGAAACACAACGATACTTATTTTAATTTTTTTTTTGTAAGTTAGTTGCAGTGGTTTCTTTGAATTACAGTATATGCCACCTTTCAATGTCTAGTTTGTTAACAATTATTTAGAAGAAACTGTAAGAGATAACGTAAGCTACAATAAGTTTGTGGATGAAATCTTAGTTAGTTATGATGGATAAATCTTCATGCTGAAAAAAGAAGATTTGCTGACCAAATTTGGATTATATAAAATGGTTTAGAAGCTTCTCTTTCATCAATATCTTCTCTACTTTATAAGATTGCTTGAACCAAAAACTTTCTGTCCTCAGAGGGAAGTGATCAGACTATAATCCACCTCATAATTAAAATATCTTATAGAATAAAATATCAGTAAGCACTAAAAAAGAGTATAGGAAAGAAATAGATGTGATATTTATGTATAAATTTACATTTTGTTATATTTCAATTGTAAAATAAGTTCACCTTTATGATGAATAATATCATTAAAAAAACTCTACGCATGAACTTAAAATATATGGAAACATCACCCCAGTACAACAACCGACTCTAACTTCGCATTTACACTTGTTATTGAGGCCATTTAGTATATAATTTGTTTTTATTTTTTACAAAATGAAAAGTTTCATGATAAGTTGGGATGGAAGCCAAATACAACTGACTAATCTTGGTCTTATCTTTTGTTCAAGGGGCTGTTTTCTTTCTCTTTTTCTTTGTACTCTTTCTTCTTATTCCTCTTGTACGTATTGCAAAACCACATATGGTAATTAGCTATAATTTAGTAATTGAGTTACCCTGAAATATGGGCAAAGAAATAAAATATTAAGTACCCATTGTTCCCAGTTTACCAAAAAATAAAGAGTAGACGATGAAGTTAGGTGCTAGATAACTTTTTAATCGATCTTTCTTTGCATATAAGGATATCGTAAGTTACCAAAAATTCCAATATCATTTGAAAATTAGAGGCAGCTTAACCGATAGACAACCACACTCCTAATATAGGAAGGAGGTCCTGAAATGGATTCCTAATTTTCTCTTCTTCAAGCTGAATGGCCCTTGAAATTGAAGTTTACATTTAAATAAAATAAAGATAAAAGACATAAACCTCTCTTATAGTTGAAAAATCTTAGAAAAACTCTCTGAACTTTAAAATTCTCGAAAAAAAAAGTTCCTTTTAGTTTTCAATATTTCAGAAAAATTCTCTCTCTTAGATTTTGGTTAAAAAATAACTACAAAATACATGATAAGTTGTTATTTTTGTGCTAACTTTGGATATAAATCTTTTCAATGTGTTGAAATTTTTATTTAAAATTAATGAACTTGTTTCTCAATTGTTCTAAGATGATTTTCAACACATAGGAGATGAAATTGAATCAAAAAGATGTAAGGAAAGCAAAGGCAATTCGAATTCCCAATTAGCAGAAAAGTTTTAACTAAGTGTGGGCATGTGTAAAGGGAAAATTTATCTGCAGAATCTGATTTGAAAACAGATTCGATACACTTAGGATTTTTATTATTTTGTGAATAAAATTGTTGTCTTTTATGTGGGGATCTGTTGCCTGATTATATGGGAAGTGTATCTGATAAAGATAACGATAAGAGGGAAGAGAAGACCTGTAACATCTCATTACTTGTGGGAAGGTTAGAATGATAAATGTGAATGATTAATGAGAGTTAGAGATGTCCTTTCATGTTCATGCATAATATGTCATACACTTATACTAGAATAGTGAACTTATCTGTACATAAAAATAATTGTACATGCATTCATGAATAATTATGGGTATAATTGGATTGAGTTGTGACTTTTGAAAATTTCGAGAATTTGAATTTTGTTTGTACCGGATATTGGTAAGAATATCGTACTTGTAAATGTTGGTGAATTTAGAAATTTATCTATGGAGTATTGTGAAAGAATATATATATATATATATATATATACATGTGTGTGTGTGTGTGTGTGTGTGTGTGTGTGTGTGTGTGTGTGTGTGTGTGTGTGTGTGTATGTAATAGGGAACAAGAAATCAAAAGATAT
>JANVCL010000212.1:1755278-1771222 GCA_026546855.1 Erythroxylum incrassatum | reverse complement strand
TTGAGCGTCGGAGGGGCCTTCACGGGGACCAACCCCTGGCGTGCCTTTATTTATTTTGCAGGTATTCAGCAACCGAGATCACGCAGAATAATGGATCCATGCAACAACGTTCAATCTCAGCAGAATCTGGCTGAACCAATTATTATTATTATTTAATAGTTTCAAAGATATAAAAAAATTGAGAAAGTATTGTACGAATTATTAAATTTTACAATATTTCGTTATTTATATAAAATTATTAAGATAAATCAATTAAATCCAAATATAAAATAAATTAGAAACGAAATTCAAATTTTAACCTACCCTTGATAGTTATTATATGATGTGTCAATCTCTTATAATTACAATCCAATAAATTAAAAATGTTTCGTCACTGAACTACTTCGATCATCTTCCATTATCAACGTTACTATGAATGGGTGGAAATTTGACAGCGATGCGTCGCAACGCCGCTTCTTGATGAAGCAGGAGCCACAAGAGTGGAAGGTCCGTCACCATCACCACCACCACTATTCATTTCATTTTGCATCAGCAAGCACCAACCTCCACTCTGATCCCACCGCACCACATAAAATGAATAGATAAACTGAGTTATACCTTAAAGCTTGTACCCAGTCTTTTTTTTTTCTTTCCCTATACTAGATCATAATGCTATGAGATATTTCAGAGTGGTTATATTTAATTGATGACTCAATCCGAGACAGCTTTGTGTGATATGAATCAAATGAGATTTTTTTTCTAGAATGTCTATGATCAATGTTTTAAAACCGCGATATTACGAAAGATTTAAGGTTTAAAATGTTCAACAAATATTAGGCAGTTATAAAATTAAAATAAAATTTAAAAATTTTAAATATGGTTTGAAAAGATATATTTGACTCAATCCAATATTTTGGATGTTATTACTCAAATGATATTTTTTCTGTAAGGTTTATGATAGCAATAAGGTCAAAGTTGAACCCAAATCTAAATATGAAGCTTTATTCTACACTTTGCAATGTTTTCAAAATCAGACCGAAAATTAAATTGATAAAGCAAGAAATTTAAGATTTACAAGTTTTTATTTAACCAGTATTATATCAAAATAAAATTGGTTAAAAATTGATTAAAATTGAAAAATTTTAAAAAATTATTAGACAAGTAAAGTTTAGTTAAAAAAGAAGATTATTAAAATAAAATCAATTAGTTTATTTTATTTTATAAAAAATGACTAATTTATCAAAATTGACCGATTAATTAATAAACTGATTGATTTTTAACAACAAAAATTATTAAGTTAAATTAACCTGAAAATTAAAAGCTGAATAAAAAGTTAACTATTTGACAGTTTTTAACGGTTAGGTTTTAAAAATATTGATCCTTTGTATCTTCAGTGTCCTTAAATCAAATTAAACGAACTATCGTAACTTTTATATTTTCTCTTTTTATATCTTCGGATATGGTGACACATACTCCATGGAACATCCCATTATCTGGTTTGGCTAATCAGAATATGCAAAATGATCCTCGGAGGCTAGGGCAACACGTACGTGTGATATAGAGATTCTCACACGCTTCAAACTCTCTTCAAAACAAAACTTGTTTTTGAATAGACAACCTCACTCTTCTCCTCAATTCCTATATATAGCCAACCTCATTACCAAGTTGAAGTATTCTTCCTCCTTCATATAGCTCTAGCTTCTCGTCTTTTTTCTCAGATAGCAAGAACAGAAAAAAAGACGGAAGGAAAAATGTTTGGAAGTTTGGGAAGTATGTTCCAAAGTTCTAAGCCTTACATAGCCATGATATCTCTGCAATTTGGCTATGCAGGCATGAACATTATCACCAAGGTTTCTCTCAACAGAGGGATGAGTCATTATGTGTTAGTCGTTTATAGACATGCTTTTGCTACCGCTGCTATTGCCCCTTTCGCTATTTTTCTCGAGAGGTACTTAACCATAAACAATACCTGAAGAAGAGTGATATTCGTGTAGCGACAAGGTTTTGGTTTAACATGTATGAATGCTTTGCTTATTTGCAGGAAAGTGAGGTCAAAGATTACATTTCCCATTTTCATGCAAATGTTTGTTCTTGGTCTTCTCGGGTCAGTTTCTTTGACCCCCCTGATACGTGAAGATAGAATTTGTTGAAAAGAATTGAAGCTGATCAGTTTGTTAATAACAGGCCTGTGATTGATCAAAACTTCTACTATGCGGGACTGAAGCTCACATCTCCTACCTATTCTTGTGCCATTAGCAACATGTTACCTGCAATGACTTTTGTTATGGCAGTCATCTGCCGGTATATATACATCAGCAACCATCAATCATCTTTCTTTCAGAACAATTCATCATGGCCTGAAAAGTGATTATCGTCCTTTTTTTCTTTTTTTTGAAGAATGGAGAAAGTGGACATTAAGAAAGTTAGATGCCAGGCAAAAGTGATTGGAACTGTTGTGACTGTGGCTGGAGCCATGTTGATGACATTGTACAAAGGTAATGTTATTAACTTGGTATGGTCTGAGCACTCCCATGTCCATACACCCTCTGCCTCTGAAGCTACTGGTTCAGCTGATAAGGACTGGTTAATGGGCTCAATCCTCCTCATCATTGCCACTCTTGCTTGGGCATCATTCTTCATTCTTCAGGTAAATTCTTATTAGTGACTCTCATTAGATATTCAGTTTGTTTCTTACTTAAAACTTGCAATACTCAAAAGGTTTATTATTATTTTTGGTGTGTTACAGGCAGTGACACTTAGGAGGTACCCAGCTCAGCTTTCACTTACATCCCTTGTGTGCTTTATTGGCACATTACAGTCCATAGCTGTGACCTTTGTGATGGAACACAAGCCCTCTGCATGGACCATTGGCTGGGACTTGAATCTTCTTGCTGCTGCTTATGCTGTAAGCTTCCATATCAATCCCATGACATAACTTATGATTAATAACTCAATGAAAGATCTGACAAATATGTACCTTCATCATTACACAGGGAATTGTTTCATCAGGTATTGCATACTATGTCCAAGGGCTTGTCATGCAAAAAACAGGACCTGTCTTTGTCACTGCTTTTAGCCCATTGATGATGATCATAGTAGCTGTAATGGGTTCCTTCATTCTTGCTGAAAAGATTTATGTTGGAGGGTACGCTCATCTTCTTCTTCTGAACTTACATCTGAAAATAAAATGTCCATACCAAAAATAGTAATAATTTACTTCGTTAAACAGTGTTCTTGGTGCTGTACTGATCGTGGTCGGGCTCTACTCAGTTCTATGGGGCAAGTACAAGGAAAACAAAGAAAAAAAAGCTGAGACAATCCCTGAACCCATCAGGTACTGTAATGGAGAAAATGGTATGAATATCCAAGGAAGTGAAGCAAATGACATAGAGATGCAAAGAAACCAAGCCACAGTGGCTATCAGTGTTCCAGTTTCACAACCTCCCATGTTAGATAAGGAAACACCAAAAGCTTAATCAGCCTTGAAGAGAGAGACATATAGAGGGAAAATATACATAGCAGAGTTTCACAAAATGGCCATGTAACGGAAGGAAAACTAAAGAGCTTTTCTTTTTTCTTCCTTTTTTCTTTTACTTCCTCTCTTTTTTGTAATGTCAATTTTCAATAAATTTTCCTCTATTTTTGTTTCAACTTTTTCACTGTTTATCTTCATTTTTTCCGTTAAAAAATAATGGGATTTCTTTATCTTTAATATATAAGCATAATATTCTGAAATCGAAGTAAGAGGGTGCACAATCAGAGACTATAGTAAGAATGACACTTTCATAGTTGAAAGTTGTAATTCTTTAATATTCATCATTGGTCACGAAAGTCTGATTCTGATTCCACTCATCTTACCTCTTTCTTTTTTCACAATTCTGATATGATTTCTCATCAACTTTCGGGTCCTTTCTGAGTTTGATATTCCTCTAGAATCGAATTCGAACACGGTTCTTTTTGATTCATCATATGCTAAGAAGTTTGTTGCACTTGCATTTCAAGGTTCAGGAATATATAAGAATTGCATGCTTTTTCAAAGCTAGACGATCACAAACACAGATTAGCACTAGAAAACGTGTTTCATTAGGATGTGTTAGAATAAAGTGGCATATGTTCTTCTTTTTCTGTCACCAAGTGCTGGTAGGTGTTGTTCCATTATAAATTCATAAAGACATGCCAGTTAATTAGTTTAACTAAAGTAGACATATTATGCATAAAATGATACATTAACTCTATGGTATTTCCATTGTTTTGATTGTAGTACAATGTTGGATTTATTTTCTATATGGAAATTCAATTGTAGTATAATTTTCTACTCCCACTTTCAAGTACATAAAAGCTCAATTTGAAGCCCTATCTAAGTAATATTTACAGAAGAAATAACTACATAATTATGATAATTTTCTATATTCATTATCAGAAATTGAGACCATTATTACAAGAAATTGATTATTTATATTATTAATAACTACTGATATCTAATAATTGAGAGTTTGAGACCATTATTACAAGAAATTGATTATTTATATTATTAATGACTACTCATATCTACTAATTAATATGTAATTTTAATTTATTATATAGGATGATTTGTTTTATTATTTTGACAATTCTTTGTAGTCGTTGGATGAAATAATATGTGTCGGGACTTCCTATATTGATTAAACCAATTTTCAATATTCTTGAAGATAATTATCATATTATAAAGGTAAATTTAGCTTACCTTAATTAGCTTCCTATATTAATTAGATTACCCCCTTTTTTGTCAACATAACTGGATTAAAATGTTATAAAAGCTTAATGAAGTTTGCTGGATATTAATCCTCAATCACAATTCTAATCTTTAGTGGAAATTAGATGCTAAGAGAAGATTAATCATGGACACCTAAAGATCTTTGATGACAACATCTACTCCTCAAAGAAGAAGAAAATAAAGGTCTCAGTTTCTTGTAATAATATAATAATATATGCCATATATAAGATCTTTTTTTTTCTTAGAACCATATTTTACATGTTTTGAACATGTTCTGTTCAGTTCGATTTAAGTTGAGTATAATCAACTCTCCTTAATTTTATTTGTTTTATTCACAAACTGTGTTTGTTTTATATTGCTTGCATATATTGTTTCCCTTTGTGCTACAAGATCTTTCTACAAGTGGAAAATATTCTTAAATATCATAATGTAAATGCTTTCTTTCCTAATTAGTGATGGTCAAGTAAGCAACAACAATGATTTTGTGGCGATAGTAAGCCATGTAGCATCAACATTACATGTGCATAATTGGCATATACTGCAGTTATAAATTATTTTCTGAAAATATACATGAGACTACAGAACCATATACTTTAAAATATGATGATTAACAAGATAATTATATTAAAAAATCATTAATTAGAAATTATTTATAGTTGCATGGAAGTATATAAGAATTGAAAATTCTCGAATCTAATTGATGGCTACAGCATAGAAACCACTTTGAAAAATGGTAATATATGAAAATCACTAGTGTATATCGTCTAAATCACCATTATGCAACAACGATTCTCCTCATAACTTTAATTATCCCATATCTTGCTCCAACCCCATTAGGGTCTTCCTGTTTTGTGTTTGTTTTTCTGCTTCCAAACAGTCCTGAAGATCATTTGTCTTATCACTATCAGACACCAAGCCGAACAAGAAGAAAAGAAATGGTACTTGTCAGTTGTCATCAGCCTCCACTCCATTTCGCTGATTATATATTTATTAATTATTTGGTCCAATCATTACAAGTAACAGCATTGTCGGATTCCATGCTTGTGGATTGAAGATTTGGAATAGAAAGAGAGATAACGAAGAATCACGAGAATATGGCCACTAATTACTTCAGTGCACAATTGTTCTCATTCAATAATCTGCTGCGTATCTACAACTTGGATGGCATAATTTGGAATTTTCATTTTGCTTGAAAGATATGTAGAAGAGTTATAATGATATATGTTAGATTTAATCCAAAGTGCGGGTTTATATATATATATATACATATAACTATCATAAAGTTAAATTTGGTTAAAATGATCTATTAAGGTTAAAGACTTTGGGCTACATGACATCTAATAAAATATATATTTTAATGTATAGAGACCCAAAAGTCTAATTTATATTTTATAATAGACTAAAATAGAAATAAGACAAATAATTTGAAGAGTTAAGGTTATGATCCCTAAGTCATATAAATAATCATCTTTTTTGATATCTCATCACTGAAAGAACGATTCTTGAGAGAAAAAGCGTTCCTTCTGGTTTTTAGTAAAACCTTTAATCTTTATCATGGTCTTTCAAAAACGTTTCCGTTTTTTCAAATTCATAAAACTTTGGTTTATACTTTAACCATTAACCATCGATAAAAACCAGAAGTACCTTTATTACACTTTGACTATTGGATAAAGACATAATAATAATAAGAACCATCACGACCAGAAACATCCTTAAAGCTTTAACATTTTGGAATCAAATATTTAAAAGTCAGCTTTAGGAACAAATGAGATATTTGGTCAATTAGTACATTCGGTTATTTTTACAAATTTTATATTCAATTTATATATGATGTTTCGGTTTATGCGGTTTTAGCAAAACTCAATTACACATACTTTTAGTTTATATTTTTGTATGAAAATTAATTGTTCAAGGTATGTTCAAATATTGGTATAATTGATTTTTTTATTAATATTGTGAAATAAATTGATTGAAACAACATGCACCAAAGTAGCTTCTCTTCTGTAAATTCATTTATTTTATAATATTAAGATAGTTATGTATGTGCAATTCATGCGAGTATTGACCAGCCCAAAGGGAGGTCAATATCATTTATCTTATCACTATCTGAAAGAACTGTAAGGGTGTAGTAGTTTCGCAAAAACTTTGATTTGACCGCAGCTACTTGTAAGATTCTGTCGCAGTTACTTGTAATTGTATCTGTCGGTTACTAGATATAAAGTAACTATATCAACAACTGTTAATTTTTCATCACAAATGAAAACAAAAAATGAATACAAAATTAAACAAAACAACACCGAAATTTGGTAACGCAGTTCGACACATCTTGCCTATGTCTGTGAGGCCCTCACCCAGCTTATTCTTTCACGAATGACAATAGTTCTATACAAGGCTTTAATGAGCTGACACCACTCAACCCTTGACATTATCCCTCGTTCTCACAACTCATGAAAGAATTTTACACCCAATAGTACAATCACCTTGTACTAACCTCAACAGAGGATTTTTCTCGACAATCTTTTGAAACAAGAACAGTGAATAAATCGCTCAAGTGATTAAACAAACAACTCAACACTCAAGAAAACACTTGACAAAAAGACAAGAAATAATTTCCTGCACAATCATGAAATCAAGAGCAGCTAAATAATCATGCAGAAACACCCAATAAGAACTTCACCAAGTTAGCCACAATTCAGGTGTAGGAGCTGGGTTACGCATTCATTAACAACACCTTTAGGTATCTTCAATTTTCTTCACACTTGGTAACGTTACACGTAAGCAACACTTGAAGCAATAAAAACATTTATATCAAAAAACACATCTTTTGCTCTTCCATTCACCGTGAATACCCACCAGAAAAACCTCATCAAAACACTCATGTATTTTCTGCAAAACATAGACAGCACCCAGTGACCCACGCAATAAGAGTAACACCACAGAACAACATCCAGTGATCATGCAAAAAGATCAACACCCAAAAATTCACATTAACATCCACATAGAAGAAAAATCACCCAACGACTCATGTGTAGCCTTCAATCAATAACGTAACACCGCAACAAAAATTCAAGACTACAAAACCTACATGCAGCTCTCACACACATCACTTTGCTTAATCCATATCTCCAAAAGAAACGTAATCCACATGAATCTTCATCCAAGATAAAGTTCTATTTGCACAATGACTCTATCCAAGAAACCAATTCAAGTAAGACTTCTTGATTTATATTTTTAATCATTATCTGAATATCCAATAATCCGAAATGTCATAATTAAAAAATATATATATATAAAATAAATATCTTAACAATCTCCCCCTTTTTGGCATTTTTGTCATAAATAAGAAACTCATCTTTAATCCAAGTTCCAAAGAACATCCATCAAATTCTTCAAGCTCAAGAAACATCCAAAGAAACAATAATGAACAATTATCCAATCATCCAAATTTCTTCCCCTTGTGACAAAAGATGCCAAAAACAAAACTAATAGTCACGAAGATACCTTAAAATCTCTCCCTAAATTGATCAGTCATAAAAAAACAATATGATATGTCCCCCTTAGGACAAAACAATGCCAAAACAAGAATCCTTTAATTTGATCAATCTTAGTGAATAAAGAAACATAAGAATTAATTCAATTTCATCTTCATAAGATTGATTAAATTCATAAACCACATCATAAGATTGATTAAATTCATAAACCACATCATCAAGCATAGCCTCATGTACACATCAATCAACTGAACCTTAGAAAACTCATAAATAAAAACTCAGAAATCCTAAAAGATAACTTCTTCGATCCTCTTTTTCTTGTTTTTTGTTTTATAAATAACATCAAACTATACTTCAAAAATGTAAAGCACACAATCCCTATGCCCTTTGAAGAAATTCAAACCTGGGCTTATTCCTCGTCAAATTATCCCGGCCATCAACTATCTGGTTGATTTCATCATCTGAAGCAAATAACTTATCCTCAATCTAAACAGTTTCTTCAAAAGCAGTAACTAACTATGAATCTAATCAATTTCTTGTTTTTCCTTCACTACGTCTTTGTGCTTGTGCTTGTACTTAACTCAAGAGTATTTTTATAACATGGGTTACTGCTAGAAATTTAATGGAGAATGTCTAGATTTTTTATTTTAACCCCTTTGAAACATCATTTGTAACAACTTGTAACATTTCGGTCTTATATGTCTGATTACTCCACAAAAGTGACATGTAGGTATGAACCTCTGATTTTTCTTTGAGATTTCTCCTTGCACAAATATGGTTGCACCAATTTTCTCATCATTCGACTTGGAACATTCACCTCTATAGCTAATGCCTTGAAGGTCTCCTTTAGCTTTATCAATTTTCAACAACTTTTCTAGCTTTTCGATACCTCCATTTAATATTCTTATTCCCTTTTCCGTACTGACTAACTTCAACTTTGTTTCATTAAGCTCATCTATTGTAGATAACTTCTTCTCAAGGTCTTGAATGGTGTTCTTCATGGTAGAGTTTTCTTCCTTCAACTTCTCATTTTTCTTACATGTTTGGACCCATTTAGCATACAATAACTTATAGGCTTCATAAATACCTTCCTTTTTATCATTTGAAGTATTTTCATCACTATCAAAATCTGAGATTGAGCTTTGAGCTGATTCATCTGCATTTTTTCCAAAAAAAATTTTATTTACTCACGTTTTCGTCATCGATTACTTCCTTCTTGATTGCTGTAAAGCAAGTAACTTAACTTTTGCTGTATAAAGCAACTAACATAGTACTATTCACAACTTCTTCTTCACTACCATTCTCACTTCCGGATTCATTCACTCGAACTGTTTCTATAGGACTTCTCTTTTCTCTTCTTCAAGGTGTTAGCATATTCCGTTTGCACATGTCTGAAGCCTTGACATTCACGATATTGAATTTTCTTCACTTTTCTTTCACCATTTTGAGTTTTCCCTTGTTGTTTGAAATTACTATTTGATGGGCTCCCACCATTTTGCCTAAAATCGGATCTATCCTTCTTCACTTCCTTTAACCACTTACTGAAATTTCTTGTCAATAACTTCATATCCTCATTCTCATCAACTTCATCTTCGAATTCATTCACAACTTTACCAATCTCGGCTTGCAATGCCAATCCTGTGCTCTTCTCTGGATTATACCTCAACAAATTCATCTCAAAGTTGGTAAGAATCCCAATTATCTTATCCAAAGACAATTCAGTGATATCATAGGCTTCTTCGATAGTCATAATTTTTGGTATGAACCTTGGAGGCCACAATCTCAATGTCCTCTTAACCAGTTTCAGGTTAGAGTACTTCTTCCTGAGTTGATGTGTTTGGTTTGCTATGTCACGTAGTCTCTCATGGAAGTCTCCAATGGTTTCACTCTCATCCATCTTTAACTCTTCAAATCTCACAGCCAGCATCTGAAGTTTTTAGACTATTACAGATTTCGATACTTCAAGTATAGTCTGTAAAGTGTCTCACGCTTCTTTCTTCGATTTACAAGCTGATATCATAGTAAAGTGACCTTCATCAATTGCACTGAAGATGGTGTGCAGGGCTTGAGAATTTTCAATCGCTTTCTCTTCTTCAGCCCTTGTCCACTCAAATGCATCTTTAAACACCACTTCTCCCTTTTCATCAGTCGTCACTAGATGTGTCAATCCATTTAAAATCGAGTTCCATACTGTTGTTCCTTGTGCCTAAATGAATACTCTCATCTATGATTTCTATGTAGGATAATTTGAACCATCTAACAACGATGGCCTGATGATTGATGACCCTTCTCTTATAGCCATAATTGCGAAACAAGGAACTGCACTGACTTGATGTACTAAGTTTTGTTTTGGTGATTTGCTCTGGTACTAATTGAAAGAACCGTAGGGGTGTAATAGTTTTGCAAAAACTTTGATTTGACTGCAGTTACTTGTAAGGTTCTATCGTAATAAATTATAATTGTATATGTCAGTTACCATATATAAAGTAACTGTATCAACAACTGTTAGTTTTTTAGCATAAACAAAAATAGAAAAATAAAAACAAAATTAAACAGAACAACACCAAAAATTGGTTACGCAGTTAGACATACTTTGCCTATGTCTGCTGAGCCCTCACCCAGCTTAATTCTTTCACTAATGACAATAGTTCTATACAAGGCTTTACTGAGCTAATACTACTCAACCCTTAACACTATCCCTCGTTCTCACAACCCGTGAAAGAATTTCACACCCAAATAGCATACCTTTTGCTTTTCCATTCACCATGAATAATCACCAGAAAAACCTCATCAAAACACTCATGTATTTTCTGCAAAACATGGACAACACCTAATGACCCATGCAATGAGACTAATACCACAAAACAACACTAAATGACCCACGTAAAAAAACCAACACCTAGAAATCTGTGCCAACATCCACATAGAATAAAAATCACCCAACAACTCACTTGTAGCCTTCAATCAATAGCGTAACACCGCAACAAAAATTCAAGACCACAAAACCTACATGCAACTCTCACACACATCACCTTGCTTAATCCATATCTCCAGAAGAAACGTAATTCACATGAATCTTCATCCAAGATAGAGTTCTACTTGCACAACAACTCCATCCAAGAAGCCAATTCACGTAAGACTTCTTGATTTATATTTTTAATCATTATCTAACTATCCAACAAAAAATGCCAAAATTAAACAAAAAGATATATGATAAATATTTTAACACTATTAGACACCAAGCTGATAAATGGTACTTCTTGTCATCAGCCTCCACTCCATTTTGTTGATTATATATGTATTAATTATTTGGCCCAATCATTGCAAGTAACAACATTGTCGGATTCCATGCTTGTGGATTGAAGATTTGGAATAGAAAGAGAGATAATGAAGAATCATGAGAATATGGCCACTAATTACTTCAGTGCACAATTGTTCTCATTTAATAATCTGCTACATATCTACAACTTGGATGGCATGATTTGGAATTTTCATTTTGTTTGAAAGATATGTAGAAGAGTTATAATGATATATGTTGGATTTAATCCAAAGTGTGAGTACATATATATATATATATATATATATATGAATTAATTGTATATTATGAACTATCATAAAGTTAAGCCCGGTTAAAGTGATCTATTAAAGCTTTGGGCTACATGACATCTAATAAAGTATAGGTTTTAATGTGTAGAGACCCAAAAGTCTGATTTATATTCTATAATGGGCTAAAATAAAAATAAGATAAATTATATAAAGAGTTAGGGTTATCGTCCCTAAATCATATAAACAATTGTTTTTTTTATATCTCATCAGTTAGAGAAGAGACGATTCTTGAGAGGAAAAACGTTCCTTTCTGGTTTTTAGTAAAAGCCTTTAACTTTATCATGGTCTTTCAAGAACGTTTCTGTTTTTTAATACGTAAAGCTTTGGTTTATACTTTAAGCATTAACCATCGATAAAAACCAGAAGTACCTTTATTACACTTTGACCATTGAATAAAGACATAATAATAACAAGAAGAAACTAATGTATTTGGGTTTATACTTTAACCATCAGGATCAAAAACATCCTTAAAGCTTTAGCATTTTGGAACCAAATATTTTAAAGTTGACTTTAGGAATAAATGAGATAAATGTTCAACTAGTACATACGGTTATTTTTAAAAATTTTATATTCGATTCATACATGATGTTTCGGTTTATGCGGTTTTAGCAAAAATCAATTACACGTGCTTTTAGTTTATATTTATGTATGAAAATTTATTGTTCAAGGTATGATCAAGTATTTTTATAATTGATCTTTTATTAATATTGTGAAATAAACTGAATGAAACAACATGCTGCCAAAGTAACCTCTCTTATGTAAATTAATTTATTTTATAATATTAAGATGGTTGTGTATGTGTAATTCATGTAGGTATTGACCAACCCAAAGGGAGGTCAATATTTTGGCCGAACTACATGTACAACTGTGGTAATAAATATGTGACAATTATTAGGTTTGTTATGTGAACAATTAATCGATCCAAAGAAAGGTTAATTGTTTGACATTTTTGTTATTGTCAATGTTTGATTACTGCACCAAGATTACCACTTGTAAGTTGATATTTCTATACAATGACTAAATATTAATGTTGTGTTAGGTATCTTATGATGGGCTTTACAATTATTTGATTTTATATGATTATCTGGAATTTATGTGAGCTTGTGTTTTAGTTGTTTTGTTCACTGTTCAGTTCCTACTTCTGCTTCTACTATTACTGCCAGCATCAATTCCATTCCCGTGCTTAATAGCACAAACTTTAAGGCATGGAAAGAGAATGTTATGATTGTTCTCGATATTATGGATCTAGACCTTACATTAAGGACTGAATGACCTTCCGATCTTACGACTGATAGTTCCTTTGATAATAAGAGGGACATGAAAATGTAGGAACGTTCAAATTGCATGAGTCTTATGATCATAAAGTGTGCTATTCCGGAAACCTTCAAGGGCACTATGTCCAAAGGGGTAACTATTGCCAAAGATTACCTTAAGGAAATCGAAAAGAGGATTGCCAAAAGCAAAAAGGCTAAAATAAGTATGAGTTTGGCATTTCAATAGGTATAAGGGAAAAGGAAACATAAGGGAGTACATCTTGGAGATGTCGCATCTTGCTTCAAAACTTAAGTTAGAGTTGTCTGAGGACTTGCTTGTGCATTTAGTTTTGATATATCTTCATGCATAATTCAGTTAGTTTAAGGTTAGCTACAACTGTCAAAAGAAGACTTGAACTCTAAATCAGCTCATTTCTCATTGTGTGCAAGAAGAGGAAAGACTAAAGAAAAAGAAGACAGAGAGTGCTCATTTAGCAGCTTCCTCAGAGGACAAGAACTTGAAAATAAAGAAGGACAAGGAAGCTGCAGGTGCCGCACCACAAAAGAAACAACAGAAGCATCAGGATAAGGCTTTTGCCTATTTTTTCTATAAAAGTATTGCACACAAGAAAAATGATTATACCAAATATCACGCACGACATACAATGAAAGGTAAATTTCTTGCTTTGGTTTGTTTTGAGGTTAATTTTAACTTCGGTACCTATACACACTTAATGGCTAGATTCTAGTGCTACTACTCGTATCAATGTGTTTATGCAGGGTTGTCTGAGCTATCGAAAGCTAATTGATGTTGAAAGATACATCTGTATGGGTGATGGTAAAGTAGTAGAAGTTGAGGCTATTGAAACGTTTACGTTATTGTTAAAGACTGATTATTATTTGGATTTGAATGAGACTTATGTTGCACCGTCATTTAGACGAAATTTAGTTTCTATTTCTGCATTCGACAAATTTGGTTCCTTTTGTTCATTTGGAAATGATCAATTTAATCTTTTTCAAGATTTATTACTTGTTGGTATCGGTTCTTTATCATTTGTTGATAACCTATATTTAATTAATATGGTTGCCTCATATAATGAAACATTGCATGTATGTAGAGGTATAAAGCGAAAATTAACCAATAAGAATTCTGCTTCATTATAACATAAGCTTTTAGGGCATATCTCAAAATAAAGAATTCAACATCTTATGTATGATAGAATTCTTGATCCCTTTGGTTACACGGACTTTGAAAATTGTGTTAATTGTATTAAGGAAAAGTAGACAAACCTAAGGAAATCAGGTGCCAACAGGGTTATGGACATCTTAGAATTCATACGTACAGACAATTGTGGGTCATTCCTTACAGCTTCATGGAATGGTCAATAATATTTTATTACATTCATAGATGATTAATCCTGTTATAGCCACCTGTATCTCATTCATGAGAAGTCTCAGTCTTTGGACGTGTTCAAAAATTATAAGGCTAAGGTTGAGAATCAACTCAACAAAAGAATAAAAAGTATTAGATCTGACCATGGTGGTAAATACTATGGTAGATATAACAGATTAGGTGAACAACGTCCAGGACCATTTACTAAGTTCCTTGAAGAGTACGGTATCGTCTCACAGTACATCATGCCAGGATGTCCTATCATGAATGGTGTTGCTGAAAGGCGAAACAGAACATTGAAGGATATGATAAGGAGTATGATTAGTCATTCTACTTTACCATAATCTCTTTGGGGAGACGCATTAAAGACTGCAACTTACATACTACCAAAACCCCTTATAAGCTATGGGCAGGTAAAAGGCCCAGTTTGATCCACTTGCACATTTGGGGTTGCCCAGCTGAGATAAAGTTGTATAAGCCAAATGAAAAGAAACTGGATTTTAGAACTATTAGTTGTTATTTTATTAGATACTCTGAAAGGTTTAGGGGTTACAAGTTTTATAATCTCACTGTAAAGTCAATTTTTGAGACAGAAAATGCTTGGTTCTTTAAGGATGTTGAGTTTGCGACGGGAGATAAGGTGAGAGACATTGTCTTTGAAAAGGAATATATTAATATTCCTTCAGTTATTGTTGACAAGGATATGGGTTTTATTCCTGATATTGTCGAAGTAATAAATCCAGAACAACAAGACAATATTAAAGAACTCCCTGTTCAGATTACAAAAATTATTCTAAAAGAACAAACTTACTAACCTCAAGAACTAGTGTCATTAAGGAGATCCACTAGAGAAAGGAGAAGTGTAATTCCAGATGATTATATCATATTTCTCCAAGAACATGAGGTTGACATTGGCATTGTGGAAGATGATCCAATCAACTTCCATCAGGCTTTACAAAGTTCTAACTCTTAGAAGTGGATTGATGCCATGAATGAGGAGATAAAGTCCATAAAAGACAGTGAAGTTTGGGATCTTGTCTCATTGCCTGAAGGTGCGAAACCCGTCGGTTGCAAATGGATATTTAAAACTAAGAGGGATTCGAAAGGGAATGTAGAGAGATATAAGGCTTGTTTAGTAGCCAAGGGCTTTATACAGAAAGAAGGCATTGATTATAAAGAGACTTTCTCTTTAGTTTCATCGAAAGACTTTTTTAGAACTATAATGGCACTTGTGACACATTTCAACCTTGAGTTACATCAGATGGACGTAAAGACTGTGTTTCTCAATTGTGAAATTAATGAGACAATTTATATAGTGCAACTAGAAAACTTTATGTCAGGAGACCCAAAGCAAATGTTTTGTAAATTGAAGAAATCCATTAAGTTCTATCAATAAGGAATTAAATTCTATCAATATAATCTAATTTTTGAGGTTTGAATTTTTCGAGTTTCAATATGAATTCAACTCA
>JANVCL010000212.1:1727281-1755178 GCA_026546855.1 Erythroxylum incrassatum | reverse complement strand
TCATTATTTTGATTATCCACTTTTGGGTAATACCCTATTACTCTCTTAATCTAGAGGAATATGTATCATTGTTATGTAAGGGTGTGCTTGTTACGATTAATTAAAATATAATTATTAATTAATTAAAATATTTTATTTAAAATATTATTATTAATTAATTAAATACAATATAATGAATTAAAATATAATTCATTAATTAATTAAAATATTGTAATTAAAATATCATTAATTAGTTACAATATAATGAATTAAAATATAATTCATTCATTAATTAATAATTATATTGTAATTAATTAATTATAATAAATTTTTATTTCTTAGTATTTTTAACAAACCAACCATTATCAATAGTAATGATAATCATTCCTTCCTCTTAACAAATCATTATAATTATAATGATAATATTCATTCTCATTCTTTACTATATTTATTCTCATTCTTATTACTATTTCTTTGTACGAACCAACCACTCCTTATAAATTAAATCTAAATTTAATGTCCGACATTATGAATCCGTGATCTAGCCTGGCCATTGCAGTTCCTACTCTATATTGACCTAACCTGAGTCCAAAAAGTGGACAAATACCATACCATTGAGGTTCGAATTCTGCAATATTATTTTTGTAGTGGTTGTGCAAGGCACTAGGTAGTGATAACAGAGAAGACATGGGCTTTCACCCAAATTTTGCAGAACAACAAACGAAGGGCTTAGATAGAACAATTACGACTGAAGAGAGCTGAACTGGCCCTGCTGACAAACACCTATGTCAGCAGCATCGTCGAATGATTTTGTACTTCATTGTGCAGTTAAGTTTGTTGATTTGATAAGCAATAACATTGAGCTGAATTAAGTTTGAACATCCTAAGCCCCAAGTCCAAGCCTAAAAAAGTTGTGTTCGAGCAAAATTAAGCATATCTTAATCTGTTGACTTTGAGTTGAGTTACTAAAATAATATTCACTGCATTATAAAGTTATTAAAATAATATTCATTACACCTTAAAAGTGATAACCGAGATAATATTAGGAGTTTATTTAAACCTTTTGTGAAATCGTTAAGTTAAAAATTAATTTTTTAACAAGTGTTTAAAAAAATATTTTTAAGATCAAATTAGTGTATGATAAGTCCAAATTACTAATTGTGACATGACATAAGCTAAATTTATTACTCATACACTAAAAATTGTTAAAAACTTAATTTAATCAAGATTTAGATGCTATTAGTATTGTTTCAAAGACGTTAAGATGTAACGTGATATTATAGACAATGACAGAGACTAAGATTTTCGATGTCCTCTTGATCCTACTCTCACTGAAGCACTTTGTATGAAAGAAGTTCTAACTTGAATAAAACTTATAACATAATATGCAACACTATTAAATCAGATTGTCTTCTACTTGTGAATGCTGTTAGGGGGGTGTCTCATATTTATATTATAAGCTCTTCTATACGAGCTTCGAAAAATTGACGTCTGTCATATCAAAAGATCAGCGAACAAGGTAGTGTATGCCATAGCTAGAGAGGCTTTGTTCTAGTTTGATTTTGTGAATTGAGGAACTCATATTCTTCAATTTGTAATTATTATTTTTTGTTCTGAGTTTAATCCTTCTGATGTAATTTAGTCAGGTTTTTTTCATCAAACTTATAGGTCTAGGTCAAGTGTAATGGGGGAGTCTATTGACTCGGGTTAGCTTGGTCTATTTGCTTCGGTTTTTTCCTGCCCGTTTTATTAGAAACATAATTATAAGTTTAAAAAAAAAAGAACAATAGGTTATAATTTGTATCTTTTACGTAAACAAAAACTTCATGTTTCACATAAAGTCAACGAAACGGTTTCATTACTGTACAAATATTGGAAAAAGTTCAACACATTCAAATTCAGATAGTTCACATTGTCTTTGTATTACACTAATTTTAAACTTAATTAAGCATAGTTAAATCAAAACAAATCCTATTATTCTACCAATTTAAAAACTATTATTGCTGTATATGCCAATTGCTATGATCATTCCTAGTCAAAATCATCAGGCGAAAGAGGGAGGAAGTTGTCTTTTGGTCAAATTTTCAGACCAAGAACATCACAATTCCAATCCAACTGATGTATTTTATAAAATTATCAACTTGGAGAATACACTCTCTTACCAACTAGAATATAATATCAAAAGTTGGTATTGGTCACCCTTTCATCATTTCTAAATTGTTCGGGAATACTTGTGAGGTCCAGAGAGAGTGCTTCTTATCTTTCTTAGGTCAAATATGCATTTCGCACCTTACTATTTATGAAAAGTACTATATCTTAAAGTTATTAAAATGATATTATTTACATTTCGACTATTTTTATGTATATAACAATATTATAGAACATATATATTTATTATAAATAGATTATGATTATTATAAATATATATAAATTATATCAATAATAAATATAACTAGATGCAAATGTGATAAAAAAAACAAGAACATAACCCAATAAAAGTTGCGCTGATTTGAAACGTTTAGAGAATTCCAATAATACGCAATCTTACCCTTAATAAATAGAGAGACTACTTTTGATAGATTTGCATAAAAGTTATAAATACATGCATATACATATTAAAATAATAATAGTTAAAATAAAATAAAAATAAAAATAGACATAAAGGATGATGATCATCATCATAACAATAATGATAAATACGTATAAATAAAAATATAAAATAAATAATATAATAAATATAGAACAAGGTTAAGAGTAAAATAAATAAATAAATACAAAAATAAGAAAGAATACAAGCAGGTCATTATAAGCAAATATTTAGGCTAAAAGTGATTTAAAAAATTATTAAGTAGCAATTGTACCTTTAATTAATATTTTAAAAAATTATTTTTAAAATTATGCCAAAAATTGATGAGTTCAAATTATTTAATTATTACATTACATATATTAAGTTGACAATCTAATTATTAAAAATTGAGATAAATCTAATTTTATTACAATTTAAGATGCTACTACTAGGATCGTGATAAATAATGATAAACACATATTTGGAATTTTTGAGAAACTTATGGTATGATTACTTTAATCCTTGTTTTAGAGATTTACCAAGTTTTGTCAAGGTCAAGTTTGGTGTTGGTGACTCCAATTCATCATTGTTGCTTCCACCAAAAGCTTCATATATCTATCTATCACCAACCGACCATGAACTAATTGGATCCCATCATAATCAAAGTTGGACCACCTTCCTCCACCAACCCCACTTCATACCAAATTCACCATACCCTAGAAAATATTAAGGAAAAAAAAGAAAATTATCTTACTTTCCAATCTAGTGATGATGACTGACTGCCCATAGTAAAGAGCAATTCCCTTTTAGTTATTAGTTGACTTTTTAAGCTTCTAGTTGCAAAACGTTTGGATTTTAGGAGAGGTTATTTGAAAAGGAATTGCTTAATTTGCACATAAAGGGGATGAAACACTACTATTAGTGAGCCAATGAACCTAATTTTGAGAAACAACCTTTCGCCAAACTATAACAAGTGAAGATTGACCAACAAATGAGGTTACAATCTTGAATTTAATGGAAATTGAACGATTCGATTTGGGTCGATATTGAATTGTACTTCTTAATGCTCCAAATCAAATATGATAATTTTGTCAAATTTAAGTTCGAATTAAGTTAAATTTAGTCTAATTCGATTTACAATCAAATTATATTAAGTCAAATTTCAACCAATTTATCATAATTGATTGCATCTAAAATAATATAAACTCTTAAACCAAACTCAAACCTTGTAAAACCAAGTTTGATTCATTGAAGTCATACCAAACTATCCTAAAGTGGGTTTGTTGATTATTAATCACCTTGAATGATTTCTAAATAACCTAATAATAATATAATTTCCGTGTTTTGTGTGGTTCATTTTGTTTAGAGAACTAAATAGTAAATATATTTTTGGTGTGTGTGTGTGTTGTGTGGTTCATTTTGTTTAATAGAAATTAGATTGTGCATTGCATGATGGAGCTCTCCACAAGAAGTCTTTGTCAAAGTGAACGTGGATGGCTATTTGATTGCAAGGGATCGGAATTGAAGAAGTGGGAATCCAATTTCTATCTACTTTATTAATATATAACAACTCTTTATCTTTTTTATTTACATATATCATTTTATTATAAATATGTATTTTATAGCTCGTAATTATATTTTATATTAATGTGGAGATAAGTAGGTGACTTACCGTGGTAGTCATTTATGATCAACGAGTAGGGGAAGTAATTGGTCGGGTCAAAATCGAGCCTGAATAGATTTAAAAATTTATGTTCTAAGGTTGGATTGGACTTAGGGAATATGAAGGCTCGATCGGGCCTAATTGAACCCAAGATAAGTTCGATCAAAAAAAAATTTTAAAATTTTATTTTAAGTAAAAAATTTCAAATTTTAAATCAAATCTAGTCTAATAACCTAAATCGAACCAACCAGAAGTATAAAATAAAAGAAAATTTAAACTCGGCTTAAAATTTAATCAACTCAAACCAATTTCATTAATTTCAAGTCAGAATGCACAATTTTTATTATTCCTATTCAGCGAATTCCCCAATATCATAAAAATATTATTTTTATTATTTAATTTTCTTAATATTATCCTTACAGTGAATCCATGGGCTAGGAATAGAATTGTCTACCATCTCACGAACTTTTGATGCCTCTTCATACTTTGTTGAAGTCTCACTTCACCAACCACCAACAACTCTTAAAAATCCAACCCCACTGCCTCTCCGCCACTACCTGAAACCCACGCGCCGCCACTTTCCTCCGCCACTTTGCTGGGTCAACTGCCACCACCAACTAATAACTCGTCCCACCATTGCTTAGGTGGCACTCTATGATTGGTCACCTCTGCTACAATTTCCAAAACTTAGACATCACCTTCTATTCACCAACTCCCTCTATTATCGATATCTATCATCATCATATATATATCAACGCTAGTCCATAGCCATTTCTTTGAGCTTCACGAAAGCTAAACCTTTTCAAACATCATCATTCATGGCTCTTGTTCTAGTTCTAGCCTCTGTTTTCCTCCTCCTGTTAGCCCACAAACTCTATCATAAGCTCCGGTTCAAGCTTCCCCCCGGTCCACGACCATGGCCAGTGGTGGGAAACCTGTACGACGTGAAGCCGGTGAGGTTCAGGTGCTACGCCGAGTGGGCGCAACAGTACGGTCCGATCATATCGGTTTGGTTCGGTTCGACCCTGAACGTGATAGTTTCAAACACAGACTTGGCCAAGGAAGTGTTGAAGGAACATGATCAACAGTTGGCTGACAGGCACAGGAGCAGATCGGCGGCTAAGTTTAGCAGAGACGGTCAAGACCTTATATGGGCTGATTATGGACCTCACTATGTGAAGGTCAGGAAGGTGTGTACTCTTGAGCTTTTTACTCCAAAGAGACTTGAGGCCTTGAGACCTATCAGGGAAGATGAGGTCACTGCCATGGTTGAATCCATTTTCAACGATTGCACCAATCCTGGTATTGTCAAATTACAACCTTAAAAGCTTTGTTCTTTCTTTGTTGGGTATGTCCTAATTACTTTATATAATTTGGTTTAGCATCATCTGGTATTAATTTCTATTTGCTAACCATATGATATGATGCTGACTAATAATTTACATTTTAGTGATGTAAACTACTACTATATATACGATGGGTATTTCTTGATTTATAAGGAGTCAACAAGATGAATATGTTTCTGAAACTCGGATGTTTGTGCAGAAAACCTTGGGAAGAGTGTGTTGGTGAAGAAATACTTGGGAGCAGTAGCATTCAACAACATAACAAGGTTGGCGTTTGGGAAGCGATTTGTGAACTCAGAGGGAATAATGGACGAGCAAGGTCAGGAATTCAAGGCAATTGTGGCCAATGGACTAAAGCTTGGTGCATCATTGGCTATGGCGGAGCACATTCCATGGCTTCGCTGGATGTTCCCATTAGAGGAGGAGGCATTTGCCAAGCACGGAGCTCGTAGAGACAAGCTAACTAGAGCTATCATGGAAGAGCATACACTTGCTCGTAAGGAGAGCGGCGGTGCCAAGCAACATTTTGTTGATGCACTCCTCACTTTGCAGGAAAAGTATGATCTTAGTGAAGATACAATCATTGGACTCCTTTGGGTATGTATAAACAACTTGTTTGTTCATCTTCTGAATCTTCTTTTTCTTATTCTTGGGTTGAGCTTGTTGTTTCTGGTTCAGGATATGATCACTGCAGGAATGGACACAACAGCAATTTCTGCAGAATGGGCAATGGCCGAGTTAATCAGGAACCCGAGAGTTCAACAAAAGGCTCAAGAGGAGCTAGACCGAGTCATCGGTTTCGAACGAGTCATGACCGAGGCTGACTTTTCAGCCCTCCATTATCTCCAATGTGTAGCCAAAGAGTCAATGAGGCTGCACCCTCCAACCCCTCTTATGCTTCCTCACAGAGCCAATGCGAATGTTAAAGTTGGTGGCTATGACATACCTAAGGGATCAAACATTCATGTCAATGTCTGGGCTGTAGCTCGTGATCCGGCTGTCTGGAAGGACCCTTTGGAGTTCCGTCCAGAGCGGTTCCTTGAGGAGGACGTTGACATGAAAGGTCATGACTTCCGGCTGCTTCCATTTGGTGCTGGGAGGAGGGTGTGTCCTGGTGCACAACTTGGTATCAACTTGGTGACATCCATGTTAGGACACCTGCTACACCATTTCAGCTGGACACCTCCTGATGGTGTGAAGGCAGAGGAAATTGACATGTCAGAAAGCCCTGGCTTGGTCACTTACATGAAGACCTCATTACAAGCAGTCGCCACTCCTCGCTTGCCTTCCGACTTGTACAAACGAATTGCTGCTGATATGTAATTTTTGGTATCTTGTTTGAACATATTCATAGGTTTTGGCTTGTCGATCTTAAAATACTAATCAAAGGGATTTGCTGGACAAAAGGGATGGCCAAATAAAACACTATGTAAGAACAGCCTTTGTATGTTTTTTACCAACAATTACTTGGTATGAGAGTCGAAATGCTTTTCCTGTTCTGTTTTCCCCTGCTTTTCCAGTTTCCTCATTAAGCTTTCGAGAGTTTCCGATAAAAAGTCGATGCTAGACCGAAGTTAACAGATTAGACCCACCAAAATCGAGCTTAAGCATTCAGTTCGATTAAGCTCGATCTTGACAATTTTTTTCAGATCCAATCAATCATGAGAAATCTACAAGCTATAACTACGAGATCAACCACTTTAACAAGAGAATGACTTCTTCGATGTAATTATGGATTCATTAGAATCCATATGTATGTTGTGTATCCATCAGTTTCAAAGCTCTATTGATTGCAATTACCAAAGACAATTCCCCCAAAATCAGTGAAGTCATATGCAATATCCTAGCTTACACAAGTTATATTCGTATGCTGAATAAATTGAGAATGAATGAAATTTGATCAATAAGAGCCAAGCCGGTCCAATTTGAAAAAATGGGATATACAATATCTATAAAAAATGTGAAATGAGGTAGAATATTGAAAGAAGTCAGGCACTTTATTCAGGAAGTGTGCGTTCAGGCAATTACATGTATTTACATATATGAATACTATAAAGGCCAAACCTTTTTCATTAATACTAGCAGAAACATTTTAGTTTCGACCTATGCCCTTACAGTAGCAGCCATTTATTTCTTTATGACATATTACAGCAACTAATTTTAGTAGAATTTTCCTTTCACACTAGTGACTTTAGCCCTGAATTTCCCTTCTTTGATTCATGTCCTCGCTTTCAGAAGCTGATCAAATTTGGCATATTTATCAGTGACCTGCATCCAGGAATGGGCAATCATTAGAAACATCTCATGAAGTTTTATAACGCAAAACGTATCAAGAAAAGAAATTGAACTATTGGCCTTAAGATAAGAAAGCAGGGACACCAAAAATAAGCCAACATTTTTCCTTAGCTATAAAGATCTCTAATAGTTCAAATGGGGGCAATGAGTTTAACCATTGCTGGATAGACTTAGTAGAATGCATAGCAGATTTGTTGAACATTGGGATTGTTCCTGACACTGCTACCCATCCTGGTCCAAGGCCATCTCATTTACAGAATAGGCCTTTATTATTGTTTTTGCCTAAACCACTAGCTGCTTTATAGCTTCTGGCAGTATTTTATCAATATGTCTACAGTTGAGAAGTAATTTCAAACTTTTGAGTTCAGGAATGACAGCAACATTCTTCTGTTGGGGCAAAAGTGCTCTTTTGCGAAGTATGTTCAGTTGTTTAGCACAAAATTAAAACAGATGGAGTCCAGGAAAAGTCTGTTCACATATGGCAAATTTGGCAAAAGTAAAATTGAGTAATAGCCTTGAAGCAATGATTAAATATTTGAAATGTAATCATCAACACTCATCCAACGTTCAACATAAGCAATTGGAGCAGAAAAGATCAAGATAAATAACTCTCTGAATATGAAAATCTTTAAGCAGCTGTCATTTGAGAAGTTTCTGTTGACATGATAACAGTTATTTACATGGAAAATGTCTAATCATAATCAACATCAACATCTAAGTCAATTAGATCTGCATTGACTTGGCTCATTACCTGGTTTGCTACCAAGGCTGCCGGAAGAAGACACAGAGCCACCTTTAGCATGTTTAAACTCTTGCAACTGCTTGAAGTTCATCCACGGCTTAACCCAGACTTTAGCTTCATATACCACCTTCTTACCAGCATCAACCGCTTCTAGAGTAAGATGGTATAGCTTACCAGCAACTACCTGCTCTTGAGCCTTCAACACCCTCACAAACTCAAGAAGAGCGTTCTGTGTAAAGTCCAAGATGAGCATAAATAAGAAGAAACATATTAAACCAGGAAGAAGCATTGAGATAATTAAATTTCGAGGAAAACTAATAAGTTGTTGCCAATTTCATGTCCTTATTTCTCGATCCACTGCAACAGCCAAAAAGTCAAACTATAACTGGACATTATTAAGAAGGACCCCTGAAAAGGCAAACAAACACTTCTGTTTAATGATCAGTGCCCAATTTCAAGAGTCGTTTACATGCACAAACCACACATGTAGAATAGACAAAAGAGAAAATTTTAAGGCTGAAACTTTTATTTTAAAAGAAAAGTAAAACAAAGTGATAGCTCTAGGAATCACTCCCAATCTATGAATCACTCTTATCGAAAATATCCTTAAAAGAATGAGCAAGACGTACCCTAGAACTGATTCCTAGACCTATCTCTTTACATTGCTTTTTTTTTTTTTAATTCCAGCCCTTATTCTGAAATTCCATAAGCATATAAATTTTCTTCTGACCATCCTACATCAGTTTCATTAACTCATCCTGCTGTTTATAGGTAAATAATCCTCTGGCAACCCTTCCATTTCATGTAGAATGCATAGGTTGCTGGAATTTACGAATAAGGAATCATTCAAATATAACTAGATATAAGTCTACTTTGATTGCTTCTAATAGAAATCAAACCCTAGAAGAAGCGATTCCTAGACAGATTTCTTTGTTTTACTTCATTTTATAAAATTGCAGCATATACATTCTCTACTGTTCGTCCTACATTAGTCGGATTAACTCATCCTGCTGTTGATAACCAAACAAGTTATAATCCTCTATGCCCCCTTTCACTCCAAGTAGAATGTATAGGATGCTGGAATTTCCAAATTATGAACTATTCCCCTATAAACTAATTATTATGATTTTGAAGTCAAACTCTGATTCTAAAGAGATCAACTCTACTTTAAACGCTCCTAATTGAAAGCTTTCTCTTTTAGTGCCAAATTAGAAAGCTTCACGAGTAATTAAGAGTCTGAAGCGAATCAATCAACAGACATTAGCAAAACTACAAAAGGTTAAAACTTTGAATCAAAACATGAAAAATTCCAGGTTAAAGAATGAAAAAGAAAAGTACTAAGAGTAAAGATCAGTAAAATTTACTCAACGAAGATAATCACTACCAAAACACTAAATCCCAAAAGCCCACACCATAACCACGCGGAGTATCAACAACAAGGTGAGAAACACTGAAAGCAACATCATATCAACCAGGGAACAAAACCCTGAACCAAAACAACGAGATGTGAAAGACCTGTTCTTTGTTGTGCTCTTGGACAGCGAAACGAGCGAGGCTTTCAATCTCAGCGCTGTTTTGAGAACCGTGGCAATCGCGAAGCCCGCCAAGTTTCATCCTTATGAGAGAATCTTCTTTGCAGAGACCCAATTCAGAATACCCAAAAAGCAAAAGCAAGACAACCAAGATTGTTGCAGACAACCTCTTCATCTCCTTCGATTTGGGTCTTTAGCACCTATGAGATTCGTATCTATGTCTTATTCTTCCTCTGTTTTTGTAGTATGTGCTTTGACGAAACTTTGTCGTTAAGAAATGGCGAGTTTAATCTTATTTTAATACAATGATTATTGATAAAATAATAACAATTAAAAAAAGTGATATTTATATAAAATCAACAAATTCAATTTATGAAACAATTTAGGGAAATTGAAGAGATCGATTTATAATCATTAATGTAATCTAAAATTATTAAATTTAAATCAAATCAATTTTTAATTTGAGATTTAGTCTTAATTAAATATGATATATTTCATTATTAACTTTAATCAATTTATTTAATAAAATATACGAATTTTTTAATTTAAAAATTCCTTTCTTTTATAATTTTTATTAAAATTAAAAATAAAAAACATATAGAATTTATAAAAACAATAACCACCGAGTAAAATTTTGGCTGAATGCAGAATTTGAGGTAACATTGATATAAAATATAAATCAAATAAATATTGTCAACTTAATTTTTAAATATATTTTTAAATTATTGTGATTATTTAAATTATAATTTAAGTTAACTTAAAATTAAAATTAAAATTTATTAATAATATTTGATTTATTTATTAATTTTACTTATATTTTTCTATTATTTTAAAAATAAGTAATAGTAATAAATTACTTTAAACAATTATCTAATTGTTTGAAAATCATAAATTTCACAAACAATATTATGTGAAAAAAAGACAATCTCAACGTAATCAAGCTTGGGCTAAAACCGACGTCGTATAGGCTTGTATAAATTATTCTCAAATCTTACTCTTCTTCACTTCTCTTCTTTGTCTGTCGCTGATAAAGGAATAGAACAAACATAATCATGTCATCGTCGGCGATGGTACTCGATCCCGAACCCTCACCGGAACTCCCACCATCGATTTCGGCAACAAAATCCGACCTTTCCGACTTGTCCACCACAGACGAGGAGGACCTCTATAGCCGCCTCAAGTCTCTCCAACGGCAGCTCGAGTTTATCGACATCCAAGAAGAGTACATCAAAGACGAACAGAAGAATCTCAAGCGAGAACTTCTTCGCGCCCAAGAAGAGGTCAAGCGGATCCAATCGGTGCCTCTCGTCATTGGCCAGTTCATGGAGATGGTGGATCAAAACAACGGGATTGTGGGTTCTACAACGGGATCAAACTACTATGTTCGGATTCTTAGTACGATTAATAGAGAGTTGTTGAAGCCCTCGGCCTCGGTGGCGCTTCACCGCCATTCTAATGCCCTTGTCGATGTTCTGCCCCCGGAGGCTGATTCGAGTATTTCGCTCCTTAGTCAGTCGGAGAAGCCTGATGTCACTTATAATGTAAGTCGAATTTGTTGAATTAGGTTTTATTTGGTTAATTGGATGTATTAGGGTGTAGATTGAAATGGGTAGGGTTTGAAAAATTAAATTGTGGTTAGAAGTTAGAACTAGGTGAAAAATTCAAGCTTGAAGCTGAATTTCTTTTCTTAGGGTTCTCTAATTGTCGAATTAGGGATTTAATTTAGGTTGAATCAGAATAGGGAAATTGAATTGTGGTTCAAGATTTGTGCTAGGAAAAAAAAAAGTTCTGGCAGAGAAACTATAGGATAATTTACGCCTAAATTTGAGTAAAAATTCAAGCTGGATATTTTACGTGTTTCTTGCCCTTGCTTTCAAATTCATGTTTTGAGCGAGTACTACAAGGACTTATTGATTTGGAAACTTAGTTTGATTCAATTTTCCTATGGTTGTTTTAGGATATTGGAGGATGTGACATTCAGAAACAGGAAATCCGTGAGGCAGTTGAGTTGCCACTTACTCACCATGAGCTTTACAAGCAAATTGGTATAGACCCACCTCGTGGTGTATTGCTTTATGGTCCTCCTGGTACTGGAAAAACTATGCTGGCCAAGGCTGTTGCTAATCATACAACTGCAGCCTTTATTAGAGTCGTTGGCTCTGAGTTTGTCCAGAAATACTTGGGTGAGGTATGTATGTGCGTACACCGATAAGCTATATTCACTATATTTATGTATGTGTATATAGACCAGTGCTTTTACCAATTGCTTGAGCATTCATTTTTAACAATTTATGTCTCGAGTATTGAAATCATGCTATGAAAACATGTAATTCAGTTGATTTTAGTTCATATTGAGAGTTATACTTCTTTACTGACATTTAAGTAATTGTAGTAAGTTCTACCTTTTAATGCAATCATTTTTCCACTTTAAGGGTCCTCGCATGGTTCGTGATGTTTTCCGACTAGCAAAAGAGAATGCTCCTGCAATTATTTTCATTGATGAGGTTGATGCCATTGCTACTGCAAGGTTTGATGCTCAAACCGGTGCTGACAGAGAAGTTCAGCGTATTTTGATGGAACTCCTCAATCAGGTTTTTTATTGGAGATCTTGTAATTAGTTTTGTGGAAATGTATATATTGTCTAAAAATGGTTTACACCCAAATTAAACTAAGGTAATATAGGTTTGTCAAACTAAGTTGTTTGAAAATGACTGAATATGTAGTTTGTTAAGTTTTAAGTCTGTTTAGTCATTTTGCTGATGCAGTCAACTTCTGCTTTCCTTGTTGAACTGTAATTTAGATGGATGGTTTCGACCAAACTGTTAATGTGAAGGTCATAATGGCAACCAATAGAGCAGACACTTTGGACCCTGCACTTCTACGTCCCGGAAGGCTGGATAGGAAAATTGAATTTCCTTTGCCTGATAGAAGGCAGAAAAGGCTTGTTTTCCAGGTAAACTTTCTTTTACACGGCCTGTGAATTTATCTTCTTGGAAGAAGAAAATCTTTTGTCTCATTATCATGCAAGATTCCTTTCTATAGATAAATTGACAGTTAAATGAAATTATTAATTTTCTTTGTACAGGTTTGCACTTCTAAAATGAATCTAAGTGATGAGATGGACTTGGAAGACTATGTTTCTCGGCCTGATAAAATTAGTGCTGCTGAGGTTAGTTGGGTTTCTCTTCATATTGTGTAGTTATTGTGTGATTATTGTATGTGGTTATCAATCTTTCTGTTAGTGAATGTGAACTGTGAGAAAAGCTACAGCATTTTCTTTAGTTTTTGATACTAATATATTAGTTTGCAAGAAGCGTGCAGCCTGAACAAAGTGAGGCATGCACCTCTTATATTTATCTTTTCGAATATTTCTATAATGATTCTCGGAATTCAATTTTAACCCCCAGTGCTCAATATATCCACCATAATATCTTATATTGAATAGAATCTTGTCCTCATCATAACTGGACATCTGCTTACAGATAGCAGCCATCTGTCAAGAAGCTGGAATGCATGCAGTACGGAAGAACAGGTACGTTATACTTCCAAAGGACTTTGAGAAAGGTTACAGAGCCAATGTGAAGAAGCCTGACACCGACTTTGAATTCTACAAATGATGAAGAATTGTTGAAGCACATGTAATTTACATTGCAATTGTTGTGTTTGTCAAATTATGTTCACTCTTTTTTCTTTGAGGAGGAGTGAAATAGGATGGTGGGTGCTCTTTTTGAAGCATTGAGTAGCAGGAGGCCGCCTGTGACATTTGGTTTGTCAGCTGAGTACATCAGACTGTTGTTGATATGCTAGCTTATCCATCTTCGATGCAAATCTTTTGTTACCCTCTTTTATGCGACGAATTAATATCAACAGATAATACATCAAATAATTATTTTAAATGTCTTAACATAAGAAATTAAATGAAATTAAACAATTAATACGTTAAATTGTTATTTATAATTTTCATATTATTTTGATTCTTAATTGTCCCTATTTATTATAGCCCCATATGTCATGAAATACACGATTTTAAGAAGATATATTTATATTTGTATGTGTGGGAATTTTCCAATGTTTTCTAAACTAGATTAGAAGTAAACTTGTAATACGAGATTTAAGGTTTAAAAGGTTCAATCGGTATTAGATCGTTATAAGATTGGTTAAAGACTAAAAAAATTAAAGAATTTAAAAAATAATTGAAGAAGAATATCTTTATTTATAGAAAATTTTAAAGCTTAATTAGAAAAAGAGAAAAATTAATATATTTATTTTAATATATAAAAATTGATTAATTAATAAACTGATCAGGTTGAAAAGTTAACTAATTTTAAGTTTTTACTTTGTATAAGTCGAACTAGTTTAGCTTTTAAAACATTGGAATTTTCAAATTGTACAATTCCAAATAAATGTTAACAAAAGAAATTAAAATAAATGTTTAAGTCAACTTATAAGCTTCTATAATTACTATTAAAAATAGTTTTACTATTAAGCTACCTCTCCTTAAAGAAGAACTTATTTAATGACATGGATATTCAAATTCAACTTATATTCCATTCAATTTGTAATTGATTTCCAAAAATGTAATGATCCTTCTAATTAATTAAACATTAATATTAGACAATGACTTTGATTGTGCCTCATAAAACTCCCATCCATAAATAATGGAATGGTATCACAAGACACGATCTTGAGATTCCTTTTGAGAAGGCATGAATTTTGGCAATTATTTTCAGATTTTTTTTTCATGGTGGAATCGTTTTAAGGTACCTAAGCATATTATTAATCAGAACTTATCAATGAAACTAAAAATTTGAATATCATATTTTATTCTTCTTATATTTTTATTGATTCTATCCTTTTAAATCATTTTTTAACTATTCAGACCAATTTTAGAAAGAAAGTGGATTTCTAAGAGTAAAATTTTCATTGAATTTTTGGTGGTCATATATATATATACACACAATTATAGAAAAGATAAGATATAAATAAACATTTCGTAGAGTTGCTAATTTGATTCACGCATCATAATCAAATTAATTTAGTTATTTGCCAAATAAGTCAGTTCTTATAAAATTAAGGGTTAATTGTCAAAAAAAAACTCAAACTTTTGTCAAATTTTCAATTATAGCTCGAACTTTAAAAAGTAATAATAAATATTCAATTTTTTATTTTTTAAATTCTAGCTCAAACTTCAAAAAGTGAAAATAAAAAATTTATTTTTTTTATTTTTTTTTCAATTTTAGCCCATCGTTATTTATTATTCTCCTGATGCCTTCAACTATTTGTATTTTGTTTTATGTTTTTTTTTCTAACGCCCCAAACTATTTTCACATTACAACGTACTGCATTAATAAGGTCGTTGGGGCTACGTAATCTGCTTTAGGACATTTTTTAACTTAATAAAAACACTAACGCCAGGTTATAATTAAAAAAATTTTGAAAATTCGAATATTTTATTGTTACTTTTTGAAGTTCATGCTAAAATTAAAAAATTGAAAGTTTCGGCATTTTATTACTATTTTTGAAGCCCCCGCTATAATTAAAAATTTGACAAAAGTTTGAGTTTTTTTAAATGTAATTAAACCTAAAATTAATTTTCATAATTTTGGACCTTAAAAACAAATAAAATGAAAATGATCACTTGTAAAATGTTTCATATAAAAAAAATAATGACACTTTGAACTTAAACATGATTTTAGAAAACAAGAAAAACATCAATTCAAGCTTGGGACTAAATAATTAACTAGTTTAGTTCCACATATGGAAGCTAATTTAACTCATTAATTACAACCATCCCAAAAAGTTCAAATTTCAAAAAAATTTCCCTTTTTGGTCCAAAGTCAAAAGAAATATATGCCTTCTCAGTGTATCTTAATCTTCTAATAAAAACAAAGCTTGAGATTGGAATCATTATTAAGATAGACACGAAATTGGAAATATAATTATGCACGGTGCTTAAGTCACCAAATAATGAAAAGGGAAATTGTAATTTGTAAGGTAAAAGAGGTAGACTTCTCATATAGTCACATATGGTATGACATTATACATAAACTAATAAAATGTCACTAATATAATAACTCGACTTTAACTTTTAAACATGGTCCAAACAAATTAAATTTGACTTAAATTAATTATTTAAGATAATTATGATAAAATTTTTGGCTTAAGTCAGATTTACGTAATTCGGTTTGATTTTAAGAATTTGGTCCACATTTGATGTTCGTATTATGTGTGTTTTATCATTATTTTTTAACAGAAAGTCTAAGAAATGAACTTCTATGAAAAACTTAAAAATTTGAGTTAGTTTTTTCAAAAAAAATTAAAAATTATAGACTTTTTTGAAATTTTCTTAAACTATAAGGGAAGTTTACATCTTTTACTCTTGAAATTATCACAAAACTTATCTTAATCAAGCTAATTACTCATTAAACTTTAGAACTAAACATTTATTAGTATCCCACCATATAAGGTGAATCATATCAAAGATTAACCGAGTTGTCAAGAGTAAAAAGCTTTTTAAACTAAGGTCTCTTAATTATTTTTCTTGTAATGTCTTTTCATTACATGCAAGAAGAGATTTACTTCCATAAATGGAAAATTCAGAATTTACCTTCTTCCTCTATAAAATACAAGTAGCTAAATCACTCTTTTGTCTCAAACCCTAAACCCCACTTAGCTCTCATATCTCTTTAATCTGATTCTTTCAATGTCTTCTCTTGAGCAGGAAAGGCTTGAAGGTTCCATGAAAAATATGTCCACTAACGTATTAGTCACACCAGAAACCAGCGAACCAGAATCAACCCAGTCATTGGATCCAAGCCCCAGTAATGGAGACACCAATAAGAGACCAAAGTTCGATCTGAACTTGATGGATTTCTACGATGGGTGTTCTTCAAAAGAGAGTTCGAAGAGGGTATTCAAGTGCAAGTACTGCAAGAACAAGTTCTCGACCTCACAGGCCTTAGGTGGTCATCAAAACGCCCACAGACGCGAGCGAGCAATAGAGAAGAGAGAAAAGTTGATGAATGATGCTGCTATGGCTAACTATGACCAGGCCAAGTACATGCTATATCCATATGCATCAGAGATCTCAAGGTTTCATTTGCATTCTTCTCCTGCAAAAAACTTAGGCTCAGGGTTTAACTTTCGGTCCATGATTCAGAAGCCCTATAGTAGCCATTATCTTCACAGAGGTTTTGGTCACGGTCTCAACAATGGTTGGTCAAAGCAAACGATTGTGGAGCAGCAGCAATCTGCAATACACCAATTGCGAAATGGAGGGTTTCAGTCTCTGGAGATTAGTGGGTATCGAGAAGAAGCTAGCATGATTTCCAAGAAGAATCAGAGTCACCAAAGTGGAAGCTTGGGACTTGATTTGTCACTTAGGCTTTGATTAGTTAACCTTTTCTCATTAATTTGATAATAGTTTAGTAATCATTATGTGTTGCTTTCTCTTTAATAAATTTTGTTTTATCTTGTTATACTTTGCCCAACTAGTCCTTTAATAAGGCATAACAAAATTTAAGTTAACAAATACAATTTTAAATTAATCAAAAAATTGAATTAATTTAAATGAAATCAATTAAAATATTAAATGATATGATGTCAGTTTTTCTTAAAATCAATCAAAAAATTGAATTCGATCCAATTCAATGTTTGTTACCAACTTTGTTTAGATTTATATTTGTGCATTCTTATCGATTGTTACAACCATAAATTTTTACATATCTTCACTAAGATATGTATTCTAGTGGGAAGGGATGATTTAGGACTCTAAGTACTTAGCCATATTTATAGAAGACTTTGATTGACTTAAGAAATATAATTAAATATCAAATTTTCATAAATTAATTAATAATTTCAATATTATTTGCTGATTAATTATGACCATATTGCATAGAGATAAATATTTTAAAAAATGGACTAGAATTTAAATTAATAAAAGAAGAAGTTTAAGGTTATGTTCAACTGGTATTAGACCTATTATAAACAATAAATCACAAAAACCAAAGAAATAAGTGCGAAAATAGTAAGCACACACAAATTTATGTGGTTTACCAAAAATATGGCTAAGTCCACGAGCGGCTAGAGATTTTATTCGTTGTGAATTATTTTCGATGTCGGTACACTAGGAGAATACAACGTATTTATACGCCCAGGAGAATACAAAAGACCTAATCCGCGATTATGGGCGTAGTGTAAAGTTCAAATTATTTTATTAGCCTCCATATCTCAACAAAACGTCATAAAATTGACTAAAGATTAAATAAAATTAAAGAATTTGAACTATAAATAACAAAGATTGTCCTTTTTGAACTATGATTAACAAAGATTGTCCTTACTTATTGAAGAATTTAAAGTTTAAATGAAACAAGATATTACTAAATAAAAATTAATTGATTTATTTTGATATATAAAAATTTATTAAATATATACCTATGAGTGTGATTAATTCACCTACATATAGTTTTCTTTTGTAAGTAGCAATTCCAAAGTTTTTCACTGACTAAGCAACAAAACTTGAGAAGATCTGGAAGAGAAACAAATGGCAAAGACATTTTTACTATAGTTGCCTAGTCATTTATGACAATTTTGCTGGTAATTGGTTGGAAATTATAAAATTGATTATAACCAATAATTTGGAAATTGATTTGACACGTAACATAGTTTTCTAGACTTTAAAATAAGTTAAGAATATGAAAGATAATGTGTTCGAGTGAACTGAGTTATAAATGAATGACTTATTCTCAATATAAAAGATAATGTGTTCAAGTGAACTGAGTTATAAATGAATGACTTATTCTCAATATAAAAGATAATGTGTTCAGGTGAACTGAGTTATAAATGAATTACTTAGTCAAATTAAAATCGAGACTAAAATAATGTCATTTTAGTGTCACTAAAATAATATTGTTTTGTTGAATTATTTGAATTTGGTGATCATTTTCAAGTTTGAACTCGTTTTAAAGTTTAATCTATTCGAGTATGACTCGTTGAATATAGAACATGCTTAATTTGCCAACCCTAACTAGGAAAAAGTAGTAATTGGATGCATATTAGAGATTAAAGAACTCATCAAGGTTTCCTACTTTATTAATTTTCCATCTTCCAAGGATGCAACTTCTATCTCTAGAAGATGCAAAACTTCAATTGTAACTCTATAAATTGCCCTACCCTACAATTCATTTCCACATCCAACACTACTGTTTTACACCTTCAACACAAAAGGTCAACTCCAGGTTGATCCTGAAAAAGATTCCTGGCTTGATCTCAAGCTATCTGGGAAGGGTCTTGAAGTTGATGCTGAATCCAAGAAAAGAACAAGAAATGTTGGATTTCCTGAGAAGAAACGTTCCAAAAAGTTTGGAATTGCCAGGTGAGGGCAGTGAAAAGAAGGCAGAGAACAGATCCTTCATTTGCAAATTCTGTCAGAAGAAGTTCAACAGCTCACAAGCACTGGGAGGCCATCAAAATGCCCACAAACGCCAAAGGGCATTCCTGAAACATGGGAAAGAACTGGAATCAGCCTGGTTTGGGCTCATGAACAATACTAGTTCGCTGTATCAATTCCCACACCTGTCAGGTTTTGTTCCTGCTCATGTTCCTGCCTGTAGATCACCTCTACGTGTTAACATGCACTCTATGATTCAGAAACCTGCACATAACTCGGGTTTCTCTGTTCCAGAACCCAAGTACGGATCGACTGTTATGTACCCATCCACACTAAACAACAGTTTTTGGGTTGCTAGGCCAATAATTGATGATATCGGAGGTTCTTTTGCTGCCAATAATCTGAATACTATTGCCAATGCTGGTCTTCCAGGAACTAGTGTTCCGGGAAACCAGAAACAGGATTTTGCAGGACCGTCGCTGACCCTGAAACTAGGATTATGAGCTTTTTGGCTTTCTCAGTGATCAAACAAGAAGAGAAGAAATTGTTCTTCCTAGTTTTCATGCAAATTATTTGCTTACTTTTAAATATTCTCTTGTTCAAATAAAACAGTTAGTGGGAATAAAAAAACAGTTGAAAAAGTTAAGCACCAGCTAGCTAATTATTTTGTGCAATTTAAGAATTTTACGGTTTAAAATATTTAATCGGTATTAAATTATCTTAAATCGGTTAATGATTAAATAGAATTAAAAAATTTAGAAAATAATTGAAGAAGATTATCTTTATCGATCGAAAAATAAACTTAACTTATAAAAACTGATCGATTAATTAATAAATTAATCAGTTTTTAACAGTCAAAATTATTAAACTGAATTGAATCAAAAAGTTAAAAATCGAATTAAAAATTTGACTGGTTCAAAGTTTTCATTATTAAACCGGCCGAATTAGTTTATTTTTAAAACATTGATTAAAATAAATATTTACTCTAATCTTTTTAAAATTTCATAATCAAAACTACTTTATTATTGTATTCATGGTAATCTTTTTAAATCTAAACATTATTTAAAATCTGATTAATTCAAATTTGTACTGTCAATTTCATAATATATATAACAAGATGAATAATAAAAATAGAAAAAAGAGGAAAGATCAATAAGCTCAGTCATAATCACTTTAAAAGACTATTATTATAACAAAATAAAATATGAAATCAAATATGACAAACTGTAAGGTATAATGAACACTACATAAGATGGCTTCAAATAAATTACCAAAATATCTATTAAACTTAATAAAACTATGAGATGATATACTTTAATTGCAATTAATATACTTTAATTGCATAGTAAAATTAGAAATCTGAATAAATCTCAAGTCAACAATACAAATAAAAAGTATTGTTGACTTGAGATTTGTCAATATAAATATAAATAATTTTTAATAAATTAATATTTTGTAATTAATAAATAATTATTTAAAAATGAATATATTTTTCTTTATTTACCAAAGTTTTGATAATTGGTAATGCAGTTGATTCTATTTTTATTTAATAATAATGATTAAAAGTTGAACTGATTAATTTACTGTTTAATTTTTAACTCTTAAATTTGATTTATTTTAATAATATTTATAATAAAAAAGTTCTCATTTTATTAATAAATCGACTTGTTTCTATAAGCCAATCAATTTTTATTTAATAATTTAATTTTTAGAAAATAATCTTTTTATTATATTTTAAATGTTTTAATTATATTAAATGTAAATATAACTAATAACCCAAATTTTGCATGCTATACTATATAGTGACTTCGTGTTCTATGTTACAGAACGTTCCCGCTCAAATCCTTCAACAGTTACGCCAATTTCTTCTGCTGCTTGGTTTTGTAGCTTTCTCCAATTTTTCTTGCTGTACTGATTACGTTCTTGCTCTCTGTTTCTTCGTCTTTGCTTTCTTCTTTTCATATTTGTATTTCATGAACAGAAAATAGGTTTTAACAGACCTTTGTTGGATCAAAAACCAGTCTTTTCCACATCCCTCGCTTTTATCTCCAGCTTGAGGACTTGAAACTGGTTAGTATGAATAAGGGTCGCAGTAGGAAGAGAGAAAAGTAGTGAAAGTTTTAATCTTTCGGTTTGTTCCTTGTGACCCATTTGAGTTATGTGTTTCTTTGTGTCTCATTCTGCTTCTTCCATTAATTTCTTCAACTTCTAGTTGTTTCATTTTGTGGGTATCTGGATCAAAGAAGCAGTATTTTTCCTTAACTCTGCCATTTATCTCGTGCTTGAACCCTTGAACTGGTAAGTATCAAGAAGGGTTGGAGTAGGAAAGAGAAGTTCTAATTTCTCAGTTTATATCTTATGACCATTTGAATTTTTTATTTCTTTAGGCCACATTTTGCACTTCTTCTATTAATTTCTTTAACTTTTACTTGTTTTATTTCGTGGGTATTTTGATTTCTTTTGAATCACCTTAGATCAAATTATAGTAAAATTTGAGTGTTGGTATGATACATTGGTTTCAAGAAATAATGGTTTGATTTCCTAATAGTTAAGTAACATAGTGTTGTTGTAATTTCTTTCCTGAGTAAGATGGATAAAGATACTGAGATTGGTTCTTGTGATGATAACATGTCCAACAGCTCAGGTACACGGGGTAAATGATTCCAGACGAGTTATATAAAATGCAGAATCTGATATATACCTGAAATGCATTTCTTTTTATGTTCTTATACAAGTTTTGGACATACATAGATGCTTTTTTTCTTCCAATTTTAGTCTAATTTGTTATTTGTTCCCAATATATGGAAACATTCTTGGGATTTATGTCATTATTTGATCATAATCACTTTTCCTTACTTCAGTAAGATCATGGAGGATCGCAGAACTTGTGCAAGTTTGATGCACTTAGTTTGTATTAACCGTAATATAATTGTTCCAACCATATTTCCAGGGCAAAACCTGTGTCTAGTATCAAGTCTGATAGACTGTAACAGATTTTCATTCACATGAGTGCCTTTTTTCTTTTTTTTTCTATTGATCCCGGGTCGAAATATGGTTAGGTGCAGGTTGGACCTTATTTGACAAGGAATTGAAATCAGTGTCTATAAACATTTAATGCTTTTTTTCCTATTTGTTTCTGGTAGAAAACATGTTATATCAGTTTATATTTAACTGCAATTATATTGTATACAAATGTGGGAAATGTACATATATTGATGTGTGTTATACAAGATATTTCAATCAAAATACTGATTTTGATGAACAATGTAATGTTGTTCTTGTGCACATCTGCTTGAGTTGTTGGCAGTTTATATTTCTGTCACATCTGCTCCAATCATACTAATGTTTTTATCAACAGGATGAGTTTACATTATGAGCATTTGTTTTGATTTTGGTACTTCTCAGAGAAGAGTTCTGCCACTGCTACTGATGCCTGCCAAAGTTCAGCTGATACAGTGGAACTAATTCAACACTTTAATAAAGCAGTATGAGTCTTATTTCTTGGAATCTCATAATTTCATGCTGATTATCATCTTCTGATGTTTACTCTCTCTGTTGAATAAAAGTTCTGTAAGTCCTAAAACATAACATTTACCTTGGCAGTGGTTTTCCATTAAACATTATCTAGCAGATTTTGAGTTGTTACATTACAATCCTTTTCTAGGTAAAATTATCATCTCCAGAGGCACTTAATACTGCAGATAACGTAAGTGAATCAGTTACTCGAACATCCAAGAACATGGATCGCAGGTTTAAGGTACATGCAACACCTACTCTTGTTTCATTATTTGTAAAGCTTACTTCATAATTCTGCTTGCTTTATCCGGTTCTCCTCCTTTTGCTGTTCGTGAACTTTGAAGAACCTGAAGATCACATGCTTTTGTATAGTAGTTCCTAGATAATACGGAGAAGTGACTGTCAAAGGGGCTTTAGCAGATCTTCTGCATACTCTTTGAACGTATGCTTATGATGTTAGAGTTACTGATCAAAATCTGAAATTAGGTGTCCTTTTTACCTAATTTCAGCTTTCATGCTGGTTTACATAATCTGAAAGACTTAAAAAACTTTTTCTATGTTAAACTCCAAAAAACAAATTCATGGTCCATCAGGGAAAGAGGTTGGTCAGCCATTGAAATTTCACCTTAGAACTCCTTAACAGTGGAGACTTATGTTTACTTTTGTCTGTAAACTAATTCTTGTGCTTCATGATTTTCCAAACTATATCTTCCCACTTAGATATTGACTGGAAGTGCTTCTGTTCAACATCTCTAAATTAGCTATCCATTTATCATTTTGCAGATTCGCAGCAGGCTGATGGATGAGATTACGGGCATTAACAAGAAGTTCTCTGACATTTTGGTAGAGTTGGATTCATCTGAAGATGCTGTTTCATTTTCTGGAGGAGGCATTGAAGGAACTACTCTCAGATTTTCCTCCATTCTGTTTAACAAGATTAGTGAGATGGTAAGAGTTGAGGATGGCCTCTTGAAAATATGATTATCTGTTCCACTGAATTTTGGTATCCTTGCCACTGCTACAGATCACTGTTCGACCATTACGATTACTAGTTCCTGCCAATTATTCAGCATCATCTCCAGTAATCATAGATGACTCGAAAGACGGCTCGGGACGATATGATTCAAATGTCTTTCAGAGGTGAGAAATAGGAAACTCATAATGATCTAGTTAACATTAGTTTCAAGCAAAACCAAGAACATTTAGGATCTGTCGCTAACAACTTCCTGAGCAGTGATTTATCAGTGATTATAAACCGGAGGTTTAGCAGACATCTTGGTGAATTCTCAGAACCCATTTGTCTTCAAGATATGGCAAGGACTTGGGAATCTTCTATTAAAGAAGTCATCAAAGAATGGAAGAAACTGTAATAGTTCTTAGCTAGCTCCTTCTTCGTCACCTTCTGAACAAACATTGTATATGTAATGGGAGACCTTTCATGTTCTAAGGAATATTCAACATCTGATATGAAATAATACAGATGAATTAGTGGTGAAGATATAAAAATTTAATTCTAGCTCTTTCAAATTAATTACATTTAAGAACAGATGAATTGTAATTTTACCACACATTTTCGTGGGAATCTCATCGGATATTGATCAAAGATATGAATATCATTTCATACCGGCCAGTAGTACATACTGTACAATATAATAATAAATTATTTTGTAATTTTAAAAAAAGATCATGGACTATTTTATAAATTTAAAAAATTACTTGAAATGTTATGTAGTATTAATCGGTATCGGTACAGATACAATACCGTACCAGAACCCAATCCGATACTAAATCTGGTAGGGTATTCGTAACATTGATATTGATATTATTGAATTGTAATTTACCACATCGATTTAAATAATTTTCTTTAAAATTATAAAACTATCTAACAAAACTGAATAAAAATATAAAAATGCTATAATATTATCTTAATTACATTGAACTAAATAAATACTAATCTATTTTTTAGTTAGAATTTAAATAAAACTCAAGTTAGCAATAAATAAAAATCTTTTGTATGTAAGCATTAAAACAAAATTTTTAAAAAATTATTTTTAAACAAAAATTATAATTTTTAATTAAATATTTTTATCTTATAAAACTATTTTTAATTTATAAAATTAAAAACTATTATAAAATTCTCTAAAACCCATGGATAGAAGGATGAATATATAACTAATTTTTATGTTAATTATTAATATGAATAATAAAATAATAAAAATTTATTATTTGGGCAGTTGAGTCTATTTTTTATTTAATAATATAGTAACTAACAACTAAATTTTGCATGCTATATATAACTAACTTCGTCTTCTTCAGTGAAACAGAACGTTCCCGCTCAAACCCCTCAACAGGTTCGCACATTTCTTCTTCTACTTGATTTTGTTGCTTTCTCCAACTTTTCTTGGTCTACTGATTACGTTCTTGCTCTCTGTTGCTTCGTCTTTGGTTCCTTCTTTTTATCTTTGGATTCCTTGAACAGAAACAGGTTTTTAACAGAGTTTGGTCGATCAAAAACTAGTCTTTTCCACATCCCTCGCTTTTATCTCCAGCTTGAAGAACTAGTAAGTATAAACGATCTTTTTCACTTCTGCCATTAATTTCTTTCTAGTAAGTATAAACGATCTTTTGCACTTCTGCCATTAATTTCTTTCTAGTAAGTATAAACGATCTTTTGCACTTCTGCCATTAATTTCTTTAACTTTTAGTTGTTTCGGTTCGTGGGAATTTGGATTTCATGAACAGAGCAGAGGTTTTACAGAGCTTTGTTGGATTAAAGAACCAGTCTTTTCCAAAACCCACCCTTTTTATCTCGTGCTTGGAGTGTTGAACTACTAAGTATCGAAAAGGGTCGGAGTAGGAAAAAGAAAAAGTAGGCAAAAGTTATGAAGTTTTCTGCTTATATCTTGAGAACTTTTTATGTGTTTATTCGATTAATTTCTTTAACCTCTTGTTCTGGTTTGTGGGTGTTTTGATTTCTTTTAACTTACCTCAAGATCAGTTGAGAACAAGGCCTGAATATTGGAATCATGCATTGGTTTCAAGAAATATTGGTTTTATTTCCTAATAGTTAAGTAACAATTTCTTATTGTAAATTTCTTTGCTCAGGACGATGGATAAAGACATTGAGAAAGTTTCTTCTGATGAGAACAAGTTAGCTAGTTCAGATACACCAGGTAAAATGATTCCGGATGAGTTTAAATGAAATCCAGAATCAGGTAAAATGCATTTGTTTTTATTTTCTTGTCTTGATTTCTCAGGGAGTTCTACTACTGCTACCGATGGCAGCCAAAAGTCAGCTGAAACAGTATGCTTTTTCCTTTCTTTGCCATCTCATAATTTCTTATGAATTTTACCGGATTTTGAGGTTTAACAATCCATTTAACATCTGAATTAGCTACCCATTTGGGTTGTGTTTTCTTTTGCAGCGTCTGTTAGAAGAGATTTACGGAATTAATCAGAGGTTAGTCAACGTTGGGGTCGAGTTGGATTCAGATGAAGATGCTGCTAGAGGCAGGGAAGGAATTACTGTCAAATGTTCCTTCATTCCTGTTCGTCTTACTGGACCTCTCGAGCTACTTCTTGATACAATGGTAAGGCATGGAAGATGGCCATCTTGAAATTTGATTTGCAATGAATGCTGATATACTTGTCACTGTCTACAGATCCCTATACCTCCGCTACGGTTGCTAATTCTGGCCGATTATCCGGAATCATCTCCGGTAATCATAAATGATTTGGTTACCTACGACAGGTGAGCAACTTGGAAACTCATAATGCATTGGACCATTCAGTCTGAACTTCATATTCAGGATACGTAATGTAACTATCATCACCTGAGCAGGGAGGAGACTGAAGAGATATCAGAGGAGATAAAAGTGAGGTTTAACAGACATATTGGGGCACTCTCAGAACCAATTTCTGTTGAAGAGATGGCAAGGAGTTGGCAATTTTATATTACAGAAGTCATTAATGAATATGGTCAGAAATTTGGTTATCCAACCTTCAGTTCAAAGAAGTAACAACCTATGATCTGTATCGAACTATATGCAGAAGAATGATCATATCTCCTTAATTGTTGAGTTGTTGAATTTAGATTGATTGATTGGTAGGTTTGGTATATAGACAGAAAGAAAATCTTTCAGATGCTCAGTTGTAATTCTTGTAAACTGAACCTTTGCAACAGGGCACTATGGATAATAATTCCATGCAAGCTTTGCTATTCAATAGAAGTAGTATAGATTTGCATAAGCTTTGTCTATGAAGGCATTTTCTTAACATTGTTATCATCGGTTAAACTACAATTTTAAACAACAATAGAAGTAGTATAGATTTGCATGATTCTGCTCTCTCCAAACAGAGATGAGCTCCTTGGGATCTCCAACTTTAAGTACTGCTCCTCAGAAGTAGCTTGGAAATCACATTGCTCAATGTAAACTCTGGATGATTTCTTTTATTTTTAGTCCTTTTGTAGAGATAACAGTATGAATACTACAAGTCCAAGAACAATCTCTAGATATATATATTACGGACTAAGTAAAGGAAGAAAAGACTTATAAAGATATATAAAGAAAACCAGGCAAAAGAGTTAAATCTAATTAAAAAAATAATATGTAATTCCCTTAAATAAATAATTATATATATAATTTAATATAAATAAATATAAAATATTATAATATTATCCCAATTACATTACAATTTAAATAAAGGTGGAGTCTTAAATAAATAGCTTTTTTTTAATATGCAAACATTAAAATAAAAATATAAAAATATCTTTAAATAAAAATTGTAATTTAAAATTAAATAATTTTTTAATTTTATAAAACTATTTTTTATTTTGTAAAATTAAAAACTATTATAAAATTCTCTAAAA
>JANVCL010000212.1:1712531-1725916 GCA_026546855.1 Erythroxylum incrassatum | reverse complement strand
CTGACATGATAGTAAGCAGGACAACCAAATATGTGTAAATACTTGTAATCAGTACAAGGTTTACCAGACCATACCTCCATGGATGTTTTGCCCTTGTTTGCAATAGTAGCCAATCGATTAATAATATAGCTTGCAAAAGTAATTGTCTCAGCCCAAAACACCCTGTCTAAACCAACATTAGACAACATACACCGAACTTTCTCAAGTAAAGTACGGTTCATGCGCTCTACCACCTCATTCTGTTGAGTATTAGCTCAAAGAAAGTCAAAAATGGAAGCTTGCAAAGTCAGAAATTGAAGCTTCTCAAAGTCAGAAATTGAAGCTTGCTTTCGGTGATTGTTGACTCAACAATGGTGGCTTGATTTTTTTATGAAGTTTGGTGCAGTTAGCGTTGACATTCACCCATGGAATTCTTTATAAAAGAGAAGCAACAACAACAAAGGAGAAATGAGAGCACAAGATTTCTGGTGTGAGAAGAGAGAAGGAATTGTTTAGTGGTGAGAGAGTAGAAAATTTCTGAAAGAGAAGAGAGAGAAGAATAGCGAGCGAGAGAGAGAAGAAAAATATATATATATGTTTTTGTTTTCTTTTTTTTTAGTAGGAGTGGATGAGCTTGGTTAATTTGGGTCTTTTGAGAAATTGAGTGATAAGCACTATTATATGCTCTCATTGATTATAGTGAAATATTCAATCGTCTCCAAATGCATTGCCGAACCAATATAAAAATCTTGGTATTCTTGTTGTTGTTTTATTTTTCACTCCAAATTTATTAATGATTCCGCACAACATATGAGAGGTAAGAAGAGACTTTTGGATCTGCAACTACCATAATATTTGCAATAATAGCGTATTATTTCTCTAAATATACTTCTTTCTCTTTCTTTACGCTCTTCCTCCATCTCTATCAGTCTAATCAATGAATGAGACTTCAGTTTCAAGCTTCTGCAATTTAATTCAACAAACACAAGAAACTGAATCTAAAACCCTAATATCACCAGAATTCGTAATGACTCAGAACATCAGAGACATTAAACTCTCTAAAGCGATGAATTTATTATCTTCAAATAGACAGAAGAAATAAGTTGATGGCAATTAAAGTTAGACGTTTTAGATTAAGTACCTAGCAAGCCTACAACATTAATCTCGCAGTACATAGGAAATTCATGAAAAATTTCAAGATAAAATGGAAAACAAAGCAAAGGGTCCTCTAAAGCTTGGAATTTCACTTCCTACAACATTAACCACACAGCACATCAAGAATTCGTGACAAACATTCACGTTAAAATAGAAAGCAAGCAAAAGGTTCCTCTAAAGCTTGAAATTTCACCTCCAAAAATATATCAAGCACAAGATATCAATAATTCGTGACAAACATTCACGTTAAAATGGAAAGTAACGCAAAAGGTCCTCTAAAGCTTGGAATTTCACGTCCAAACGCTTGGAATTCGATCTTGAACGGTGAATACTGGTATAGGAAAAGAAGGAATATTAATGAAACACACACAAAAAAACGCTTACCAGTGAGGAACAGAGAATCAAATGAAGAAGCAGAAGAAGAAGTAGACTACAGTCTGAAAACGCAGACAAAAGCTCGTCAGAAGCAAAGAAAGAAACAACCCAGCTCCGGAAAAAGCCAGATATATCGTATCGAAACAACAGATGGTGTTGATTTTGGGTGTCTTGTAAGATCACAGATGAGGACGGCAAAAGAGAGTGACCAAAGGCACAAGCAGAGCAAGCCGTCCTTTCTTCTGAACATGTACATAGTGGGCCAGCTTATACATAGGGCGTTTGTTTTTAATTTGTAATTTGTAATTGGTATTTTTTTTCCTATTTTTTAATATAAAAACTCAAAAGAAAAATTATTTACTTGAAATTTATAATTAAAAAACTAAAAAAGAAATATATTTAGTTTTCTCATTTTTTATTACTTATGTTTATTATTTTAATATATTATATTATGTTTTTAAATTAATCAATTCTCATTAGGTTAGAAATAAAATATATTCATATTTATATAATTAAAGAAACTTGCATACTAATTGCATATGATAAAATTTTATAAATTAAAGATACGAGCTCCTTTGGGATTTCAACCTTATATATACTTGACATAAATAACTTGTAAATTACATCGTTTAAGACGAGAATTTTAGATGATTTCTTGCTTTCAGAATGTTAAAACATCTTTTAATAATATTTCTAAATGAATAATGTTTATAGTTAGCAATTCCTATGAATCTTGAGATTTTCAAATGATATCTCTTATTTTGATACGGTAAAAGAAATTCAAACATATTGGTGTAACCTAAATCAACTAAATAGAACTTTCCTAACATATAAAGAATATAATATTAACAAAAAGTTATTAAAATAATCATAATTAATATATTTATTTAAAATAATATAATATCTTGTAGAGACATAAGAAATTGATTAGTGAGATTTGCTAATATTTTAAAAAAAACTCGATAGTCATTTGCAATATCTTTCTATCAGACTATTAAATATGTAAAATGCATGGTAAATGAATAACACATAATATTTTGGATTGAATCAGTTCTTTTATCCCTATATGATATTTGTTCATCGATCGAAACATGTGCATCAATATGTGTATTATTTATTGCTCCTATACAATCCTTAAAAATAAAATATACTATTAAAAGAATTATTAATTAAAATTTTAATTAAATATATAAATGTACCTGAAAATATTAAAAGAATTTTGAATTATGTTAAATCTCAAGAGGTACATCAGTAAAAGAAGGTAGCGTAATGGCTCTTTTTGTAAGATGATTAATTGCATTTAAAACTTTGAGAAAGTGCTTTGAAATTATACAGATGGAATATTTAAGCATTCCGCATTTCCATTAATTGTCTTACTATATACTATAGTCATCAAGAAAATTGTCACTTTTTTCACCACAATCAAACGACTTATTCCCTTTAAGCTTCATAAATTTTTTAACTCGTCACATAAACTCAAAAAGATTATCTTACTCATTCTTAAGTTTTCATGAATTTTTGTAAGATTCTCATTCAAAAATTTTAATATTCAATCATGACTTGATTGAGTATAAATTCTATATGATTGCTTTTATAAATGAAGATATTTATTCTCTTTCTCAGTTAAAGAAATAATGATTACCTTCATCGGTTCACCATCAAAATCTAATTTAAAACTTGATAATAAATCCATGGATTTACAACGCCAATAATAAATAATTAATTAAACATTCAGTCAAAAAGTTTAATCAACCATAAACTTAAAATATTCATACAAAACATAGACTTAACATAATTTAAAATGTTCAAACTATAAAATAATTCTTAATATAGAAATGTCAAATTAATAAAAATTTGATATGCAATAATAACAAAATATAACTAAAGCGTCATAATCGAATCCAATTTCCTTACATCTACCATCTTTATAAAAATATCCCTATAAAGTAAAGAATCTTAAAACCTTTACCACTTTTTCATATTACACACCCTTAAAATTTAAACATTCCATTATTATATTTTAAAACATTGATAAACAAATTTAAAATTTTAACAATAATAATTTATTCTTCCTAATTACATTTAAGAGTGTATTTCTCTTAAATGAATTGTAATTTGACCAAATTAATTTAAATTATTTCCTTTAAAATTATAAAAACTTTTGATAATTAAAACATTTGTTAGAAGAAATTCCTTTTAAAATGGCCAAGTGAAATTTTTTAAAACATAGTAAAAAAGTTTTAAATGAAAAATAACAACTTGTATTTAGTTCAAAGAACAAATAAGAGGTACAATAAATTTACAAGAAAAGCATTAATATATTAAAATAAAACCTGAAATCATAACATAACAAAAGAAAAATGTAATTAAAAATGGCATGAAATTGCCTCAAATAAATAATTTAACATAAATTTAATATAATTATTTTTAAATTTACAAGAAAAGTATTTAATATAATAAAATAAAACCTGAAATCATAACATAACAAAAGAAAAATGTAATTAAAAATGACATGAAATTGCCTCAAATAAAAATTTTCACAAACATTTAATATAATTTTAAAATTTATTTTAAATTTTAATTTTAATTTTCAATTAAATATTTTTTATTTTATAGAACTCTTTTTTGTATTAAAAACTATTATAAAATTCTCTAAACATTAGGTGGAAATAGGTTTATAATAAAATATTATTGAGTCTAAATTTTGCATGCTATATATATGGCCAACTTCGTCTTGTTCAGTGAACCAGAACGTTCCCGCTCAAACCCCTCGACGGTTTCCCACATTTCTTCTTCTACTTCGGTTTGTTGCTTTCTCCAATTTTTCTTGCTCTCTTGGTTACGTTCTTCCTCTCTGTTTCTTCTTATTTGGTTCCTTTCTTCGTATTCCTTGAACAGAAACAGGTTTTTAACAGAGTTTGGTCGATCAACCAGTCTTTTCCGCATCCCTCGCTTTTATCTCCAGCTTGAAGCCTTGACCTAGCAAGTATAAACAATATTGTGCACTTCTTTCTTTAATTTCTTTAACTTTTAGTTGTTCCAGTTTGTGGGTATTTGGATTTCATGAACAGAGCAGAGGTTTTACAGAGCTTTGTTGGATCAAAGAACCAGTCTTTTTCCACAACCCTCCCTTTTGTCTCGTGCTTGGAGTCTTGAACTACTAAGTACCGAAAAGGGTCGGATTAGGAGAAAGAAAAATTAAAGAAAGTTCTATACTTTTCGGTTCATATCTTTAGAACTTTGTATGTGTTTCTTCGATTAATTTCTTTAACCTTTTCTTGTTCCGGTTTGTGGGTGTTTTGAATTCTATTAATTTACCTTAAGATCAGGTAAGAACGGGCCCCGAATATCGGAATCATGCAGTGGTTTCAAGAAATATTGGTTTGATTTGCTAATAGTTAAGTAACAAATTCTTATTGTAATCTTCTTTGCTCAGGACGATGGATAAAGACACTGAGGTTGTTTCTTTTGATGAGAACAAGTTAACTAGTTCAGATACAGCAGGTAAAATGACTCTGAATGAGTTTAAATTAAAATGCATTTCTTTTTTATGTTCTTTTGCTCATATAATGATGAGTTTGTACTTTGATTTGCATTTATGAACATTTGAGTTTGATTTTGGTACTTAATTTCTCAGCGAGTTCTACTACTGCTACTGATGGCAGCCAAAAGTCAACTAAAACAGTATGCTTTTCCCTTTCCTTGCCATCTAATAATTTCTTATGAATTTTAGCAGATTTTGAGGTTTAGCAATTCTTTTAACATCTGAATTAGCTACCCATTTGGGTTGTGTTTCCTTTTGCAGCTTCTGTTAGATGAGATTAAGGGAATTAATGAGAGGTTAGTTCACGTTGTTGTCGAGTTGGATTCAAATGAAGATGCTGCTAGAGGGAGGGAAGGAATTATTGTCAGATGTTCCTTCATTCCTGTTGCTCTTAGTGGGCCTCTCGAGATATTTGTTGATACAATGGTAAGACATGGAAGATGGCCATTTTGAAATTTGATTTGCAATGAATGCTGATATGCTTGTCACTGTCTACAGCTGCCTTTTCCTCCACTACGGTTGCTAATTCTGGCCGATTATCCAGAATCACCTCCAGTAATCTTAAATGATGACGAGAGGTAAGCAAATTGGAGACTCATAATGCATTGGAGCATTCAGTCTCAACTTCATATTTAGGATATGTAATGTAAATATCACCTGAGCAGAGAGGAGTCTGAAGAGCTTGCACAGAAGGTAAGACTGAGGTTTAACAGGCACGTTGGGGAACTCTCAGAACCAGCTTCTCTTGAAGAGATGGCAGGGAGTTGGCAATTTTATATTGCAGAAGTCATTAATGAATATGGTCAGAAATATGGTTATGAAACCTTCAGTTCAAAGAAGTAACAACCTATGATCCACATTTTTTTGTATAGAACTGTATGCAGAAGAATGATCATAACTCTTTAGTTGTTCAGTTGTTGAATTTAGATTGATTGCTTGGTAGGTAGGGAATATAGACAAAATCTTTCAGATGCTCTGTTGTAATTCCTGTAACTGAATCTTTGAAGCAGGACACTACACTACGGATAATAATTCCATGTTCGATTTGCTATTCAATAGAAGTTGTATAGGTTTGTAACCCTTTCTCCATTGGGTGAAACCAAGAGTGGCAATCGTCCAATTCAGTTGGGGAAGTAACCCTTTCTCTGATCAACATTTCAATGGTCGGGAATAGTCTAGCAATTGCACCTCATTTTTAATACATACTTTGAAGTTCTGCTGTACTAATATTATATTTGACCTTTATCTTTATTTTTACTTTATCTAATTTGTTTTTCATTTTCAGCACAATTTTTAAATAATTCATAATTTTGTTTGTACATTTTAATATAATTGTGTATGATACGAGCAATAAAAACGTATTTTTACTTCTCGACGTGTTTAAAAGTACAGTGAATCTTATTTTTAGAATGCTAAAATATCTTTTAATAGTATTTCTCAAAGAAGAATGCATGTAGTTAACACAATTTATGTGGTCCTTGAGATGTTCCTCTTCTTCTATAATCTCTCACTTTGATATGGTGTAGCCTGGATTAATCAAATAGAACTTACATAACATATATAGAAAAAATATTAACAAAAGGTTAATAAAAATTAAACATAATTACTATGTTTACTTAAAATTATATAATATTTTGCGAAGGCATAAGAAATTAATTTGTTATATCTGTTGTTTTCAAAAAAAACTCGATAGTCATTTGGAATACTTTCTCATTCAATCATTACATATATAAAATACATGTCAAATGAGCAATAACATATAATATTTTAGACTGAATTAATTCTTTTACCCTTGTATGATGTTTATTTATCGGTTAGAACATATGCATCAATATGTGTATCATTTATTGCCCTTATATAATCCTAAAAAAATATACTATTAAAATAATTATCAATCATAAGAACATAATTAAAATAGTAATTAAATATATGAATGTGTCTGAAAATATGAAAAGAATTTTGAATTATGTTGAATCTTAAGAGGTATATTATTAAAAGGTTGAGTAATGACTCTTTTTATAAGACGATTAACTCCATATAAGACTTTGAAAAAGAACTTTAAAATTGTCCAAAGTCAAAAATTGAAAACGTTCTACATTGATTTTAGTTGTCTCACCATGTTCTGTAATCATAAAAAAAAATTATACTTTTTCCTTCACAATCAAACAAATGATTCCAATTAAGCTCCGACTCATCACATAAAACCAAAAAGATTATCTTGCCCATTCTTAAGTTTTTAAAAATCTTGTAAGATTTACATTCAAAAGTCTAATGTTCAATTATGACCTGATAGAAATTTTTGTTCTCTTCCTTAGTTAGAAAAATAATGATTACTTTCATTAATTCATCATCAAAATATGATAATAAATCCATGTATCTACGATACTAACATTAAATAATTAATAAAATATTTAATCAAAAGGTTAACTAAACATAAACTTAAATATTCATACAAGACATAAACTTAACATTCAAACATGCAGTTATATAAAACATAAACTTAAAATGTTCAAATTATAGAATAGTTCTTAATATCAAAAGGTTAACCAAACTTAAACATTAAATATTCATAGAAGACATAAACTTAACATTCAATCATACATTTATACAAACATAAACTTAAAATGTTCAAATTATAGAATAGTTCTTAATATAGAAGGATTAAATTAAAACGACATAACTAAGTCTAACTCCCTTGCATTTGTCATCTTCATAAAAATATTCTTATAAAGTTGAAAAATCATGTAAAACCTTTACGACATTTTCATATTGAACACCCTCAACACTTAATTCATCTAAAGAAAAATTCTGTCATTGTATTTTTAAATATTTTGTTAATCAAATTTAAAATTTTAACTAAAGGTTTTTCTTGCAATAATAATAGTTTAAGTGCAATTTTGCCACATTAATTTAAAATTGTAAAAACTTTTGATAATTAAAGCATTTTTGAGAGGAAATTCCTTTTAAAATAACCCAATGAACATTTTTAAAAAATATTAAAAAAGTTTTAAAATGAAAAATTTTATGGACTTCACTTATATAATAAACAACCACTTGTATTTAGTTCAAAGAAAAAAAAGGATCCAATAAATTTACAAGAAAATTATTAACATAATAAAATAAAACCTAAAATCATTACATAACAAAAGAGTAAAATGTAATTAAAAAATGACATGAAATTGCCTCAAATAAATAATTTCACGTAAAATTTAATAAAATTAAGTTTTAAATTAAAAACTAATATATTGTAATTTTAAATTAAATAATTTTTATTTTATAAAACTAGTTTTTATTTTGTAAAATTAAAAAATAATATAAAATTGTCTAAAAGCCGTGGTGGAAATAGATTTATAATAAAATATTATTGAGTCTAAATTTTGCATGCTATATATAGCTAACTTCGTCTTCTTCAGTGAAGCAGAACGTTCCGACTCAAACCCCTCAACGGTTTCGCACATTTCTTCTTCCACTTGGTTTTGCTGCTTTCTCCAGTTTTTCTTGTTCTACTGATTACGTTCTCGCTCTCTGTTTCTTCTTCATTGTTTCCTTCTTTTATCTTCGGTTTCCTTGAACAGAAACAGGTTTTTAACAGAGTTTGGTCGATCAAAAACCAGTCTTTTCCATATCCCTCGCTTTTATCTCCAGCTTGAAGCCTTGAACTAGTAAGTATAAACAATCTTTTGCCCTTCTTTCGTTATTTTCTTTAACTTTTAGTTGTTCCGGTTTGTGGGTATTTGGACTCCATGAACAGAGCAGAGGTTTTACAGAGATTTGTTGGATCAAAGAACCGTTCTTTTTCCACATCCCTTCCTTTTATCTCGTGCTTGTAGTCTTGAACTAAGTACCGAAAGGGATCGGAGTAGGGAAAAGAAAAATTAGAGAAAGTTCTAAATTTTTCGGTTTATATCTTAACTTTTTATGTGTTTCTTCGATTAATTTCTTTAACCTTTTCTTGTTCTGGTTTGTGGGTGTTTTGGTTTCTCTTAATTTAACTTGAGACTAGGTGAGAAAAGGCCCTGAATATTGGAATCATGCAATGGTTTCAAGAAATATGGGTTTGATTTGCTAATAGTTAAGTAACAAATTCTTATTGTAATTTTCTTTGCTCAGGACGATGGATGAAGACTTTGTGATTGTTTCTTTTGATGAGAACAAGTTAACTATTTCAGATACATCAGGTAAGGATGAGTTTAAATGAAATGCAGAATCCGAACTATATATGAAATGCATTTCTTTTTAATGTTTTTTTGCTCATATGATGACGAGTTTGTACTTTGATTTGCATTTATGAACATTTGAGTTTGATTTTCGTACTTAATTTCTCAGGGAGTTCTACTACTGCAACTGATTGCAGCGAAAAGTCAACTAAAACAGTATGCTGTTCCCTTTCCTTGCCATCTCATGATTTCATATGAATTTTAGTAGATTTTGAGGCTTAACAATCCTTTTAACATCTGATTTAGTTACCCAGTTGGGTTGTGTTTCCTTTTGCAGCTTCTGTTAGATGAGATTAAGGAAATTAATGAGAGGTTAGTTCACGTTTTGGTTGAGTTGGATTCAGATGAAGGTGCTGCTGGAGGGATGGAAGGAATTACTGTCAAATGTTCCTTTATTCCTGTCGGTCTTAATGGACCTCTCAAGCTACTTGTTGATAGAATGGTAAGACATGGAAGATGGCCATCTTGAAATTTGATTTGCAATGAATGCTGATATGCTTATCACTGTCTACAGCTCCCTTTTCCTCCGCTATTGTTACTAATTCTGGACGATTATCCGGAATCGTCTCCTGTAATCTTAAATGATTTGACTATCTATAAGAGGTGAGCAAATTGGAAACTCATAATGCATTGGACCATTCAGTTTGAACTTCATACTGAGTATACGTAACGTAACTATCACCTGAGCAGGGAGGCTGAAGAGGTATCAGATAAGGTAGAAGTGAGGTTTAACAGAGACATTCGGGAACTCTCAGAACCAATTTTTCTTGAAGAGATGGCAAGGGGTTGGCGATTTTATATTGCAGAAGTCATTAATGAATATGCTCAGAAAGCTGGTGTTGGTACCTTCAGTTTAAAGTAACAACCTACGATCCACTTTTTTTTGTATAGAACTATATGAAGAATCATCATCTCTTTAGTTGGTAAGTTGTTGAATTTAGATTGATTGATTGATTGGTAGGTTTGGAAAATAGACAGAAAATCGTTCAGATGCTCTGTTGTAATTACTGTAAATTGAATCTTTGAAACAGGGCACTAGATAATAATTCCATGTATGCTTTGCTATTCCATAGTTGTATAGATTCGCGTAAGGTTTGTACATGAAAGCTTTGAAATTCAACTCGAACCTTCAAAATCATACGTCAAAAAAGTATCATTATTTTCATACGATTTATCTATATCGTCATACGTAGTAGCAATCAATCTTAGCAGATAGTTCACTCCAAAGCCAAACGCTAAAATCATCTATACATATAGTCCTAAAATAGTAGCTAGAATCTATACTTATCTACAAAGTGATCTGGTTAAAGAGCAGCACAGACGGACGGTCAAGACTCTGCTCGAGTCTCCATTGGGTGAAACCAAGAGTGGCAATCGTCGAATTCAGTTGGGGGAGTAACCCTCTTTCTGATCAACATTTCAATAGTTGGGAATTTCCTCTTCCTCCCACCTCTTGGTCTGGACCTAAATTGCTCATCAGAAGATTCAAAGTTACCCTGTACCAAGATCAAATATCAGTTCTTCTGCAGGACACATTAAAGTCCCAGCTTGATGATGTGTACAAATAAAGTAGGAAACTTACTGGAGTATAGACATGGCACCCAGATTTTTCATGGTTGTCCCTAACATGCTTGTATGCGAAATTCGCATCACAGCCTTTAAACCCACATGCAAAACGGTGGGCTTGAAGGTGCACTGCCTTTACATGATGATTAAGATTTGTTTTCTGGGCAAAAGAATCAATCAAAGATTATTTCATTCACAATTGAGAGCACAAGGAACGAAAATCATAAAATGAAAGTGTATTACAGTTGAAAATCTATGTTGGCAATCCTTGTAATGGCATTTAATACTCTCGGCCAAGGTGCCTCCTGCTTCGTGGGATCGGAGATGTCTCTTGATGTTCTTTTTTAGCTGTTTAGTCCCGCAAACCTCACAAATAATATGCTGATGGCAGGCCTTGACATGGGCCTTTAAACATTTATCATTGGAAAAATGCTTCATACACCCTGGTTCCAAACAGATTGCCTCTACCGAATCCAGTTTAACTGCAATGAAATGATTATTAGCAGAATTACATCAGCAGGGAAGTTGCAAGAACTCCGTATGCTTGAAAGTGTCCACCAAAAACCAGAACGGAGAAGGAATACAAATTCTACTATTTCTAAAAGAATAACCATTCCAGCAAATGACACTGCAACCATATGTATGAATGTCCCTACCAAAAAGACAAATACTAAAACAGGAAAGAGTATAATAGAATTGTACGGACAAATGACTTGCCATGTGAATCTTCATGTTTTTTCAGCTTAGAAGGATATCTGAACACCTTGCCACAACCTGCTTCTGGGCAAGCATACTCCTTCTGACTAACAGAGGGGGAGTCTGCACAATGGAGTTCTCTCACATGTCTCTTCACATTATCAGAGAATGAAAATTCGCGATTGCAACTCTCAATTGGACACCTGAAGACTTTCCCTTCATGCTGTATAAGATGGCGAGTTAAGTGGTCTTTCCTTCTATAGCTGGCATAACAGTAATCAATAGGACAAGTAAAAGGTCGCTGCAAAATCACAAGCATACGGAAGTATTATTAATAAAATTCCATAGATAGCTAAAACGAAACTCAATACCAATTCAAATAAGCCTTCAAACCTCAAATTAAACCCACAAGTGATTGAGGCTCGCTTGATGGAGCTTCTCAAGTGGCCACCCATCTTGATACTGGTCCACTCAAGTCCATGCTTTTAGCCTCACGCATTTTGGAGTTCTGATATTGGGATCCAATGCTTTACGCCACATATCCAATTTTTTTGTCATTAACAAGAGAATGAATTCCTGCAAAGTTACTAATTCAATAACATCCAAAAATGCTAATATTAACATAATAATGAAAGAAGTATGATTAAACCCAAATGATACTCCTTCATTCCTCTAGTTTCAAGTATTGAGAACAGCTATCAACATCTTCTGGTACACGAGCAAGAATAGAAGTACCTCAAGTGAATGACTTTGCATGTGCTGTTTCAAATAAGCAGGCTTATTGAAGAAAGCACCACACTCTTGGCATGTATTATCATCGGATTTAATTTCCTCATCAACTCTTTTCTCACACACCATTTCTTCTTCCTTGTGTATCGCAAGTATATGATGTGTGGAAACGTTAATAAATTCGGAGTAAAAAATAAAACAGCACCAAAAATATCAAGATTTTTATACTGGTTCGGCAATGCCTACGTCCAGTTTAGAGACGACTGAATATTTCACTATAATCAATGAGAGTATACAATAGTATTTATCACTTAATTTCCCAAAAGACCCAAATTAACCAAGCTCACCCACTCTTACTAAAAAAAAGAAAACAAATATATATATATATATATATATATTTCTTCTCTCCCTCTCACTATTCTTCTCTCTCTTCTCCTTCGAAAATTTTCTACTCTCTCACCACTAAACAACTCCTTCTCTCTTCTCACATCAAAAATCTTGTGCTTTCATTTATCCTTCGTTGTTGTTGTTTTTCTTTTATAGAGAATTCTATGAGTGAATGTCAAAGCTAGCTGCACCAAACTCCATAAAAAAATCAAGCCACCATTGTTGAGTCAACAATTACCGAAAGCAAGCTTCAATTTCTGACTTTGCAAGCTTTCATTTCTGACTTTCTTTGAGCCAATACTCAACAATTTCCACCTTGGCTCAAATCCTCGAAATGAAATTTCCAATGGTCGTCTCCCAATCCCCTACGGGGCAATCAACAAATTTTACAAACGCCAATCAAGTCTAAGCAATGCTTAAACTTGAGTAACGAAACTGGTTTTGTCAACATATCAGCAAGATTGTCGGCGGTTCCAATCTTCTGAAGAAGAATATCTCCCTCATCAATAATCTTACGAACAAAATGGAACCTCACATCAATGTATTTTGTACATACGTGATGAACTTGATTTTTTGCTAAATAAATAGCGCTCTGACTGTCGCAATGAACATCTACATAGTCCTGATGGACCCCTAAGTCATCAAGCAACCCTTGAAGCTAGATGGCTTCTTTAATAGCTTCTATTACTGCCATGTATTCTGCCTTAGTAGTTGATAAAGCAACTGTAGATTGCAAA
>JANVCL010000212.1:1678293-1689704 GCA_026546855.1 Erythroxylum incrassatum | reverse complement strand
AATGTAAATTGAATTGAATATAATAATAGAAGGAAATTATATCAAAGTGCATGCTATCTTTTTAGGTCAATTTTTCAAGCTGTAAGAAAATAGTCGATGGTTATTGTAGATAATGACAGAAGTTAGTGTTGCTTTTACAAATAAATCAAACAACCTCCATCACGTAATCATTAGTAAGATGCTTCTATAACTAATATAAGCTAAACAACCCAGAAACAAACAAAATGATTACCTTCCCATTCGTGTAGTTGGAAAAGCGACCCCATTGGCTGTGATCTGATGTTTCAAAAAAATCACGCAAAAAGCAAAATGCTGCATAGGGTTTAAGCCATTCCTGTGACCAAGAGGAAAATGAAGGTCAAAACAAAAGTTGACTCAAAGGATGCATTAACAAAGAAATTGGAGTTTAGTGACTATGAAATTCAAAATGAAACAAAAATGTCTAGGAATTGAAGGGTATTTACAGAAGAATTACTTAGGTTCAGTTGAAAGGAAATAAAAGTCCACAATACCTCATTTTCAGATAAATATTGCTAAAACCGACTAGAGTTAAGTATTAAATCTTTCTCCCTATTAAAAATTTTCTTAGCAATTGAAAGTTTGGTGGCCATAGTAGCGTCATAATCAACATCCTGCACAAACCCAAATTTCAAAATGTTAGAAGGGTAAGAAAACAGAACGGAAATTAGATTCTAAAAATTGCTGTTACTTCAAAGGTACCATTTTGAGCATAGGATGAAGAACAATGAGATAAGGGAACCATTAAATAAAGGCAAAAAAAAAACATATGTTAGAGAAGAGGAAGTAGGATTATGAGGAAGGGGGCTTATTCATCCACGTGGTGTATGAAAGTGAGTCAAAGATGGAAAATCATGTTGGAACCATGTTAAGCAATGATAATAACAAACTTCTCAAGGAAATTGTATGGATGTAGAAATTAAAACAACATTGCTATTATGAAAAGTTTTACGCTTTTCTTCACGAGCAATATTAATATATATAAGTCTAGCCATAAGGTAAGTCTTGTCAATCGAGCTTATGCGACAGATTTGGCATCCATCTTCAATGTTTCTTTTTGAATTCGTTACCTCTAAATGAGCCATAACTATCCACAGTTACAAACAGTAATAAATGTCATTCAGCACACTACTGAAGAACTACAAGGTTGCTACCTTTCTATCAAGTTGTTGCTTAGCTTCCTGAATTTCTTTCTGCAAGAAAAAGCAAAATGGTAGGTGGTTACTATGATACTGTCCAAAGATATAAAAGTAAGTTTAAAAGATGAATTGCATAAAGAATAACCTTAATGTCCTCGGGCAGATTTTCCGTAAGTGCTTGTACTCTTAGATACAGTGGATGCAATGCAAACACAGATAAAGAGCTGCATAACCATGAAAATTTGGGGGACAGAGAGAATAATCAAGAATTTGAAAATGATAAAAAGAATAAGTATCAGATCTTTGGGTGTAGTTTTCTACCAAGAATCGTTTATAAATATTTTGAGTCATAAATAAAGGAATGCAATGGAGGTTGAGACATTAATAACCGCTGGGAACAGCTGAATCAAAGAGTCAAAACATATTAGACTGTTCAGCGAGCACAGATATTTTAGAGATGATGTGCCCAAGTAGCTGTCCACATCAAATGACCAGATTTTGAAAAATGAAGTTCCCAAGGATGAGCCCCTTTTGCAAATCAGGTAAAGGGTCTTGCTTTTCATGCTATCTTTGCGCAATCCTAAATTTGTTATATACCTGTATGGATAAGAATCCCACCACATCCCATGAACAGATGTATCATTGAGTGGTAGAAGCTGAACTAAATGGAAACCCGATTCCACAGCCCAGTCAACTAGAAGTTTTAGGTCAAGAAACTCTCCAACGCCGAGGTCTGCTTCTGATCTAACAGAAAACATGGGAATTGCAACACCAGCTCCACGCCAAGGCAGCTCCTAAGAGAACAATATGATCAATGACATTCATGTTATAACCACAGAAAAGTATCATTTCCTGACTCATAGTTTATCTCAGTAGCTTACACGTAGCATGCCATCAGAAAGAAGAATACATCTTGTTAGAACTTTGGAATAGTCAACAGTGAGCTCCCGGTTTGAGCCTGTCTCTAAAGAGAAATGTCCTGCCTTGTTGTATTTACAGTACTTATATGTAAAGCAATTGCTAAGGAAGAGAATGATAGAGACAGAGAGAATGCATATTCATTTCAAAATATTTCAGCAAATATCAGATTATAGGGGGCAGATTTCAAAGGATATTTTATTGGAAAATCAGCCTTCTCTAACACAACATCTGCTTGCCAAGTTGAGTCACCAGCATAGCTAAGCTTAAGTCCATCTTGAACTTTCCACTGACCTAACTTTTTAACACTGCCAATTACATACACCTGCATGAATCAAAGGTCATAAAACAAATTAACTTGCAATATAAGAAAGCTAGTGACTGCATAATTAAATATGCAAAGAAACACAGACAGGTAATCAGCGACAAAAATAACTTACTGATGTCCCTTCTTCTACATTTGGGCAACAAATTTTGAAATGAACAAGGACATCATCTACCATGATTCAGAAGCACCAAAGTATAAGAGTTGGCCATTGAACAACAATAGCAAAAATCAGCAGCAACAATATTAACCAGTAGTATTATGAGACTTGTCTAAAACTACCTGCCTTCTCCAACTTATTTTTAACTCCAAGTGGTCTCTCTATCTCCAAACTCCAACTTCTGCGAAAGATGACATCCTTGAAGGCGCTTCTAAAGGGGATACCATCACCACCAGTCTGGCAGTAAAAGCGACATTCACATCAATCTTTATACGTCAAGAAACAAATCAAATTGATGACGGAAACTAGCTACATTCTAGTTGAACTAAATGTATTACTAAAGAAGAAGCACAAAATTCTTAAGGCTAGTTTAGTAAGGCTAGTACCATCCCCAACTACAATAATCCACACCAAGTTTAATCTACAATCTTATCATTACTGGAACAGAGAAAGATAACACAGATTTTAATGTTCAAGCAAAAGTATAATATGTTACATAAAATCAAAACCTGATTATGGTTTACTACTCTCCAGTACCTTCTGCTCATCTTAAAAGAACTGCAAAGACTACAACTTTTGGAGAAAAAAATCTAACCATAAAAATATGGCCATTCAAAGACTTCTGTTTTGGAAAAAAGAAAAAAGGCAGCAAATACTAGAGCGTAAAACAAAGTGAATAAAAAATGAACTTAACATAGAAAAGGTAGACAGGAGTGGTTAAAAGTCACTTCCTATCGTTAACATCATAACTGGATAGTATGGGAAAAAACAGAAACTCCAAATTCTAGAATGAACTTAAATCTGCCATAAAACAGTATATACTATCAGAATTTGTAACGACTAACTGTAATGTTGAGAGGAAGATGAACAACAGAGAGGTTCTCTGAAAATAAGTTAGTTCCAGACAATTTAGGAGAAGTGAATAGTTCTTTTGATAAGTGAATAATGAAATGCGTCTTTTTCAGAATAATTTAGGAAAAGAAAGATAAGACTAAAAGTATCAGACCATGAAGCACATATGAACAGAAACCATGAAGGATCACCTGCCAAAGATCATGAAGCTCCATGGAATCTCCACCACTGATCCCTTGCGGCAGAAACAATTTGCGCTTCTTTCCCATTTCCCATCTCAACACATTCTTCTTGTCATCCACCACATAATAATTATACTCACAACTGAATTCATTCCGCACTGCAATATTACCATACCATATAAGTTCATCACCCTGATGGACAGGCTTCAACAACAAGCCCTTCTTCACATTCCAAGAACCCAGGACTGGTTCAGAACCGCATACAAGCAAGCTCTGACCCCATTGAGTGTAATATGGCAATCTAAAGCTCACATTTACTGGTTTCGTGGCCTTGGTCCCAGAAAACAATCCCAAATTCGACATTCCTTCGAGCAAAACAAAACTCAGATCTTCTTCCACAAAAATCTACAAAAAAATGAAATGGGACTTGAGAAAACTAACTGAATTCTCCATTACCGGATTAAAACTAAGAAAAGAATTAATCTTGAACTTGGAAAGATCAAACAAACGAAACCCAGATGACAAAGTTAAGAACTTTAGTCAAATTTAATGAATCCAAAGAAAACAACGAGCATCCAGATGCAGATAATGATCAGTTTCCCCACCAGAAAAAAGAAAACGATGGAATTAGAAGAATGAAGGAATAATAATTAACACAATCAAACCTCAGAAGTAGCTACCTTTTCTCAAATCAAAATGATTAGCTTCAACGTAGATATTACTAGAATAAGTGAAGCTTTATTGTGGTGTATACTCTGATATACAAGTGCAAAAGGCCAGAGCCATAACAGTGGAATCTATCAGCAAGATTTGTATTATTCGATGCAACAAAAAAGATATTAACTTTTCAACAGAAATGTGTAGCGGAGAAAAGAGTTTTGTCCTTTCTATAGGGAAGATAATATTTTTATACAAAAAGCAGCAAACACATACGCAATCTGAGACATACCTTCTCAATCTCAAATGACAAAGTAGACAAGTTGAGAGTGAGCAGGATATTTTGCTGGACGAGAGAGAGACGGAGAGGGAGAGAAAGGTGCTAAAGTTAGCAACTTTGAAACCTCCTTTCACGATAGAGTACTGAGGTAGTGACAGTTGGGCATTGAAAGAGCCACCTTCAAGTTTGTGTAAGCTTCTCATCATCTTTTTTCTATTAATTGATTACAGTCTAAGCTCATTACTCACCACAAGCTGTGTTCTTTGCCTACTATGAGAATTGACTTTAGTGAAAAAGATAAATTTTAAATTAATTAAAATTTGAAATTGAATTTAAATATAAAAATAAAATTATAATTATTAAAATTAGATTTAAAATTCTAAATTTCATAAAAATAAAAGAGTTTAAAATTTTGAACTTGCGATGATTTTAAGATTAAAATCGAAGCTCGATTAGATTAAAATTTAAACTCGATAAGTAAATTTGATCAAATTTATAATAATTTCTCTATTTCTTAATAAGTGTATAAAAATTATTATTTTTCAATGTGTATATAAAAACAATTATTAAATTCATGTTTAGATAGAGATGTTATAAAAGAGATCCAATTAAATTGAAAAATAATTGAGAATAATAACAAACACCATTGTTTTTCAACTTTTATTTGCATCATTTTTCTCACAATTGTATTGTTTAAACAATGAAGACAAAAACCTCTCTTTTTCACACTTTGCAAAAAATCCAATGGCACCATGCTGCTAATTAAAATATTTTGTTTTTATTTAAAATTTAAAAATGATTTCATTTTAGTTTTTTTTTAATTTTTAAGATTGAGGTCAAATTAAATCGAGTGACTTAAACTTGAATCCAATTTAAAACTTTAAAAATTAAGAAAACAAAGTCTACACATGACTCGAAACTCAACCAAGTCGAACCAAAAATGTTGATTTAGATCAAATTAACTTAATAGGGTCGGATCGAGCCTAAACTTAATTGTCAAGTCTAGGCGTAACCATTTCATTCACATAAAATAAAATTGTCATAATAGTTCTTAAATAAGTGATTTAATTGGTAGAGAAAATATATTCATAAATTTTTTTAATTTAAAATGTCTCAATTGATTGGATCAAGTCTATTTTTTTAATTTGAAATTAAAAAAATGACAACTTAAAACAATATTCTCTTAACTTAAAAAAATTAGAGCAACGAATTTAGCTTCAAATTTACACAATTTTTTTAAATAAAATTCTATTGGTTCCATAAATTTATGAAGTTGAAATCAATCTTTTTTAATTTCTTCACCCACGTGTAATAGATTGAAAATTTAACTATTAATTTCAAATATTTTCTATTTGTATGAAAACTTTAATTATTTATTTTAAATATTTTAATATTAAAAAGTATCAAAAATATTATTTTAAGAATTGGTTTTATAAAATTGAATCGACTCAAATTGTTCATATCGAACTAAGTCAATCGTATCAAATGATAATTAGTTCAATTCGAGTAAGACTAGATTGAACCCAAGCCTATTACTAACCCTAACTAACACTATAATATTTATATGTCATTTGTTGTATTTGTTTTAGTGACTTTTCATAATTTGAAGTTAAGAAATAAATTTTATTTTGATTAGGATTTAAGTCAGATTAAATAAGTAAAAATTTTATGATTTTTATATATAATTTTTATTTTCATTAAAATTGTAATACGTAAAAATAAATTATTTCTTAAATAAATATATTGTAATTTTAAATTTATGTATTTAAAAAATATTAAATAAAAATATTTATAAATAATTAGCATATTTAAAAATATTTTGTTTTTAAATATTTATATTTTAAATAATTATAAAATTAAATCAAACAATAAAATTATTTTATTTTATTAATAACAAAATTATAATATAAGAAATAAAAAAATAAAAAACTAAATCGAGATGATTATAAATGGCCAATGTCCTTTCTGTTTTGCTCTAAGAGACCTAATTAATGCATAATCCATAATCCAATGTAATTAAGAGAAATGAAACCTGAACCCGGATCCCGACCCGAAACGTGCCCTATATAAAGGAGTCGGTTGCTCTACGAAATCGGGTATTTAGGGTTTGAAGGTCTGTGCTTGTGCGTCCCTAGAAGCAAAAAGAGGACGAAACCATGACTGCTCAGACCCAAGAGGAGCTCCTCGCTACCCATCTCGAGCAACAAAACCTCGATGTATCTACTCTTGTTCTTTCTGTTTCTGTGTATGCATATGTATATATGTTCATTTCTGTATTTGTCTACATGAATGTGCCTGATTGGTTCTTTGTTGTGTTGATGCTTTTATGGAAGTTGTTTATTATAGCTGGAGCTTTCGCGCCTACGAAATTTTAAGGGGTTTTTATGAAGTTCTGTGTTTACTAATTTAATATGTCTAAAGTTTCGCCCTTTACTCTCTTATGTTTGTTATTCTCATAGTTCTTGAATCATATGTGACGATTATTATGTGTTTTTTTCTTTGACAAGTAAATAGAAATGATCACTTTCCATTGTGGTGGAAAGTCTAGTAGATTTTACCTATCAACTGCATTGGTAGGTAAGTTCTACTAGACTTTTCTCCATCTTGGTTAGTGATTTAGGTCTTAGAATAGCTATACTTGGTAATTGTGCCCTTCAAGAATTTCCCAATTTCTACTGACTTATTGTGATCTAGAATACCAGCAAGTGAATGTTTTCTTGGACGTGTTAGACTCATTCAACAAATCTTGATTGTATTGAATGGGACTGGAAATTGGTGGCTTTGACATTTGAGTTCTCTTTAGTGTATGTTGCGGGTAGGAAAATGATTAACTTCATTTAGCTAGATTTTTTACCTAACAGGATTCTCAAAGTCGGAATAGTGTAGCTCCTTTTAAATTCAGCTTCTTTTTCTCTATGCTTGTTATGATGGCCTGACTTTTACGTTGATAGTGTAGGGCCTGACAGGTGATTTCTGTTTATAAGAACAACTTATTGTTTCAAGTTGGATCTAGGATTGTGCATTCCATTTGTACTTGTGGTCTTTTCAAAGGGCGTTATGTTTCATGCCTCAACATTAAGTCTGTATTATTTCTTGTTCAAATAGCAATTAAAAGCTATGTTTGCAACTTGATCATTTATTTTGATGGTCTGGTATAACACTGTGAACTACAACTTTGCAGCCTGATGAGCCAGTGATTGAGGATGAAGAGGATGAGGAGGATACTGATGAGGATGAGGAGGATGACAAGGATGATGAAGATGCTGAAGGTGATTAGATTTTCTCAATGATTTTGTAGCCTACGTATGTTGCTGTCTGTTATATGCCACAATGGGCTGATAGGCAGTTTACTCTAGGGGTTTGACATTTCTCTCTTCTGAGTTAGCAAAATGAGATTGTTATATTCGTCTGAATTGAAATTTGACTTTTACTGCCTGGAGGATGATATCATCCTACATACTGATGGAAGAAACTTAAGTCGAACTTGTGAGTGTTTTATGAGCACCTTTTATCATTGGTTTTTGTATTGAAAGCAGTCAATTTCAAAAATTATGTTAGGAACTGCTTTTGCAGAACCAATCCAGTTTTTTTTCCCCCTTAAATGGGTCCATGTACTTTCATTATGTGAATGACTTGAAGTGATTTAAGCATACGGATGTCCAACTACATTTCAGCTGGGCATGGTTTGTTAATAAACTCATAACAATTATTTTCTTCAGAGAAAGGAGATGTAAGTGGTCGCTCTAAGCAGAGCAGAAGTGAGAAGAAGAGTCGTAAGGCAATGTTGAAACTTGGAATGAAGCCAATTCCTGGTGTCAGTCGTGTCACTGTCAAAAAAAGCAAGAACGTAAATGACCAGTTTCTCAAAGCTGTTCCCTTTGCTTTCAGTCATCTTTGTAACCCTATTGTCTATTGTGCCTCATGACTGATTTAAATTTCATTTGATTTTGCAGATCATGTTTGTTATCTCAAAACCAGACGTCTTCAAGAGTCCCACTTCAGATACGTATGTCATCTTTGGGGAGGCAAAGATTGAGGATTTGAGCTCTCAACTCCAAACTCAGGCAGCAGAGCAGTTCAGGGTTCCTAATGCAAGTACTGCAGCATCAAAGCCCGAGCCGTCAAGCATTGCTCAAGATGACGAAGAAGTAGATGAGACTGGTGTTGAGCCCAAGGACATTGAGTTGGTTATGACCCAAGCTGGGGTTTCAAGATCAAGGGCTGTTAAAGCTCTCAAAGGTGCAGATGGTGACATCGTTTCTGCTATTATGGAACTAACAAATTGATAGCAACTTTTATGAGATGTCATCTATATTCTGTCTGTTGTGTTGGCCTTTGAGTCTAAACCGTGTCATTTTTGTTGTTTGGGGATTTATATTCCTGTCTGAATCATTTGTTTTAGCTTCAAACTTGCTGTTCTGTCCTTGCAGTCCTTTAAGATGCTATATGTGGAGTTTTGCTTTCCAATGTTACAGGAACTCTTGAGGGGCTTACAAATTGCAATGCCCTTATATTGTAAGGAACTCAAGACTCTTTTAAGGGGCTCACGTATATTTTACATGCAACCAAACTCATCCAGCCATCCAAGGGTTGTGATTTAACTTCAATTTCTCATTTTATAGAAATTTAGGGAAATAGCATAGAAGTTGGCTATTTCTTTTCAAAATTAAATTCTGAATTTAAATCCAATATCAAATTACAGTGATTTTTGGCAATAATCAAATAATTAACAAAAATATTAATTAAATTAAATTTGTAATTTTGTTAAAAGTCATTAACTTGTTAAATAATTTATATAAACTATATAGTTTATGAATTATTATATACATTAATCAGTTAATTCAAATATTGTTGATTAAACACCTTGAAAATTTTGAATGTCTCAAACTGTAATCAATTGAAGATTAGCTTCTTAATGACTACAAATACATTGAGATGTCATGTCCAAACCTCAAGTCTTTCTCAACACAAGTGCCAATTGTAACTAGGCTTGGCAATCTAAAGTTCGATTGATCACAAGCAGTCAGTCTGAGCCTAAGCTCAATTGGATTTGAGCAGGTCAAAGCTTAGCTCGATGTGTTTTTTATTTGTTAAAACTAAAAATAGAAAGCAATATTATTTTTCTATCTAAATTTGATTCGGTTCGAAGATCAATCAAACCAAACCAATATGTGATAATGATAATGATTAAGAGCGCAATCATATTTAGGGATGGCAACATACCGAGCCACACTTGACCTAACCCCTTAACCCGCAGCTTTAATTTGACTTGAAGTCTAGCCAGGCTCGAATCGCTCAAATTGTTTGAAACGAAATTGTTTAATAGTGGAAACTGGTTGCTCAAGTAATTAGGGTTGGTTTTCAAACTCAAGCCTAACTCAGAACTTAATCAACTAGAACTTGATTCGTTGATTTCAAGTCAACTCGAACGAATTAGGCCATTAGCTTTCTACAATCCCTAATCTTAGTATATCATAGTTGGCAATTATTTTTATATGTGAAATGTGTAACCATTATGATTTAGATGCACAATTGAATAAATTACTAAATATATATAATAGTCGATACATTATATATTTTTACTTAATTAAATATATACAATGAGTAGAGATGACAATGAGCTTGAGCAGGTTGGGAATGTCCGACTCGTGGCTCAGTTCAACCACGGGCAAATCAGCCTGTGGCCAGACTCGATCTTATTTATCATTTTTTTTAAAATAAAAGACATCATTTTATTACTTTTGATTAGGTCATGGGCTGAACCGAAGCAGAATGACCCATTGATTTCAGGTTGGGTTTGGGCCGAATTGTCATCCCTTAATGATAAGTCATTTCACGAGTTAATTTCCAGCTAATTAACATTGACATATATAATATATATTCACTCTTAATTAAGTCGTAACCTATCTCTAACCCTTAACCTACTAGAGGCGGTGGGAGTCTGCCTCCAAATGATAACTTCTAAAGCCAAAATCTAATGAAAGCCGAATTGACTCTTAAACGAGTCTTTGAGAGCAACTAATTACAGTTCACAAAGTCTTTTTTTATCTAAAGATGCTAGTGAGTCGAACCGAGCTAGGCTCACTTAGGCTCAAGCCTAACTCTACATTTTTTTCTCGAGCCTACGCTCCAATAATCCAAAGCTTAGTCTGACTTGACTTAGCCCAACAATTTTTTAAATAAAAAATAGAAAGTGACTTTGTTTTACACAAAATGATGTCATTTTGCTTATATAAGCTAAGTTTTAAGTTGAGTTAGGTCTAGGCAGCTCGAGAATTAGGCCTATTTTTTTAAAAGCTCTAAGGCCTGACCTGTTAACCAACCTGGGCTATGCCAAAGCCGAAGTACTAAGCTTATTTGTATCAAAATTTAAAGAACTAGCCTATTGATTGGGCTTTGAGCCGGATTAAGTCATATTACGCCTGATTTAAAAAAAAAACTGAGGTTTGGTCAACTTGAGCCTGACCTAACCATTAACCAGCCCAAACCAAACTGATAAACCTATTTGTATCAAAATCACTGTTATAAATTCCGTTCTATACTAGGTGGTACGATACTGGGGGTCGGTAGTATCGGGTTTAAATATAGGCTAGTATCAGCCCATATCGGTCGGTACTGTCGGTATTCAAAATATCGGTCAAGTACCGACTGCTATTGGAAATTTTTAAAAAATTGGAAACTTTTTTGCAAAATTTTCAAAAATTCGCTTCCTCCCTCTTATCTCTTATTCCCCTCTTTTTTTTTCAAAATTTTGAAAATAATAATAAATATTTTATTACTAATAATAATTATTAATTAAATAAAACTTAAAAATAATTTATTTTTATTACTAATAAATTATTTTTATTTAAATTTATTTTAATATTTTATATAATATTTA
>JANVCL010000212.1:1644203-1668527 GCA_026546855.1 Erythroxylum incrassatum | reverse complement strand
AACATATTGGATTAATCTTTGATGGATTTTATATGCATACTTTTATGAATAATTTGTATTTGTTTTCACCAATTTTTTAAATAATTTTTTATCATATATATTGATATGAATAGGTTCTGATTACCTTGAGAACCGAACCTGAAAATAGGTTAACCGATCCTATAAGTTCTTTAGGTTCAGATTCAGGTTCGTAAAATTGTCGAACCTAACATTCAGGTTCAGGTTACTTATGAACGGGTCAGGTTACCCTACCATGAACACCCTTATGCATGATTATGATCATCCACAATCCTTATGCATGATTATGATCATCCACAATAGTAACAAAATAGTGTACACCACAAGAGGACACCTTATGATAAGGCCCCCATAAATCACATTGTATAAGATCAAAGCAACTTATAGCATTGTTATTACTCAATAGAAAAGGAGAATGAGTTTTCTGGCTTGAAAATAGGCGTCAAACATATTTTTGTACTTAGAATATATCCTACTAATATAAGGAATAAAAGATAAGTATTGACTTGATTGATGACCAAGACGTCAATGCCAGACTGTAAAAGACTCTACTGTCTATCTTCATAATCAAATGCAGCCTCGTAGACTTAAAGTAGTAGACTCTCCTTTAAGCTCATCCACTCCTATTAGCATCCTTTAGGAACAATCTTGTACCATACAAAGCTCATTAGTTAACACAATCTGACAATTTAACTTAGTAATAAATTGACACATAATGGAAATCAAATTGTAAGTCAAACTAAGCACCTTAATCAAAGTCACGTCTTGACTTAATATGACTTGGCCCATTATTGTTGCAGTCGTTTTGGCCCTATTAGGCAAAATTATTAGTAGAGGCACTGCTTCTTTTATGTCATGTACCAAATCTAAGCAACTTGTCATATGATTGGATGCCCTTCTATCCAATATCTATTAAGGTTTTCAGAACCCTTACTAGAATGCTTCTTGGAGTTATCACGATTCAGAAGTGTTAAACAGTTTTTGACACTGTTTGCTCGACATACCTATAATGCTACTAATGCTCTCAAATTTTTCTTGTATAACATGAAAAGTTTAAGCCCCGCCTGGGGCTCATCCACCTCCTAAGTTGGCCCGCTTCCGACTACAAGTTGGCTGAATGCAATTTCAGCCTCGTAGCCCTTTTCACTATGTGTGATAAATGATGACCTCAAAGCACTCTGAAACATCACGTCCAATGTTGTTGTAGTGCATGCATCGCCTCTCGCTACCCCCTTTTTATCGTGATTGTCCTTCTTGAAGATCAGGCTTTAGTTTAGCTACGGTTTGCACCGCTAGGGCCACCACCTCGACACGTTCTTCCTGGCCTTGAACAATAGACTTGTGACATTCTTCTATAGTAATCAATGCATAAACCTTGCTAACGGTAGGAAGATGATCCATGCTCAATATATGATATTGAACAATTTTTAAAACAATAAAACTACATCATCTAACCCTATAAGGTATTGGTGCAACTTCTCCTTTTTGCGCTCGCAAAGGAATTCCTGTATGGCTCCATAAGTACAATTCAAGACCCTGGAATAACTACTGAGCTCATCCCATATTCTCTTTAATTTTGTATAATAAGCCATCACGTTTGTGCCCTGCTATCAAAAGGAAGTGATTTCCTCCTTAACCTCATGAACCCACAAGGCATTCCTGATTGGAAAAGAATCTCGCAAATCATTACAAACTACCTTAGCGGTCTCCTTATAATTAACACTAGTCTGAATGGATTTCTCAATCAAGTTAAAAATCCATGAGATCAACATAGAATTTTAAACTTCCTAACAACTCACTTCATGCGAATCAGTCATCGTCCAAACTTCCATTGATAAAGCACAATTTATTTTTTCCCTTGAGGGCGCTTATCATAGCCTTTAATTTTCCCATATGTAATAGTTTTCTCCATTCAAGAGGCACGTTGTAATCATCGCTCCTGAATTGTCTGATGTTATTAGATCAATAGTTTTCTCTGACATCAAGGTCTTAACCATGGTATCGACCATTGAATGTGAGAGGAAGAAGATGTGAAAAGAGAGGAGGGAGAAGGAATTGTTGATCGACAAGTGAAATTACACCGATACAGAAATATGGACAACGACTTTTATGAATATGAGTTTTAGGTTTCATCTAAACATGCTTTGATACCATGCAACATTAGCGAAAAACTTGAAGAAAAAGTATTTCACTTTGATTTATGAAAAATTATATGTATATATAATAAATACTACTCCTAAATAAGGTAAAACATTAATTTCTAATTAAGGTAAAACATTAACTCCTAATTATGATATAGTAAATCCTATTTAAAACTATATTCCAATAATATAACTCTTATTTACAATTGTATTTCCAATATTCTTCATACTTTAATCCATTAACTTTGGCACATCACCAATGGTTCTTTATCAGGTGAAGGTTAGTTAAGTTTCAAGCCAATGAGTACATGATTTCACTTATGCACACCCATAGTTTAGTTTGTTCATTTATGGTTCATCATTTGAGCATCATTTTATCCTTAGTCTAACTAAGAACTTCTAAGGCGAGTCCAACTCACCTTAACTAAGTCAATCAATATACCAAGCTAACCGAAATATCAAATCATACTTAATCCCACCTAGTTAAGTTACCTTAATTCCATGGCTCTTAAGAACTTGCAAAACTCAAAACATAAACGTTACTAAGCTCTCTCTTTAACTTTTTGTAGCCGCTTGAGCTTCTCAATCATAATTTGGATGATAAGATTATAACCAATTTATTAAGAGGTTATTTGGTTTCACTTTTATTTTTTGTTGTGGTTTTTAACTTTCGCTTCTTATTTTTAGTTTATATTAGTCAATCAATAGACCAAGCTAACCGAATATCAAATCATACTTATCCCACCTAGTTAAGACACCTTAATTCCATGGCTCTTAAGAACTTACAAAACTCAAAACATAAACATTTCTGATCTCTCTCTTTAACTTTTCGTAGCTGCTTGAACTTCTCAATCATAATTTAGATGATAAGATTATAACCAATTTATTAAGAGGTTATTTGGTTTCACTTTTGTTTTTTGTTGTTGTGGTTTTAAATTTTTGCTTCTTATTTTTAGTTTATATTTTTCTTTCAAATAAAAAAACATGTTTGGTTATTAATGTCTAATAATTACATATTATATAAAAACTTATACATCAATTATTTTATAAATTAAATAAAAATATTAATTTAATCTCTTATATAAAATTTATTAGTGAAAATTTATTATATTTTATCAAATTAAATAACTAAAAAATTAAAATTTATTTATAAGTTAATATTTATTTTTAATATATTTTCAATTATTAAACAAAATTTATTTAAAATTTGTATATTTTGAAGATATTTTAAATTTTAATTATATTTTTTAATAATTATTAAATTTAAATTCTTTTATTTTTAAAATTTAAAATAACTATTAAAAATAAATTAAATTATTCATAATTCTTAATAATAATTATTATTAAATAATTAAATAATATATTTAGTTGATAGTAAACCATATTATGAAAGAAAATAAAAATAGGGATGACAATTTTTGACCCACGGGCCTAAATTTAATTGTTTTTAATAGGTCGGCCCATGAGCTAGCTCAGGCTCAGACAAACTCGATGTCTAATTATTCTAATCAAAACAACATCTTTTTACTTAGAAAAGTTAGGTTTCGGGTAAACTTGAATCTAGGCAACCCATACCTCATTTAATTAAAAAATAAATTATTCTGTATTTTTAATTATAAAATTTTATTTTAAAAAACTTGACGGGACCATTGCCATCCCTAAATAAAAATAGAAAACATTAACATAAGCAACTAAAACAAAAAATAAAAACCATAAGCTCAAACAAATAAATTCTTTTACCAAATTTGGAAATAAAAATAAAAAACCAAAAATATAAATACAAACAAATTTGCTCTAAGCAATGCTTAAGATGTGTTACAAGTTTGGACAGACATGAGCTTTGGTACGCCTTTGCCCTAAGCGGTAGATCTCCTTGTTTCTTCTTAATAATACATGGCTTGCAGTATTGTCATGTCGTTAAAGCGTGGATCTTCTTATTTCTCTTATGAGTAGCACACAATTCGTGATACAACCATAGGTCAAGAGCCAAGTTACTCTATGAATTTTGTTCAACGCCACAGATTCTTTTTCCAGACAATTTTCTAGGTTGTCTCTTTTTACACTTGATGCGTAAAAGAGATGGGTTGGCAACTTGGCATACAATCATTTCCAATTCTTGATAACTCACATTCGAAGACAACTTCAACAATTACCTAAAACATAACATAAATCAATCAAATCCTTTATAGTTCCTTTTCCAACTAGGATTAGTGATAAGATTACTCATTTATAACCACAGGTTTAAGTTACAAAAATAATATCTTTATAAAATGCAATAAGAAGACTGCGTATATTGATGACCTTCACACGCTTCTCGCAAAGCCAAGAACCTTATGCACATGGTTTACCCTTTTTATTATTTCTATAACTAGCCAATAAAGCAAAAATGTCTTCCAAAGAACATCATTCTATTAGGATTGCATTGACAGTAGCTATTTTGATAAGAAATATACAATTTTCCATTTTCTGGTACCCTCCATCTTCAAGGTGTTTCAAACTAGCCGATAGCAGGTTGAAACTAAACTACAAGTTACTGCAGATTAAAATGGTGGCAAGTATTTCAAACAAGTAACAGAAGAGATGAGTAGAGAAAGAAGAATACAATAAGTGGAGCAAACCCTTTAGCAAGTGCATGCTCGAAAAGTAAAGATTAAAGAATACAAGATTATACATTCCCAAGCAAATTGATTCATTTGATAAACAAAGGTAGTGCTTAATAGAAGCTAACAACGACTTTTTATTAAGCAACACCTACCAAATGAATATCTAGCTGCACCTCCTCCAATTCCTCTCTTCATTGTTTACATGACCAGTCTCAGACAGGATTTATAAATAAGACAACAAAAGAAGCTTAACATCAAAAGCATACATCAACTTTGGAAACAATTGACTGGAGCTGAAACAAGGGAATCATGTAGGAAGAACTCTCAGTTTTGAATCGGCTGCCATTCTTTACGGATGTCGAACGTGTAGTTGATCTCCAAGTAGCACTTGTTATCGTCGTCAACAAACTGCAACAGAAAATGAAATCAGTAGACAAAGGATGAGCTGTAACTGCATTAAGTGTGATCGGGGAATTGTATGTTCTCAATTTGGATAACTTTATAAGCACAGGATTATCACGTAAGCTCATCAGATCTGCCAAACATTGATTTAGTCTTTTAATTGGAAAATGAATTAATGAATCCATCATGATCTTTAATTAAGTCTCAATCAACATTCTGAAACAACCATCATACTTAAAAAGGAAAAAAAATCATTATAAGCTGATAAAGCTCAATTTTCATAATTACATAAACTTGACATATTAGAGTAGTTACCCGTTTACAAAATGAAACCTGAAGAAGGAAAAATGTTAAACTTACCTTACTTTTAGCTGAATATGAACCTCTGGCGAACATGCCAGACGGTGTGGTTTCCTCAGGCAGAAGATGTACGTATGGTTCTGCCTGAGGACTAAAAGTTCCAAGCATCTCCTTTGTGGAGTCCACTGCTCCACCAACAAAGATTTTGCATTCAGAGAATTGAGAGGAAAAGGAAAAGGAAAAGGAATAAGCCATCTTTGGATGGAGAGAAAGAGACACTACCTTTGACACCAGTTTTCCAAACTGCGTTAGTGTATTTGAGGCCTGATACAATGTTGTTCTTAACTTGGAAAGTAAATTCCAGGTTATATCGGCTACCTTCCTTTAAGGTAAACCAAGTGCCTTTAGGATTTCCAGACTCGGGAATGGAAAGAACAATATCAGGTCTATCTTGAGCCTTGATGGCAAGGCTCAGGATCTTAACTTCAGGATCTAAAGTTTCTGCATAGCCCATAACCATTGAACAAAGCATCAGATGTCCGAAGAAACTTGCTTGGTGAATCCAACAACTTCCATGGAAATGAAAAAGAAAAACATAGAAGAACAAAAAGAATCAACCACGCCATTACAGATTCCGTTTTGAATACGAAGAGGAGAGGAACTTTGGAAGTAATGATCCAAATTAACTTTTTCAAACATCAAATTCTGACAAATATTTAAATGTGGCAACTTTGAAAAAAGATTAACTTGAGCCAAGTTAGTACCTTTCAAATTTTGAATTGCTGTAGGTGACTACTTAAATGCAAAAGCGTTATGGTAAACAATTTCAGCATATTCCAAAATATCCTCAGCTTTCTTGGCAACCAAACAAAAATAAGAAGCAAAAAAGTTAAAACAGATAAACTTGAATACCTCCAACAGCCTCGAAATCCACACTACCAAGGAGCTGCTCCTTCCATCTCCTCAAGCTTTCATCATCCTTCATTCCCAAAAGTGAGGAAGAAAACAAACAAGGATTGCAGATGGATAAATTTTGATTTGGCAAGTAATCACAAAGGATACATAAATGTTAAAAAAAAGTGAACCAGACAGATCAAACTGGAAAAAAAAAACCTTGTCTTTTTCAAATTGTTCCTTGAGTGTGTACTGAGGACCCAACTCAATCTTTCTTTCTTCATCATCCTCCTCTTCTTCAGTTGCATAGATAGAACCCTCACTCATTTGTCTACTAATCACGCCAGTCTCAGACTCACCACCTTGAGGTCCTTGCTCAGTTGCAGGTGTTTTTGTCTCTGAAACTGCATCTTTCTTTTCATCATCGAGACCCATCCTTTTTGGTATTTGTGTCCACACCAAAATTCAAGTATATCAGAAGCCCATTAACCAGAGCAGAAACTCAAAAATTGGCACACAAAAACTGATATCTCACTCGCAGAACACAACAATATTACAAGGAACAAAAGGAACAGAATGGTCCAAAACAAGAAACAACACAGGAGAGAGGCCAAAACCCAAAAAGGAACAGAAAGACGAGCCAAAATTATAATTAAAACAAGGGGAGGAAAAGGGTCGAAGAATCTTAGAAAGGTAAGCAGAAGACAAGAGAGCACACAAAAGGGATAACCCTTCAAACGAGAAAAGACACTAAGAAAAAGAACAGAGATGGGAAGGGTCTGTGAGGGAAAGTTCGTTTCAAACACAGAAACCAGAAATGGTCATGCGGTGATCCGAAATTATGTATCTCCCAACAACGAAAAATAAGACACTGACAGAGGTGGCAAGATCGTGAAGGTCACTCCTGCACTATAATCCACGAAGGACACGATTCGAGAAAGAGGGTATTTTCTATTTAATGCAAATATTATTTCTTTTTAGCACACATATCCAAACATAGAACCCGAGACAGACACCATAGACAGCTTAGATATGGGTGGATGATAGATACCCATTGACCCCTTCTTGTGGATATTGTGATTGAAACATGGAAAAAAGCTGCTTAGGATTCAGTTATGGTTAAAATCGATGTAACAAACCTATCAGTTTCACTTACAGTGAATCACTTCCAGTTGTACTAGTACTTTACGACTCTCTCTGATGATGTTTCACTTATTGTCAACTAGCTGTTATAAAGTGCCTTCTTCCAAACAAATTTCAGTCTAATTTGTCCAATTTCATACTTGTTATAACCGAGCAGTAGTAATAATAATAGTAATAATAATAATGAGTGGTATGAAATATGGGAATATCACATTGAAATATAAAAATGCAAAAGGGAATTACAAAATGATTAAGGTTGATAATGTTGAAATGCCCCATTAAGAAGTTAGGTTAATTAATTATGAACTATGAAGAGATATGATTCCTGCCACTCAATGATGGGTCACATGAACAAAGTCAGAGAATCTATTTCAGTAGTTGTTGCATGAAGGATCAGATCTTTTGTTTCAGTTAATCAGTTCTTACTAGATTTTATTAAATCTTATCTACATATTTGTATGAATCCTTTCATTTATATATTTAGTTATTTACTTGAAATCTACATAAATATGTGAACCAGATTATGTAGTACAGAATTGAAACACCCTGTCAAAAACAGGGTGCTCCAACCCGTCGTATGAGCCCCAAACCAATGTATAAATAGAGAATCAATGATGAAGATTCAAAATTCGAGAGGAGGTAAAGACGTGGATACAAAAGTTAAATGAAGCATCCCATGTTTGCTACAGCATTGCTTGCTTCTACACTAAAGATTCTTAATCATATTGCATGTTAAGCACGAACTGCTGTCAATGATGAAGAATAGTCTTTATGTCATGTTCATCCATTCAAAGCTTCTCTTCTTTTTTTTCAAGAATAGTCTTCCTGAGATTGTGTTTATCTAAAACTCAATCAACTTAAACTTTAATCATTAACTTCAGATGAGACATGGTCGAAATGCCAACCCTATACAATCTCTCTTCTGGACACACGCCACTTGATAATCAACAAACTTAACGCGAAGCAGCAGGCATTGATTCACCTGATATTTAACCCTTTTACTTTTAACACATTCTTTCAAGTTTTAGGGCCTCTTTAACTGTTTCTTATTGGAAACGGTGAAAGAAAAAGTCAGCTTTCATCTCACACTAGTGTTTTAAAAATCAGACCGGTGATTAAACCGAAGAAATATTTGATTCAGGAGTTAATTATTCAACCGGAATTCAATCGTTGTTGAACCGGTGATTAATAAATTTATAAATTTTTATTTTATATAAATTATATATAAGATAATTTTTAAACATATTATTTAATTATTTATCTATCTAATTGTAAATTTAAACGTTTAAACTTCAAAATATACATTTTTTTAAATTCACCAAACACAACACAAAATAAAATAACAAAGCTCACTAGTCATATTTCATCAAAAAGATTAAAAAAAGATCACTAATCATAATATTTATTAAAGTTGAAATCATCAAAATCAAGACATTTTAAATAGACCGGCCGGTTCTTTCTTTCACCGGTTCAACGGTTTTCACCGGTCCAACCGTAAAATGAACGGGTCAATCACTCACAAAAAATACGGGCTAAATCGGACCGTTTCATGCTCCGGTTCACCGATTTTTCGATCCGATCGATCGGTTCGGTCCGATTTTTAAAATACTGGTTGTTACGATAATTCATTAACTATGTCCCTTTAAAAAGAAGAGGGAAAATAAAATTGAAATTGAGAAAATTTTACCTAATTTTATATTCTTTTTTAATTAATACAAATAATCACAAATCAAGTTGAGAGTGAATGTTGATACATTTCATTTTAGCTTCTATTTATCATTAGCTAACAATATCTATTCGAACTTGAATCAAAATATTTATATGAAAAAGGGAATTAAAAAAATAATTGTTTAAAATCGATTCCAAGTTAAAGAAATGATCGAATATGAATTGATCAAATCATTAAAAAGCAATCAAATACAAAAAGGTCCATAATCTTCCTAAAGGTTTAGAAAAAGCTTGTAATTAATAGAATTTTTCTATCTTTCCCTTTTTAAAAGGAAAGGGCGTGAAATTCTTTTTCCTTTCTAAATAATCAAACGCGAGCTTCTCTTTGAGCGAATTCCTCTTTTTGATCATCAACTTATAGGGTATTAGCAGTCATTTTCAGTTGTTATTTTCCGCCCAGGGGCAGATTTTTACGCATTACTTACCCGTTCGTCACTGAAAACAACACTTATTGTTCAACTTACATTAATTTCAATTTATCATTAACCTAACTTTTATTAAGACTATTACCATTTATATTCTCCTAATCAGGATGTCACTTCATAATTAATAAACCCAATTACATGCCTAAAAATATGATCAAACAAATATGGTTTAAATTTGGTAAGAAAATGATAATCAAACAATAATTAGACATCTACACCAATAGTTCAAAGCATGAAAATGATACTTTGGAAGATAGACCAATAAATAGGAATAGTAACAAGATTTGATTGAGCTAAACTCGAATCTTATCCGATTCCTTGAGAGCATGATTTAAGCTCACTTGAATTATCTAAAATGATATCATTTTATATAATTTTTTTAGAACAACGTCATTATTTTAAAGGATTAACCTGATCTTAACTCAAAAAACCACCAATTCGAGTTGTAATTTTAGGCCTGACAAGTTATGAAAGGCTTCAAATGCTGATCTGGTCCCTTATTTGTGTACCTATTTTATGCCATTGCATCTGATTTATTTATTTTTGTGGGTCTCACGTAAATGAATGAGTCAGATGTAATGGTACAAAATAGGCCCACAAAAAATAGACCAAAAGATCTGACGCCCCAAATGCCACCTTTAGTGGGTTACGATTTTGCATGCTCACTTAAAATACTATTAAAAGATAATTAATTGAAAAATAACAACTTAAATCTATTACTACCGTCGACTCAAATTCATTATTTTATTTTTTAAAATTGTTTGTTATTTTATTTTTTGAAATTATTGTTAAGCGACTTATTCGAAACACATTATTATTAAGTTTAGCAAAACTTGTCTGAACTCACTTGGCCTAACCTAAAATTAATATATATAACTTGAGTTAATCAAATTTTTTGTCGAGCTTGAATGTTTTTTTTTTAATTTTAAAAATCAAGCCAAATTTAGATCTGAATTGTCCGAAACGATTGAACCGTATAAAATGATGTTATTATGAATAAAATAGTAAAAATTAATTTTTTTAAAAAAAATTTAATCGAACTTGACCGACCTGATCGAACTTTAGACTAGCCATCTTATTGCCAAGCTTACACATTGTTGGTTTGGTTAAGTCTTATACAATGGAAGGCCTCAAGTTACCTTAAACTTTAAAAAAGGAACAAAAAGGAAACAAAGTCAATGGAGTTGGGAATGACTGAATCAATGAATAGTAAAGCCAAAATGTGTTCAGTGTCCCCTTGTACTTTAACAGCACCTAATCTTGTGACAGTTTAAGCACTGAAAAATCCATTCATTTTTAGACAATCACTAGTACAACTCCACGTAGGAGTAAAGTTGGATACTATTAAATTTCTTCGAACCTCGTATTTCAACGTAACTCGCATTGGACGCTGTTGACGTTGTTTTTTGCTGGTGAACTCCAAAGGTCACCTACTTTTCCTTATTCCATCCAAAACTCAAGACACAAGACAATGAAAGATATGTGGTTGCTTTGCTTGACGATTTTGAGTGTTAAATCCGATGCGTCGGGTAAAAATCAAGAGGCTTCTGCCTTCAAGTCTTGTCTCTCTGATCATCCTGGAGAAATGAAAAAGCAGACTGTTTCACAGGATAAGAAGAGTTTCCTGAAATGCTTGTTGATGGTGAGTGGCTTCAAGCTTTTTAGTTGAAATGAAAAAAACTAACCTATTTTGAGAGAACCTTCTTATGAGCTTTGAATGAGAGAATCACATTCCAAGCTAAGGCAATGACGTTAGCAGCAAGAACCTGGGAATGTGATTAGTAGTAACGTATGAAAATTTCAGTGCAAGATTGAGGATTGATTCGGTATTCATAGCTATATAACCCTGCAGGCATATATTATTCTCTTTATACCTGAAACTGTTGCGGGACAAACCGGAAGTTGAGAAATTGGAATGGTATCCACAGTTGCCAATTTGCAAGAACAGCAGAAAACCACTCCTAGGAGAATGAAAACTGAAAAATCAGCAGATGATAATGATAATCCTATTGATCTTTTAAAAATTACCGTATTGAATGTACAATGTTGAAGGAAGCCGACAACCTGTTGAAGCTTCGGTACAACTTGTGATGGCTTTCCCTCTAGTGTCACAAGAGTGGATAAGAAAACTCCAATAAATGTAGGAGAAAAGAGGAACTGCAATCGAATGCGACCATGTTCAGTACTGGTAAGTTTAGTACGATAATCTTGGATAGTCTATCATGTGATATAGAGAACAAACTAACAAAATTTGCCTCACCTGATCAAGTAGCAACCTTGATAAAGCCCCAGTTGCTCCAGGCTTTGGCATCAGTTTACTCAAATACAAATACCTAACCAAGTTGCATAAATGAAAACTAAGAACAAGACATGACCATCAAGTCATTCAGTAAGAAACAGGGAAAATCCAAGCATTACCAGAAATGTAGCGTGGGACCTACGAGTGCAAACCCCAAGAACGTAAACAGGAATGTCCTTTTAAAATCTGGTGAGGCAACTTGCTCGATGACAAGCTGAGGCAGGTAAGGTAACAACGAGTTAGTTTTTTTCAAAACCTGAAGACATGATACATATGAATCTAAGAACAGCTTGTCTATGTTTTGACGGTTTCCGCTTATCCTGAGGTCAGAAAATGAGTTTCTGAGACTCTGAGTTTCAAAATGGTATAACAGGTGAATCTCAAATAGTTCAAGATTCTAATCATCTATACAGGAAAATTGGGCCGACGTGATTAGCAAGAAACATGTTCAGTAAACAAAGGAATCTTTCCATCGCATCAGAAATAAATAAGAACATGAATAAACATGCATACATATTATCCTGAATGAAAAGCTCGAGAAATTAGCATAGGGTGGGAAATACAAATTTTGACGTCACTGAAAACAGCAGCCGGAAAAAAAGTATACCTGGCATATCAAGTCTCCAAGCAACGTCAAAACTGCTGATGTGACAGCTTTTGTCAACACGGGATGTTCAGCAATAAGAGTCAGATACCTGTAAAAGCAGATAACTCAAGTCATTCCGGTCAATAATCTGATTCTAATACTTATCCGAGAAGGCAGCATTAACACAAAGGAAACCAAAACTAAATACAAGTTCAAGCTTCCTCATTGACAATTTAACTATAGAAAGACAGCTCAACAATGAGAATTGAATGTTATATGCTTACCAGAACTTGTTTTTCATTTATATTGGTTTTTACCTTTCAAATTTTAATTCCTTATTGTGTTATAGTGCATCTATGTTTTAGAACAGTCTCCATCAGGCTTAGCAAATCGCAAACTCTACAATACTTCCTCTCACAACCAAAAACCAAGCCTCATATCCCCAGTATCACTTGCTTTAGGCGACTGTCACTGTCTTGAACCTAGACTCAGATGGACTAAGCAGGGAGTATTTGCCAAATGCTATCAACTAAGCTATAAGTGATTTCATTCACAATGTTTTTACAACAGTAAATTCTCTGTTAGGAACATCTATCAGCTCAATCGTATTGAGTGCAAGAAATAAAAACAACAGACGTAAAAGTGATTATTTCATCAATACGATAAAAATGCCAATTGTTAAATCATAATGCCCACTGTATAAGGGTTACCATCATATCAGTAAACAGGAAAACAGGTTTCAAAACATGAATAGCATATCTAGCTTAACTAAGAAAAGAAAAAGGAAAAAAGGCAATGCTTCTGCCAAGAAAAATTCATCAACTAAAGATGGATAAGGGCAAGGATTTGGAAGACACAAGCAACTGCTTAGCTACAAGGGCCTCAAAGTAAAAACTTTTGTTGTGTATTCTATACAATTTTTCATTCCCTATATCCCTCCAATGGAAGAAGTTATGACCAAAAAAGCTAATATTGCAAGTTTATAGTTGTCTTGTACCTTCAGATGACAAAATTTAAAACCAAAACAGGTGATATGTAATAAGAAGTGATCACCAGAAGATGGTACAGAAGACATGGTTCTACCACTATACCATACTATGGATGCTTTATATGAGAAATTTAAAGTCTGCGTGGTTAGTTGTACGAGAAGAAGGAATGATTAAGGAATGACAAAAGATGGTTGATAATATATTATGAATGAATAAACAACATTTTTATATCATTTAGGTACAGTGAAATCCATCTATGCAAAGCCCAATGAAGATCCATCTTGACCTTCTACATTCGGTGCTATATTTCTGATCTAGCCCATATTTTCACATACGGAAGGTAAATCTGGCCGGCCTCCTATCCATTATTTCAAATCTAATGGAGATCCAGTCCATGTAAGTCATCATCATGGATACTTTGTATGAGATGTCGACCCCATCTATGTGTGAACCTAACTGTGAAGTCCGTCTCAATCCTAAGTCAGACAGTGATGATGATGATGAGCAGTATGCCAGAAGGAGAAGTAAGAAGAAGAAAAAGCCTAAACCTCGTTGTATGCCTTCTCAACAGTATCATCTATACAAGGACAATCCAAATCCAGATGATTCCAGCAAATCTATTGGTTTACAAATAGAAAGATTCAGACAAAGATCTCTTCGTGAGATGATGAAATCTTCTACTTGTCAATCTAAGCCAATAGTTCCTGTTATGATTCCTACTCCTATACCTTGCATGATGGTTAAGCCATATGAGGAAGACTTTCCTTCTTTACACAGGAATATTGATGAAACAACTAGGGTTATCTCTAGCCCTTATATTCGAGTCATAGGAATCACTTCACAAGGAACACTTGTCTCAAATCCTTCTGATGAAGCACTTAATTGGCAAACATCAAATGCAGTAGCATAAAACAAAGTTCAATAAAGAATTGATTCTAAGTTAGATGGAATCAGTCAACAGACTCATGCTACGCAACATAAAGTTGATGTCGTCTTTAAGCAAATCCAACAACTGTATAAGTCTTACAAAGCTCATATTCAACAACTTGATGCTGATCTTCGGTATTACATTGCTAAACAATATCTTGGACCTGACTTCGACGTCAAAATCAAAGAACTCAGGAAGATATAAGGAACTGTGCAACGTATGGAAGCTGATATGCAATCTCCACAGTCTAAAATTGTATATGACTCATCCTCTTCAGTATTTCCAAACATACAGCTAGTATACACTTCTCCTATGTATCAGATTTATACAGAAAAAGCTGAATATTCAAAGGTTTTTAAGTTTAACTATCCTTTGATCAGACAACATATTCATCCTCAGGCAACTTTAGCAAAGCCTAAGAAATCAAAGCCTGAGCCAGTTCCTGAGCCATCACCTTAGTTCACTACCCTTGAATCATTTAATCAATGGAGTAAATCATTACAGATCCATAAACCTCCTACTTCTCCACCAAAGGTTCAACCTACCACTTCTACTGGGAAGGACAAAGTACCTCAGATAGAGTTCATAGCAACTCTTGCACGTACACTTACTGCAAAAGATTCCTCCGCTCAATCAAATAATACAGAAGCTTGTTCTGAAGCCTCTGTCCCAACATCTGAAGTCTCTGCAACAATCTCTGAGTCATCATCTGAACAGATCTCTGAACCATCTTCTAATTCCTCAACACAGCTAGCTGATCTGTCAGAATTATCTCAACTTTTGATGATTATGACTAAACCTACTGAAGTTGAACCAGAAATAAGTGAACCAGAATCTACAGGTATTGAACCTTTTAGACCTACACCAACATCACAGGCAGCACCTGCTCAACCAGCTGCTCAGACTAAGCCTACTTTAGGACCTTGGTTCACTTTTGACGATCTTTCCCCAAAGAAATAAAGAGATCACTTGCATGAATTTAGTTCCTAGATAGATCTACAAATGTCTCGACCCAATAATCCTTTACAAGATATTTTGTTTGATTTTACGTCTTGTTTCACTGGTACTTTGCGAGAATGGTGGCAAAGTATTGATGATTATCGAAGACTTCGGTATATCCAAGTCACTACAGTCGGAGCTCTTCTTAGAATAATTCATGAGGAATTCATTGGTGACTTTCAGCTTATTGATAAACAGATTCGTCAGGAACATTTTGCAATGAAATGTTGTTCGCTTGACAAGCGTGATTTACAGAAGCATTATCAACGTATGACGGAAAGGTACTATCTATTGAATGAATGGAATGATGTTAATCTTCGATATATTTTTATCTCTTCCCTTCCAGATCAATTGGAACTAGAGTTACAACGAACCATTGTTTCTTTACAAAGAGATATGGCTAATATATCTTTTGGATAAACTTACCAGCTTGCTTTAGCTTCTCTTGATAAGTTGTGTGATCAGCATGCCTTATTCAAGAACATCATTAAAGGTGGTCCACTTCTCAAACATGCTTGTAAGAAGCCTTATCTTTAAATCAAGTGCAAAGAACAAAAGACTTGTGAATGTCACAACAAGAAGAAAGCTCATCTTCAGCAAGTCTATCATAGAAGGAAGTTCCGTAGACAAATTGAAGGTTACAAACCCTTCAGATTGAATGTCAAGTTATTGAAGCAGATGCAATCAATCTTACCTATTCATTCTTCCAATAACTTTGAAGATCTGATTGAAGAACAATCTAATGAAGATGAGGACACAAAGTTTGTTGTTTTTGTTATGATCTCTAAAGATGAAGAATCCTCTAACCCCTCTGCTTCTCTAGAGGATGATTCACTATACATGCTACAATAGACCTGCATGAAGTTAGATCGTACTCTAGTTTAACGACCATATATCCAAATCCAACTCTTCAGACACGACAAATATAATAGAACCATTAAAGCCATTGGGTTTATAGATATTGGATCCAACAATACGATCATGAAGCCTAATATTTTACCCTCCGAAGCATGGACCTCGCATGATAAATATTTTATAGCTGTAGATGACAATTCATTCAAAATAGGGCTTATTACAAAGGGAAAGATCGGGATACGATTCTTTCCACAATGTATAGTTTGGACTAAAGTACTTAGAAGTAATCTACCTAGCCCAGATATTTTTATTGGTATGGATACATACAGTAAAGTCTCACCTTTACAGATCCTACCCACAGGCCTCAGGTATCGATCATTTTTCAGTCCTTACATTGACATCAAAAATGTGTTTGAACATTCTCAAGTTCTTACACCATATACATCATTGCAAGATAAACTGCTAGATTACTGTCCAAAATCACATGTACAGTTTTCTCACCCCTATCCTCTCTGAAAAAATGCTGATTTTTTCATAAGTCTACCTTTTAGAAAGAATGAGGATATCAATCCCACAAAAACCACACATCCAGGGATGGACCTTGATGACCTCAAGCTTGCACAAAGTAAGTGTGCTATCCTTTTAAAGCAAGGATCGATTGAGCTCATAAAGTCAGACTGGGCTTGCCAGGTGTATTATGTCAACAAACGTTCAAAGTAAAAGCGTAATAAAAAGATATTAGTAATTGGTCACAAGTCTCTGAATGCATTCCTGCAAGATGACAAGTTTTCTCTTCCAAAGATCAATACTCAGGTACTATTTCTAAAAGAAGTTATCTTTTCTAAGTTTGATCTTAAAGTAGGATTTTGGCAATTAGTATCAACCCAACCGAGAGATACAAGACTACATTTTGCATTTTCAATGTACAGCACCAATGGACTGTTATGCCATTTGGGCTTAAAATCGCCCCATTACTGTTTCAAAGAACAATGGCCAAGATTTATAAGCCTATCCTCTACAGTGTAATCATTTACATCGATGACATTCTCCTGTTTTCAAAGACCCATGAGAAACATCAGGCCTTACTTCAGCAATTCTTGGATCTTACTAAATAGTATGGCATTATGCTTTTAGCCTCAAAAAGCATCATTGGCATTGGCAAAATTGAATTTTTAGGTATACATTTTAAAGATGAATTCTACCAGCCTGGTCCACATATTGCACAAGAGTTATTACACTTTCCTGATGAACATCTCACTGTGAAACAGATACAACAATTCCTTGGAATTGTTAATTACATCCGTGAGTTCATGCAACACGTGGCAACTTATACTTCATATTTATCTAAATTACTGAAAAAGAATCCACCATCCTAGACATTAGAATAAACCAAAGATGTCCAGCACTTAAAACACATCTGTTAAGATCCTCCACCTTTAAAGATTCCTAAAACTGGACAACGCATGCTACAAACAGATGCTAGTGAAAATTATTAGGGAGCTGTGCTTCTAGAAGACATCAACGGCAACCGACATTATTGTGGTCATGCCAGTGACTAATTTCAATCCTCTGAAACCCATTAACACATCAGTTACAAAGAAATTCTGGGTGTTAAGTGAGGCATTGAAAAGTTTGCTTTCCACCTCACGCCTTATCATTTTGTCATTGAAATGAATAATACCTCATTCCCTAAGATTCTTGAACAACACAAGAAAAAGATTCACGCCTTATCATTGAAATGAATAACACCTCATTCCGTAAGATTCTTGATCAACACAAGAAAAAGCTTCCCAACAGTCAATTACTTCATTGGCGAGAATGATTTTCTCACTATAAATTCTCCATCCGTCATGTTAAAGGTCATCACAATATCTTTGTTGATTTTCTCTCTAGACCTGCTAAACCAATCTTGCTTCTTTTATCTTCTCTACACCATTTTATTCCTCTTTTTTGGCTAATGGAATTTTCCAAATTTGCAAAATATAAAAAAGATTTTCCTCTATTTCTACTCCTCCAACAAATGTTGTAGATCTTTTCCCCCTTCTTCATTAGAGTCTGTTTTAATATCTCCATCTCACCCTTCTTAAATTTGACATTCTATCTACTTCTGGTCTATTTGATGCTTTTACCCCATATAAACTCATGTATCATCTTTATGATATTCTTAATGAAACTACTTTATGGCATCTTTGAGCTTTATTTGCCCTATGTGCTTGCTCCATATCTCAATCACCTCTCCATATTTATCGTCACTTGTTTGATCCTGTTAACACTCATTCTCTTTTATGGACTTTCCAGGAATGATTTCAACCCTTATCCAAGTGGCATATTCACATGTCTTAAATCTTGAATCATTACTGTTTATGGGACACTAGTGGCTTTGAATGATCATAAAGTTTATGCTATTTATATAAGTCATCATCCCTACTGTATGAGTACTTCAGGTCATTTGTGCACCCTAAATCACATTCAGCATTGGCAAACTACCCTCGATTGGTCTACAGAAGGTACACATTTAATGGAAGAATTACTTTCTTTCTTAGACCATCTAAATCAATTCCTGAGTTAGTCTCCTTCAAATATTTGTATATCCCTTGGTCCATATTTTAGAAACACTACTCTTCTTGCACAATGGACATGGGTGACTCTTTCTAATGTCATCAACATTCAAGCTGGTGAAGTTCCTTGTCCTACATATCGACATTCGACAGCTTTAAGTAAACCATCCAGTTCAATCCACGAGCCCACTCCTATTTCTAGTCCTGGGCTTTCTGTTTGGCAATTCATAAACCTTGGTCTCCTTCTTGAGCAACTTGATAAAGATATGACTTTGACAAAAGAATCCACCTGTGATGATGACCTCACTTTAGCCCTCTAAAGAATGACTCGTCTTTTTTAGGAGTTTATTTTCGAGTCTTTTGATAAAAGAGAATCTTTATAGGCCACAAACCAGTGTACAAGATTCCTTCTTATCATCATACTATTTGCTTTTTAAAAAGTTGTTTACTTTTTCAAAGTAGGTTTGTTAAAGGTGTGATGATTGTACTTTAAAGTTACTTTCTTTTTTAAAGTTGTAATGAGTATGTCTCTTGAGAGTTTTACTTTCATGCCCTTGCTTCACCTATAAAAGCAAGGTTTCTCCTTCATTGTAAGCACGAATAGATTTGACGAAGTTTGATTTCAATGAACATTAGTTTGAGTGTTTTTCATTCTCTCGAAGTTCTCCCTCTCCTGAAAGCTTAATTCTTGAGTAATATTACTATCTATTATTATATAGAGATAAGTATCCTCTACACTCACCTCTTCTGATGATTTTGTATATCAATAATTCTAAGGCAGTCTGTGACTGTTTTTAAAACAATTCCATTGTGAGATTAGAATTTAATGAGGAAAGAGTGTAGATACTGTTGTGACTATTGTTTCAAAGGGGAAAAGGTGTTGTGAGAGAGTAAGGTTCTTAAGAGGAAAGCTGAGTGTTTGCCCGTGGAGAGAAGGGCTTTGAAGTCTCGGCCATCATACCTGAAACTTACCAATAGTCACAAGGTCCTTATGTTGTTACACAATAGTCTACTAGACACTACAGTAGTCTATAATCTGACTTTAGTTAGTCGATGGTCTTCTAAAAGATATTGTCTTGGCTAGTTGATTGTCGTACTTTTCCTTTGTGCCTTTCGGGGTCTCCAATTGGTATTAGAGCCATCTTTCGCGTCTTGGCCAATGGTAACATTGTCTCTTGATAAGAGAGAGTAGGAAGAGAGCCTATAAGTAATAAAAACACTACCAAATGACCCTGTTCATATACCTTCTACTTTGTCTATGTCTAGTATACCTTATAATGTTAAGCGTATTTTATCTAATCGTATAGAAAATTTTGTAGAGATTACCTATGTTTGTGTAGAAAATTATGTTTGTGAGTCTTCTTTACCTTTGTTGAGTCCGTAAAATATTTATTCTCGTGATCGTTCTTAGACAAAAAGTATACGTACTATTTTGTTTACCTCTAGACCAAAAATAAAAGAAATCATTCAGAGTTCTAGATTAGAACAGTGTGGCCTTAGATCTACAACAGCAGAACATACGTAAAGCTTGAAATCCCCAAGGAGCTGATCTCTCTCTGGAGAGAGCACATTCATACCCATCTTCATGTTGAAACCATATGCCTTGTTCTCACACTTCATTGAAGAAAAGGAATCCCTGATACAACAAGGATATCTCTTCTTGACACTGCTTATACAACGTACCATGATGCTTTCATTGGTACCTTGCTGACAACGCTTAATAATGAAAGTATCATTCTGACAATAGCACCTGATTTCAACATCAGGTTGGATGATCCCATTTTATTTGAACATTTGATCACTGGAGTAGACCAAAATCCTACAGCCATCATGGCTACCTAAAATTTCCAGATGATCTATCACCTTCATAATCATGCTTTGGACCTCAACTTTCCAAATTCTACATCGGATGCTCTTTATATGATCGCTGATCGTGCTAATGATCAGACTACCATCATCCAAATCCCGAAACAGCTACCGGCAACAGATACCAACCAGAGACTCTGAAGGGTACACAGGAAATGTACGGCAACCAACTAGCCAAGACAACACCTTTGAAAAGACCATCAACTAACTAAAGTTGGATTGTAGACTAATGCAGTGTCTGATAGACTATTGTGGAACAACATGGGAATCTTGTGACTATCGGTAAGTTCCAGGTATGATGGCGGAGACTTCAAAGCCCTTTTCTCCATGAGCACAACACTCAGCTTTCCTCTTAGGAACCTTACTCTCTCATAACACCTTTTCTCCTTTGAAACAATAATTGCAACAGTATCTACACTCTTTCCCGTTAAACTCTAATCTAACAGCAGAATTGTTTTAAAAGTAGTTACAGACTATCTTAGACTTTTTGATACATAAGATCTTTAGAAGAAGCGAGAGTAGAATATACTTGTTTCTGTATAATGATAGATAGTAACATTACTCAAGACTTAAGCTTTCAGGAGAGGGAGAATTTAGAAAGAATGGAAAACACTCAAACTAATAATCATTGAAATCAAACTTCGTCAAATCTAGTTGTGCTTACAATGAAGGAGAAACCTTGTTTTTATAGGCAAAGTAAGGGCATGAAAGTAAAACTCTTAAGAGACACACTCATTACAACTTTAAAAAAGAAAGTAACTTTAAAGTACAATCATTACACCTTTAATAAAGCTACTTTGAAAAAGTAAACAACTTTCTAAAAAGCAAACAATATGATGATAAGAAAGAATCTTGTACACTGGTTTGTGGGTCACAAAAATTCTCTTTCATCAAAAGACTCAAAAGCAAACTTCTAAAAAGACGAGTCATTCTTTAGAGGGCTAAAGTGAGGTCATCATCACAGGTAAATTTTTTTGTCAAAGTCATATCTTTATCAAATTGCTCAAAAAGATAACCAAGATTTGTGAATTGCCAAGCAAAAACCCAGGACTAGAAATAAAAGTGGGCTCGAGGATTGGACTGGATGGTTTGCTTGAAGTTGTCGAATGTCGATATATAAGACAAGGAACTTCACCAGCTTAAATGTTGATGACATTAAAGGGAGTCAACCATGTCCATTGTGCAAGAAGAGCAATGTTTCTAAAATAATGACCAAGGAATATACAAATATTCAAAGGAGGTTGACTCGGCAATTGATTGAGTTGGTCTAAGAAAGAATGTAATTCTCCGATTAAATGTGTACCTTTTGTAGATCAATCAAGGGTAATTTGCCACTGCTGAAAATGATTTAGGGTACACAAATGACCAGAAACACTCATACAGTAGGGACGATGAATTATATAAATAGCATAAGCTATAAACGGTGATGAATCAAGATTTGAGACATGCCAATACACCATTTGGGTCTCAAAAAAACTTGTGAAGAAAAATCATAGCAAATCACTTAAACAACAAAAAAATAGAAGTCATATCCATTTTTTTCGTTTCTCAGTTTATTCATTATAATTTTTATTACCGTTACGCCCTGAGAACAATCATAGCTGAATTAACAAAGCAGACCCTTATTGAGTATGATAACAACTCACGCAAATAAATCACCAGAGACATTCACGATTTCAATTATGAATCAAATAGCTAGGAGTCAAAATCCATTACCACGAAATAAAGGACAGGGTTTGGCCACCCCCATCAGCGTCAAAACCATGACCTTCACCTCTACCACCAGAATTTCCACCACCGCCACTGCCACCAGGAGAGCCCCCAAGTCCACCACCACCTGAGCCAACATCAGAAACAGCCAAAGTTCGAAACTTTTCAAAACCCAGTTGCCTAAATCCCGTGTTGCAATGTCCTACGTCCTTAAACACAGCTCCAAGAGAAGAATTCAGCCGATTAGCACACAAACTATCAGAAGAAGAAGAACAACAAACCCTGCGTGCATTAGTTTGAACACGATTCAAGCAAAGCTGAGAATTTGAACCGAGCTGCAAACAGTATCTGGGTGAAAACGACAGAAAACCGCATGAAAATGTGGACCTTCGGGTAAGAGATAAAGGATTGGACACAATTTTTGCCATGATTAAAAGGGCTGGTTCTTTTAGGAGATGGGAACTTTTGGATAAGTTTTGCAACTGAATTGAGATGATGGGGTTTAGGCTGAAGCAGGGTTTCGGCAGCAGAAATCGTTAACACACAAAGAACCAATCCGACAAATGAGGCTGCAAGAAGCAGAGTGTCAGTGTGGCCCCTCACTGGCGTTTCTGGAGCTTATGCATGTGTCTTAACTCTTTTTAAGGTCTTGTTTTCTGATCATGCAGGTGATGGGCCATATTTCTTCCAATTAACAAACCAGATTTCTCATATTATATAAATAGGAATTGAAACCAATCCCTTTAGGTATTTCAAATAATATTAACATAAATTTTTTGAAAACTTTTTAATTTGAGGAAGAGATTTTTTTAAAATATTAAAATTTTTATAATGTAAAAATTTAAAATTTGAAAAAATTAATTAAAAAATGAAAATATTAATTAAATTATAGAAACTAACTTCAATTCAACTAAATTATTATAATCATTTATAATATCAAGTTACATTTTAATATTTTTAAAACAATTAAATTACTATTTTGTTAGTTGCTAATATATAAATTAATATTTAAATTTATGAAACAATAACATAATTTAAAATAATTCCATTAAATATTTTTAAAATAATATTTTTGAAAAATATTTTCATTTTATAATATTTAAATCATTTTTAATTATTATCATAATTGAATCTTATTTGAAATATAGTAAGTATCATCTTAATGTCATTATCTAAGTTAATAATATTTCAAATATAGGGTTAGTAATGGGTCAGATCTCACAATATGTATTTAAAGTTGAGTAACTCGTAACTAAGGTTTTAAAAACCGAATCGAACTGTCTAGTCCGACTGAAAAAATTGTGAACCGATCAGTAGTTTGGTTCGATTTCACCTAATAACTTTTATATATAAAAACTAGTCAATTCAAAAAAATTTCGGTCAGACCGAATGGTCTAATCCAATTTTTAAAAACTTTGCTCGTAACATAATCAAATACGAAACTTTAGACTCAATTTCGAGATTGACTTTAGATAGCCTAAAATTCGATCTAATGTAAGTTAAATATGATTAAATTTATTTTTATTTTTAAAATTTAAAATACATTATTTCACTTAAAATTTTCAAATTTTAGACTAGATTAAGTCTATTATAAAGAAAATTTTGATTTTGATTTTAATCCAAAATTTAGTCAACTCAAATCGTACTTATTAATATTGAGCCGGTCAGGGCCAAATCGAATCTGAGGCGGCCCAAAATTTAGTAAACTCACCGATCGGGCCCAAACCGAAATCGGGGCGGCCGAAAGTGCATTGTACCGTACATCCGGGAGTAAAAGAATGCAGATATTAGTTTCTACTCCGAATGAACATAAAAATAATCTCCAAATGCGACACCGTCTGGGTTAATTATACATTGATTAAGAAACGGACAAGTCAGGA
>JANVCL010000212.1:1630406-1644103 GCA_026546855.1 Erythroxylum incrassatum | reverse complement strand
ATGAACATAAAAATAATCTCCAAATGCGACACCGTCTGGGTTAATTATACATTGATTAAGAAACGGACAAGTCAGGAGTTCTAATGAATGGCGCCTCTTTTGTCTTCTCTTCTCTTCTTTCAACCACTACGCTAGGACGCTACGCCTGCAAAGATCGCTCCTTTTACGTGATCTTTGCTTCCTTCTTCTGATTTCTCCATTACCCATTATCCGAACCAGTTAAGGTAGTAAATTCATGTTAATAATTTCTTCATGCGTTTCTTTCTTTCTTTGGCTCAGTCAACTGATTGATTTGTCTTGAGATATGAATTTGGTTGCGTTGTGAAGATTTTTCAAGTGACTAAAAGTATGTGAATGCATTTTATTTCGTAAAGGACCAATGCCCTTTATTATTTTCTTGTTCATCTTTTTGAAATTTTCTTTCTTTCGGATTGATGTTAAGTTCTGTTTATGGAATTTGCTCTGAAATCCGTACATTTGTAGGTGGGCAATGACGTTGCCTTCGGAATCATGGATGAAGGAATTAGGTGAGGCATCGAAACTAGCGGAGGAAGTCAACGGCATGATTTCCGGGAAGAATTCTGTTGCTGCTTCAGGACAAGGGACACAGAGACATTTATCGACTACTCGAAGGAAGATCACCATTCTCAGAACAAAGCTTGATGTTTTACAGTCTCTTTTGCCAGAACTTCCGAAGAAACAGATAATGTAAGTTTCCAATACTCATATATCTTTGGTATGTTATGGTCAATGTAGAAAATTTTTTATATATGTGAAAATGAGAAGATTTTGTTAATTTCCTCTTATCTCTCTATTGGATGATGGTGTTTCAAGTTCTTGTTAAACCTGAGGAAACTTCATGCTCAAGAGTGGAGGAGAACTGTTTAGACATTAATCTCTTATTGTATCTTTTACCTGCTTTTGTCTCTGCTCCTAAAAGTATTGTTGCTATTATTTTAGACAGAAGTGGGAAAGAGATGAATCGAAGACAAGACATGCTGAAGAATTTGAGTTCGAAAGCTAACCAGATGGCAACTACTCTCAACATGTCCAGTTCTAACAGAGATGATTTAATGGGCCCTGATAAGAAGTCAGAGGATGTTATGAACAGAGCAACTGGCCTGGATAACCAAGGTCTTGTTGGCTTTCAGAGACAGATTATGAAAGGTAATACATTTGGCAATTGGCATTTTCTTACTTGTAGCGAGTTTAATTTCAAGATTTGTGAGTTTATGATTCGGATTTGCTGCATATTGAGCAGAGCAAGATGTTGATCTGGGAAAGCTGGAGGAGACGGTGACTAGTACCAAACACATTGCTTTAGCCATTAATGAGGAGCTAGGCCTTCACACTAAGCTCCTGGTGGGTACTGATAATTGTTTTACTATTTTCAGTTTGTATAATCTTCCTGTCTCTCGGAGCAGTTTTTGGCAGAACTAATTGCAGCTTAACTTTATTTCTGTTTCTCCTAAACATTGCACTTGCAGGAGGATTTGGATGAGCGGGTAGATGAAACAAACTCCCGTCTAAAGGTTAGCTTAAATCCATATGTATAAAACCCTACAGACATGCTTTCTTGTCTTTTTTAGAAGCTCTATGAAAAAATGGTGGTTTTGGTTCGATATTATCCAAGTTGGAATTGGAAGACAAGAGTAGGCTAGATAAATCAATAGATAATCTTGTTCCTATTGAAATATGAGTGTAAGTGAAGACCTGATTATAAACAATACAAATCAAAATGCCCATAGTTTGAGCAATAGCGAGATCTCGAATTACTGATCAATTAGACGAAGATCGAGATATGCAGAATTTCAAAGTTGATGACACTTTTTTAGTTAGGAATGATAATAGAAACAGTTATTGCACATATTTTGATATTGAAAATCAAGTTTTTTAGATTAACAAACATCATTGATTAGCTTGTGAATTAACATCCACATTACTGATAGGTTATTGAATTCAGACCACTGCTGTACCATTCTGAGAGTCTAAATGAACTTTGTGATTTAACTAACCTAAAACTTCAATGATTATATAATCTAATCGCGTATTTGTCTATTGTCTTTTGAACAGATGGTGCAAACGAAGTTGGCTTTTCTGAATAAACGAACCAAAGGTGGTTGCTTTTGCTCAATGTTATTGGTCATTGCCATTGTCATTATGGTTCTTGTCATATGGGCACTAATCAAGTACCTGTAGCTTGAAGCTTAGAACTATTGTAGCCTTCCTTTCCTGTGTGTGTGGCCTTGTATTAACTTTATCGAGCATGTATTGCCACATTACAAGAAATGAGTTTGCTTCTTGTTGCATGGAGAGATGTGGATGATAAGGCATTGATGGATAATATAATGAGATTAAATGCTTCTTATACACTTTTTCACTTGCTTCAATGGCCATTGCAATATTTGGCAAGCATACGATCCTTGTTATGGTTAATTGAGTCTAGCCGAGATAGGGCATAAGTTCTTCTTTTTGACTTATTTTTCAAATAAAATGACATTATTTTATTAAAATATAACCCATGTTTTAAATAAAATAACGTCTTTGTATTAAAATTTAACAAAATAACATCATTTTAATTAATAAATTATTTTAGCCGACTTTCTTGAACTCAATTTTTACCTAAAATTCGATCAACTTGAACTTTAAATATTGACTTCGAGCCAATTTGAAAAGCCAACCCTAATCCTTGTAAGATGAATTCAGTGGGACACAATTAACATTTACCTTTCGCATAATTATTGTTTCTTAAAAATGGTGAGTCTACTTGATTAAGATTTTAGGAAAAGAAGATGGATATGTACAAATTTCAATCTTTTTATAGACAATACCATTCCATCAGTCGCTGTGGTCTTGGTTTTTGTTTTATTACAATGGAGTTCGAATTGAAGCATTTCAACTTTTGTCCCTTGAATAGATTCCACGTCGAGAGTCTGCTTAGCTTTTACATGCAAGAATCCGAGAGAATGAAAGGGCAGACACAGATCATGGTAAGCTGGTTAAAAGACAAAAACAAATGACTAGCAGAGTCAAACACCACGATTGTTTTCTGGAAGAGGGTTAGAGCCCTGTCAAATGGATGCCTGTGCCAAAAGATGCTTCAACGAAATGTCCAACTATCTCTTCTTCTTTCCCTTCCCAGACTTGGATGATGCAGTAGTTGATGAGGATGTGGCTTCCTGCTTCTTGGTTCTCCCGGGATGTCTGGGAACCAACTCCGCGACATGAAGCATCAGTTGTTTTTCTACAACGTAACCGAGTCAGCAAGATAGAGGTAAGTTCGGAGAAAGAGAGAGATGATAGATTATACATAAGGCAGTCAAATTGATATTCAGAGCATTGTAGCACTTCAATCATTAATAGTACAACACTGAGCATTTTATCATCTTTCTTTCCCTTGAATTAGAATAATAATGTTGTTTCAAGCACTTCAATTCTGTAAGACGAGCAAGGTAGCTTCTGTGCATCTTCTCATACAGTAAGTCCACTAGATTGATACCTATAGTCCAGCTACCAGAAATGCATATTCGAAATGATGATCTAAATCTCCCTAGGTGAAAATTTTAAGCAGATATTCACATATTAAAATTGGCAATGCATTTCAAATCAGAATTTCAAATTGGCCAACTAAACCATTACACACGGGTTATCTCGCTATGCTGTTGTATTTCAAAGGTCTCTATACAAAAAAGAAAGAGATAAAAAGAGACAAGAAAAACAAACTCTTATCAACTTAGAGTAACTGAAAATGAAAGTCAATGACGATAAGTTTAATTGATAACTTGATATTCTGAGGATTTTCTAAAGTATCGTGAGGCTAAAGCTTATTCTTCTCTTAGATGTTCTACTTCATTTCCCACAAATGTTACTCCCAACCTGTTCTCAAAGTCATAAATTTTCAAACCCTAAAATCCGTTCTCAAATAGTATGATGCAGTAATTAAGCCTTTCCTACGTCAATAACACTTCTGATACAACAGGATCAGGTTGGAGAACATTATCCACAATTGCCAATCACAATCATATAAACTGAAAAATCAGCTTCTAAGAATGGGAACTAAAATTAGGAAACAAGTTTAGAAGAATTGCAGGAAATCAGGAAAAAGAATGAACTTACTATTATGGATTGCAGGATTGTAGAGAGTACCATCTTCCCTTTTCAACAAAACCCGCACTCGCCCTCTTTGCATGAAATCACGCGGATATGCTTTATCGAGCTAGGATCACAAAAAGGAAGATAGTAGTTACTCCCAAATACAATCAAAGAAATAGCACAAAACAGCATAGCATATTAGCATATCATATAAAAGATATAAACCTCAATAGCAAAGGGGACTTTGAGATGGTTGCAGCAATCGCCAATCTCCACACAATTTGGATTTTCACATGCCTTAGCTGTGCTGATTCTCCTGCCTTCAGCTAGGGTTTTGTTCTTATTTATATAAACTGGATACAGCACTGCCCATTTCTTTATATTAGGGACACTTCCATCCATCATCTGATTCATATACAAAAATCAAACCATTTACGCCTCAGCTTATTGAAATGAATAAAAAAAAACAAGAAAACATACAATCACAGACTGCATCAAAATTAGGAACAAAGAATGATTCATGACAAACAACTACAGTAAAGTGTAGAGCACTACAGATTAGATCCAATAGCCTATGTGAAATAACTGAAGAATGAAATATCTTAACCATTAAACTCTAAATGAAGGTTTAGTATTCATGCTTGCTATTCGACGAGATTTTACTCGCAACCCAACATCTAACAACGAAATCAAATTAAAAAAAATTTGGGATCATAAGATCTCAGTCGCTCTTATGAAGAAAAGAACAAATCTTTCTTACATGAAATTTGAAATTCTGAAAACCCCCAAATCAGTTTATCCTAAAATCCAATTGAAAGCATAGGAAACTGAAAAACGGTACAACTAACCACAATATGAAGAGGTATTGCAGAGACCCAGGGAGAGAAGTAAGCGATAGGGTAGAGCAAACGGATATTGTTATGGAGTGGGGCTTCAGGTTAAGGTTTGTGTTTGGTCCTTGATCTGGTGTCGTTTAGGACAATGAAGAGAAGGATGTTGACCACCCAAAGAAAATAAAGTTCTACTTAATCAACAGGTTAGTGAACTTGGGGATGACAATGGGGATCGACGGAAGCTTTCCCACGCTCCAGTGAAATAGAGTGGAGTCGAGGCCGCACAGGAGGGTCTTGTTTAGTCGATTAGACTTATTGGACCATTAGGCCCACTATTTAGCCCCAATTTTTTTCTTCTAATTTTTAACTTAATTCGAATCCAAAAAAATCATTATGACAAGTCTCGGGTCATTTGAGGATGACCCGAGAGATGTTTTTATGAATGATTTTTTTTGAAAGTGGGTTTAATTATATAGATAAACCAGCTTCACAATTTAGAGTATCTAATAAAAACACGGTTGATCGCAACTAAATCTATTGAGGAATCAAGTAGCAGCTTGAGCTAACATGTGTGCTACCCTATTAACATACTTAGGAATCCAGGTAAAAGTAAAAAACTGAAAACCTGCAACTGTAGCTTGGCACTCGGGCATAAGCACTCTCAACTCATTGATGCCTATGCTGGATCCATGGAAACATTGCACCAGTTGAAGGCAATTGGTCTCCACCTCCACCGATTGAACTCCTGTGAGTATCATCCAAGATAGAGCCTCTTTGAAGGCTATAGCTTCGGCCATAAGAGGGGTGTAAAATGCATGGGAAAATCCGGAAAAAACTTCTAAGAAACTGACCCCTATGACCTCTTAAAACGACACCATACGACCGTGTCCCCTGTACATTGTGAACTGCAGCATCAAAGTTGCAATTTACAGCGCCAGCAAGTGGGCCTGACCAGCGGGTTACTAGTGCAGTCACCCCTAATGGTGTACTGGCAACGCGCCGCTGGACTTGGGCAGTTGTCCATTCTTCTAAGGCTCGGTGTGATGATGCCACTATGGCCCGTGGATCAAGTCGATAATGATGCCATATGAAGGAGTTGCAGGCTTGCCATATGTGCCATAGCAGGACACAAGCCCGACGCACCTCATCTCCCCGTCCCTTTGAGAGATCCTGCAAAAAGGTAACAAAATTTGGAGTAACAGGATGTAGAGGTAATAGATCCCAATAGTCTCAAACACGGACACAATGTAGTAAAGCATGGGATATGGTTTCCTGCTCATCACAAAAAGGACAGATGTCCGCTACGGCCAGACCTCGACGCCTAAAGGTGGCCCTCACCGGGAGAATCCCCCTACAAGCTCACCAAAGAAATTCCATTGATTTGGCGGGGATGGATAGATTCCATAGCTGCTTCCACGAGCCGACACATTCCTCAGAAACCATGAGGCTTAGCCTTGTAAGGGCAACTTTATAGCCAGACTTTGCTGAGTAAAAGCCATCTCTCGTAAAATGTCATATCAGCTTATCAGTGTGATTTCATTCATAAAAACATTGTTTTAAAATTTTAACAATAAAAACTTAAATTGAATTAATTTCGATTACGTTTTGGGTCGAGCCCAAGCAAAAAAAAAAAGAATTTCAGGATGAGTTAACTGCTATCTTATCAATATTTTTAAAACTAAACCGAAAATTAAACCGGTAAAATAAGAAGTTTAAAATTTAAAATGTTTGACTAGTTAAAATTAATTAAAGATTTAAAAATTTTAAAGAATTATTGAAAAATTGCCTTGATTATCAAAAAATATAAAGTTTAATTAAAAAATATTGTTAAACATAAATTAATTAGTTTATTTTAAATTATAAAAATTGATTAGTTTAAAAAAGACTGATTAATTAATAAACTAATTAATTAAAAAAGGTTAATCTAAATTGACAAAAAAATTAAAAATTGAAATTAGCCGACAATCCAGTCAGTTGACTTTTTTTTTCATCTTTCGTACCTACTACCTACATAACGCACCTACCGGTGTGTTTAGAAAGCGTAAACGAACACCGAGCACTGGCCGCTTTTGTGAGGGATTGGCTAGGATCAAATCGTAATTCAATCCTCTAATAATAGTCGGGTTTGCGACTGGGTGCGCTTGGGGTTGGGGCTCAACCTTTTGAGATCAAGAAAGCGTAAACGAAGACAATGGATGTCCTTCTCTTGAGCTTTTCAGCTCCACTCTCCTCTTCTTTATTCAGAAGTTCGTATCTTTTCTCATCAACGAAGAGAGTTGCTGTTTTTCCCAGTGAGTGTTCCCTTTTCTCTGGGGAAGGATTTGAACTCAAAGAATTTTCTTGTATTGCGGAGATTGATATGATTTTTCAAGTTAGCTTGATAACTACATTGTATTGTGTCATGGAGGGACTTTTGATCGTTACATTGGAATGAACAATCTCACTTCAAGTTGGCTTCTTTTCGATTGTATATATCTTACTGTGTTGTTTACCTTTTCTGGGTTTGTTTCAAACATGAAATTTGAATCATTGAGGATTACTTAGGAGATGATTGTAGAAGATGGAATAGGCTAGAGTAGGTCGCAGTTATGGCTTTGTGATTTTTTTTTTGATGATGTTATTAAATGCTTACCGTCTTTGAACAGGCAGGTCCCAGGTGAAACCCATTGATATATGCTTAAAACCTGTCAATAGTCTATGCACTTTGGTTCCCATTTGCACTAGGAAAACCAGTGCGGTGGCCGATAAGTCATCTTCTGAGATTGAGGCAACTGGCCCAGAAATTGAGGACCCCAAGTCTGATGACAGTGATGATGAAGAGGGTATTCTGCTAAACAAAGTTCCTTTGGATTCCAAGCTGCAACAGAAGCTTGAGCATAAGTTGAGGTTGAAATTGGCAAAAAGGATAAGGGTTCGAAGAAAGAAACTTGTTCGCAAACGGAGGATGAGGAGAAGGGGACAATGGCCCCCTTCAAAAGTAAAGAAGTTGAAGAATGTCTAACCCTTATGTCCTCTCATTTTGCAGGTAAACTGCTTGTATTCCTTGATTTGGTGATGCATCTTGTTGTTTTGGTATTAAATTTGTTTATATTGATTCCTTTTTATAGAGAAAAGTAGTCTTTGCTAAACTGAGATTTCTCTAACTCTTTCTTTTGGTAATTAATGAGGCTTAGTAAAATCATACAAACTTCAGCCACTCAGTGCAGTGAGTAGTTTATGATAAAGTTGAGATGATGGTTCCCCTGTTTAGACCACAACTTTATGGAAAGCATGAAAACCAGAATATTCTTTGCGAAGGCTTTGAGAAAATGAGTTTCATTTGCTGACACTAAATGATACAAAGGTTGAGGTTTAGAAGAATTGACTTGGTGGAGGGAAGTACAAGAAAGTACTCAATGCTTAGGAAAGAGGCTATTAGTTGAAACATTAGATTTTAAGAAAAGGTAAGATAACATACTTGAGACTGTAGTAAGAAAAGAGAGAAACGACTGGAAGAACTACTTAAGAATGTATGGAATCTTGTGTATAATACAAATTGACAAAGCAGTTGTACTTGTCATAATATCAGATTCTTTTGCTGTTTCATTGTGCATTCTTCTTTCACTTCTTCTGCTCTAGGAAGAGGAGCATAATTTGTGCTATATGAGAAGAGATTCTAGTTTAGTGAATATGAATTTCCCAGTAAGGTCGAGTTACTTGTATGCTTGCTTGCAGTATGATGAACCATATTTGTCCCCTTATTTTGTTTGTGTAGAAGCATGTACTGTGGTGTAGGTTTACTTCGATGGAATGTTGCTGTATATGGCGTCTTTCACTTAAAAACCGGCATCCTGGAAAGCGCTTCATAAAATTCTTGGTGAGAAAAGTGTTCAATGTTGGAAGTTTTTTCGTAGAAACCCCTTTGCCTAGTGATCATTATCTAGGTAGAAGTTAATGTCTCCTTTACTAACTGTGTCTCACTCACTCTTTTCTGTTAATGATCAATCCATTACATCTCTTCTTCTGCAATAACCTTCTTTACAAATACATAGACGAAAGGATTTTAATTTGCCTCTGTGAAATAAATGAATGTGATTAGTGGATTGACGTCATTATACAAACAAACTTGTTTTGAGTTGTTTTTACCTCAGTATCTGGTGATTTCTGTCTCCATTTGTTCCTGTAACTTTCTTTGTTTGATGCAACAGATTAATCTGGTGCAAATATCCAAATTTGCTCCATCTTTCTGTAATTTCTCGATTCAAGTTCGGTTTTGTTTGCAGTGAAGTGGCCAGATTCTGCATTAATATGGTAATTGTGAATATTAGACAGCAGTTATTGTGTAGTAGATAAACATCAGTAGAAACTTTAGGCTGAGCTTGCTTAGCCATTCTTTGTCCTATATGGATATCTTGAGCTCGCTTGGTCTTTAAATTTCTAGTTTTAAAGTGTTCTTCAACAACTTAGTTAAGAGGGTGTGCTGAGTATGGAAGTTGTTTGCCTCATTTGGACATTACCTTAATTTTTATGAAATTAACAATCGTTTGGCAATAGGCCGGCCCCGACTCCTTAAGACTCGAGCTCAAGTCTTAAACTTTTCTTAAAGTCAAAGTCAAAGTCAAAGTTAAAGTCTAAGTCGGAGTTTAAGCAATGTTTTAAAAACCAGACCGAACATCGAGCCGATCGCGGGAAAGGTTTAAGGTTAGAGGTTCAACCGGTGGTGAACCACTATAAAACTAGTATATAATAAATAAGAAGTAAAACTTATAAGAATAAGTAAAAATAAAAGATTTTATTGAAATAAAAATACACCAATGTCTATTATTATATAATGAATTAATCATAAATAAATATGAGTCTAATATAAATATTAAAATAACAATAAAAATCAAAATTGTATTTCTGAAGGAGGTTGTGTCTCATCATCGTCAAAAGCTCAAAATTCTTCAACGCTATTTAAAGATTCGTAAACTACGCTTTTATCTATGTGTTACAAAAGTTGATATGAAATAGAGTTCTAAATGTTACAAAAATTGATATGAAACAGAATTCTAAATGTTACAAAACTTATCACTACCAGAAATTGATATGAAATAGAGCTCTAAATATTACAGAAATTGATATGAAATAGAGTTCAAATGTTACAGAAATTAATAGGAAATAAAGTTCTAAATGTTACAGAAATTGAAACCTTGTGAAAATCTGTAGTTTTGTACAGTGACAAATCGGACGGATGGTTCAAATTATTTACTTCTAATTTCAATGTAATTTGTTATTTATGAAGAAATCACTCAAGACCAGCAAAATTTCCAATCATCTCTTCCGCGGATAACTATGGAAGTTTTGTGTGTAAGTAAGCTTTGCCCTTTCTTTTAACGTTTGATAAAATAATGAAGTTCATGAGTAGTGGATGATTCGTTGATAATGTTCAAATATTTTTCCCTTTACTCCGTATTTTATTATGAGACCATTAATTTTCCTCCTCTTTAGAACCTAACTTGGACAATACGAATACGTGAATGGGAAAAGACAATTCCAAGATTTTCTCGGAAACTTCAAATATTCTATTTATTTTCAGGGTCAGAATTTATACACAAATAAAATGTTTTGAATTTCTAAAAGTGAATTTTTGATAATAGCTTTATCTAGAAAAGATGTACGTTGGGCTACATAATATGCTTTTGAGAAACAAGCTTTTAAAGTTAAAAGTGAATAAAAACACGATAGATCAAGTTTGTTGCGTATTATCAAGGTTTTAAAAATCGGACCGGACCGTCTGGTCTGACTGGAAAAAGTTTGAACCAACCAATTGTTATACATAGAGGTTATTAGGTGAAACCGAATTGGACCACTTACTAGTTCAAACTTTTTCTGATTGGATCAGACGGTTCGGTCTAGTTTTTAAAATTTTGCATCTAACAAATGTAAAGGCAAAGTAAAATGTGTTGCAATAGCAAGCAACAAACGAACAGTTACTGTTTTAGCAACTGGTGAAAAACTATTAGTAAATTCAATTCTCTCAATTTGATGATATCCTTTTGCAATTAACTCAGCCTTATAAAGGTCAATAGTCTCATCAAGCTTAAGTTTCACCTCATAAATCCACCTGAAACCAATGGCCTTCTTACCATCTAGTAAAGAAGTTAAAATCCAAGTATGATTGGATTCTAATGCAGCCAACTTTTACTGTATAGCTCTTACCCAATGTACATTAGTTCTAGCCTAATGATAAGATTAAGGTTTCTAAATATTTGAAACATTTTCCAAAAATGATACGTATGTGGACGTAAGATGTGGGGTAGGTATAAAAGGAAAGGTAGAAGGAGTATAAGTCGATGAACTACAACCTAAATATGAAGTCAAAACATTGTTGGTGGTTGCTTGAGGCACAAAATCATTTAGCCAAGCTGGTTTATGTGATATTCTAGTACTCCTACGCAACTCAGGAGTGATAGTAACAGGAAATATTGAAGAATGAGAAGATGAAGATTTCGGGATGTATGTATCAGTGTTTGAAACTAGTAAATTAATAAGAGAACTGTTAATACCCGAAGGTAAAGCATCAAGAACATCAGAAGGCTGATCAGCTGGAATCAAAGGAAGTGGAATAACTGGTGTGGGATTAGGCGAAGACTGATAAGGAAAAGTATTTTTATGAAAAATTACATCTCTAGAAACAATAACAGAATGAGATTCCAGATCAAACAACTTATAGGCCTTTTGTCTATGGCTATATCCCAAGAAAATAACTTATATGCCCTCGGATTAAACTTATCCTTATGTGGCTGAACATTTGTGGCAAAACAAAGACATCCAAAAGATTTTATATGATCATACTTGGGTGGATAATCATATAAAATCTTATAAGGTGTTTTCCATCTTAGAAGAGAAATAGGAAGCCTATTTATAAGATAAGTTGCTGTAAGTATAGAATTACCCCAAAATTGTTTAGGTAAAGAAGCTTGAAACAAAAGAGCCCGAGCTATTTGTAATAAGTGTCTATGTTTTCTCTCCACTATCTTATTATGTTGTGGTGTATAAACAACGACTTATGATGTAAAATTCTCAAATCCTCAAACATTTTTTGACACTCCCCACTTAAGAACTTAGTTCCATTAACTGTTCTTGTGATCTGAACAGACTTCTGAAACTGAGTTCTTACCATCTTTAAAAAACTATCCAAATAACCAATCACCTGACATTTATGAGTCATCAAATATGTCCAAGTTGTTCTAATGTAATTATCCACTATTGTCAGAAAATATGTCCCACCAGAATGTTGATTATAGAGACGCCAAATATCAACATGCACTAATTAGAAAATAGAAACAGTCCCGTCACCGACTTCACTTTATTAAATAAACAAAAGCTACTCATAAAGTTAACAATTGCAAGCCAACAGCACAACCCCAATAATTAACATGTGGACCCATCAAGGATGCATTTATCTAATCCTAGGTTTTTCCTAAGAGTCGAGATAGCTAGATCTGAAGCAAGAATGACTCTCAGTCAAGGAAAGTACATACGGGATCTTCTACAAGAGAATAACATGCTTCACTGCAAGCCATGCGTGACGCCTATAGTACCAGGAAGAAAAATTACCGTCAATGAAGGGGAGCTTCTCAAAGACCCAGAGTACTACAGGGGGATCGTTGGAAAACTGCAATACCTAAGCTTTACAAGACCGGATCTCACCTACATCACACAGTAACTCAGTCAGTTCATGAAAGCACCGAGACAACCACACTGGGATGCCATTAAACACGTACTAAAATACCTCAAAGGAACGCAAGATCAAGGATTATTTTACGCAGCAGACTCAGATATAAGACTCATCGCGTACTCAAACTCTGACTGGGCGAGTTGCGTCTTCAGCCGACGATCCCTAACCGGCTTTTGCGTGTTCCTTGGCAAATCCCCCATCTCCTGGAAGACAAAGAAGCAAACCATAGTCAGTCGGTCCTCAGCCGAAGCAGAGTACCGAAACCTAGCTTCAACCACGTGCGAGCTCAAATGAGTCGTTCAGATCTTGAGCTGTTTCCAAATACAAAATCAAGAAGCCATACATCTATTTTGTGACAGTCAAGCCGCGATTCACATATCAAGAAACCCCATCTTCCACGAACGCACCAAGCATCTGGAGATAGATGTCCATCTTGTTTGTGATGCGGCGAATCTAGGATTCATCTGTCTTCGACACATTCGAAGCCAACAAGTGGCTGACTTATTTACGAAGCCTCTCACAGCACGCGCCTTCACCAATCTACTTCTCAAGTTTGGATCCGTCGTCTCCTCCGGAGCTCCGACTTGAGGAGGGGGTGTTAAATGACACAGAGATAAATCTAGCTCCAATTGCTCCAATTGGGTTCATCTTTGGGTCATGGACTATAACGCCTGGAGCGTGGGCCACATCATCAGCTGATGTCCTTGCAAGGACCACAACACTCACAAAGCATCACACATACTCCTTTTATTCAGTCCTTTTGTACAGGTCCCTTTGCTGTATTTTTGCTAGTTGTACAGTGTCCTTTTCTGTTAGAGCAGACAGTGACCTAGCCAATAGGATGAATAATGTTAGTATAAAATCCCTTCCTGTTCTCTCATAAAAGTATGAATGAAATACCATCGTTTCATCATCTTCCTATACATCTTTTCAAAAACTAAATATAGTTGCTTCTTCCTTTTGGAAATTGTTCAACAGATATGGACATATAATAAATGAGTTTAGGACCTAAATCAAGGATTTGTACTCAGGAGAGGAACTCAAGGTATGATAAAAATACTTGAGAACCA
>JANVCL010000212.1:1609186-1628640 GCA_026546855.1 Erythroxylum incrassatum | reverse complement strand
TCACTATTAATATATTAATAGTGTTAAAATTTATTTTATCACTAAGTTTTGTCACTAAAAGCCTATGAAATTTGGCGTCAAAATAATTTTGGCAAGATTTAATAATAATTGTGACAAAACATATGCTGGTAACTAATATTTTCTATTTGTTGTAACAAAATTTAGTTTGGTCACTAATATTTTTTCTTGTTATGACGAAACGGTTTATCGTCACACAATATTTTACTTGTTTTGATGAAAACTTTTGTCAATAAATATTCAATTAATCAGTGTCTATTTAATATTGTCACAATAACAAAACTATAACTATAGTCACTACTATTTGTAATTTGTTGACAATTTTTTTGTGCCTAAGTATTATTTCGTCACAGATATGAGTTTTGATTGATACTATTATTTGGATTAACCGTGATGATTTATTTTTTTATCACTAATATAATGAGAATTGTGACAATTTAGTACCTCCACAATTAAATTGTCACTATTAATATATTAATATTAAATTGTCACTATTAATATATTAATATTGTCAAAATTTCTTTTATCACTAAGTTTTATTATTAAAACCTACGTACTTGTTATAATGAAAACTTTTGTCAATAAAAATTCAATTAGTTAGTGTCTACTTTTCCTTTTTTGTGAAAGAAAATAATAAAAATATAAAGAGGGAGAGGTTGCTAAATTGTGAGATCATAAGTTTTAATTTCAGAGTAATTAGGTTGTAAGGTTATGATTGTCTAAGTTGGTTATAAGTGATTTTGTAATTTGTGGGAGTGTTTTTTTAGTTTTTTTAATATTTTTGGCGGACTAAATTGAGTAGACATAAATGTTAAGTATTATTACTATTATTATTATTATTATTAAAAATAAAATTATTATTCTTATTATTATTGAATATTATTATAAAATTTCTACTAAATTTATCAATTTTTATTCTTAATTATTTTATTAAACTTATTATTATTATTATTATTATTGTTGTTGTCGCTGCTATTATTGTTATTGTTATTATTATTATTATTATTATTATTATTATTATTATTATTGTTGTTGTTGTTGTTGTTGATGTTGTTACTATTATTATGTTTTTATTAAAATTATAAACTTAATTTTTAAAATTAAATATCTAAATTCTTGGTTTCTAGGTTTGGTTTCGTTGTTTTGGGTTCATCATCTTTGCTAGTTGTAAGCCTATATAGATCTATTGTTTTCTGCCAAAAAACCTATCTGGTTGTTTTAAGTTTCCAACTTTATCGTTCCCCTTGAACATGCCGTTTAGCTCTTGCCATTTTTGAGTTTTAGTGGGCCTTTTAGATTCTATATAAAGTTTGCATTTTTTTTATCTGTGTACTAGGTTTGTGAGGAAACGGAGGTTGAGGAAAAAGGGACGATGGCCTCCTTCCAAAATGAAGAAATTGAAGAATGTTTGATCTTAGACTTGGGTTTTCTTGCAGGTATTTTGCAAGCTTCCATTTGTGTTTGATTCTGTAATGGATAAAAGTGATCAAACTTGGTCTGACGATTGAACTTTAGATGGTTTAAAGAAATTACATTTATGTACTTATTTATGCAATTCATCTGCAATTTGATCCTCCCAATCTTGGGAAAGCATTTTCTGATAATGGTTGATTGGATTTATCGGAAATTTTGATATCTTGCTTCACAAGACCTCGAGAGACTTGGAACTGCTTAATGAGTATTTCGATCGTACAGCCACTTTGATTGTTGCAGCAAGCTGGAGAATGATGTGAATTGTATAATCTGCAGTTCAATGTGACCTTTCCACTTTAACTCTGTCAACTCCTGAACCTTTATCACTAGTTCGTAAGAGATGATGTTGTGATGAATGAGACTGCTTGATTGGTCATCCTTCACAGATTACGATCACACCATTGTTAAACCAAGTTCACTACTGATCATCTCTTCTTTACATTAGACTAGTAGTTCCAACTCGTTCCGTGTCACATACCGGTACGAGGCGAACTGATGATGATGATAAAAGGGATATCAAGTTGACAATGGCGCGATGCACGTTGAACCATCAATGGTGAAGCCTCTAACCTTGATTGCAAATCCTTTACAGATTACTATCACGCCATTGTTAAGCCAAGTTATCTACGGATCATCTCTTGTTTAAATTAGATTAGGAGTTCCAACTCGTTCCGTACCGGATACTGTTACGAGTCAAATTGATGATGATGATAAAAAGGATATCAGGTTAGTGAAGCAGTAGCCCTTCTGAATGAGAGACAATGTTGCAATGTCATGCTGACCCATCAAAAGTGAAGCTTCAAACCTTGATTGCAACAGAAAGCACCTTAGAAACTGAGAGTTTTTGTAGTTTTTGTCTTCTTTTTTCTGTGTTTTCAATGATGCATTTTTACAGATGATTAAAAAATTCAACAATATGGCCGATTAAACCGTAAAAATTTTAAACCGACTGATATTTTGATTTAATTTATTTTAATAACTTTTATTATTAAAAATCAATAAGTTGAATTAATTTTATAAATAAAAATCAATTAATTTTTATTAAAAATTTTTAATTAAACTTTAAATTCTTTGAAAGATAAAGACATCATTTTTTAATCATATTTTAAATTTTTTAATTTAATTCAATCTTTAAGATCATCTAAATCTTTTAAAGCTTAAATTTTTTACTTACTGATTAACTTCTAGTTTGATTTTTAAAGAATTGATTTTTAAAATTCAAGCTTACTTTTATTTTAAGTTCTAAATACGATTATTTATTCATTAAACTTCTGTAATAAGAATAGAATCCTATTTTTTATTTTTAATATAATTAAATCCTGTATTAATAAGAACAAAGTAAGATATATACATTATTTTATTACTTTTATCAATTTAATTTTCTAGATAAATAGATATATATTTATTTAAATCATATAGACTATTTCTTAAAATATTTGTAATAATGATTAAATAGTAAGATTAAAAGAATATTAATGAAGCTTGAAGTTTGATAAGGTCTGATCAAATTCAATTAAATTTATTTTTTTAATTTTTAAAAATTAAAAATGATATTAGGTTATTCAAAATGACATTATTTTACATGAAAATTTTAAATTGCTCAACTTAAAAACTCAATCAACTTATATGGAATCTATTAAATTCCAATAGACTAATTTTAAATGAGCTTTTTTTGCCATATGTAATTAGGCTTAGCAATCAAACCCAAAGTCAACTGGTCAGGCCTTTGACCAAAGGTCGGGTTGAGCCTCGAGCTTGGGCTGCCCAGGCTCGTCTTGAAGTCAACCAGGCTTCAAGTTTAGGTTATCTAGGTCGACTCGACCAATTTGAAGCTCGACAACTATAAGAAAAACAATGTCCTTTTAGAAAAAAAAGACATACGTTTATTTTTATTTAAAATAAAATAAAATCAGGTCGAGTTGGTTAAAGGTGGGCTTCCGACAGCCTGAGCCTGGTTGAGTCAGGCTTCAGGTTGCACGGGCCCCGTTGACATGGGCTTAGGCTCGACCATCTCAGTCCCAATGGGTTCTTGGGCTAGGGCTCGATTGTCTATGGCCAAATGGGCCCATGCTCGATCCGACCTATTATCACCCCTATTTGTATTTGGCTGGGCCATGACCACCCTATCTATAATTGCTGATTATATGTTATGAATGTCACAGTTTACTCATTGTGTATGTATATACATATTGAAAATAACTATGCTTGTTTTATTACCAATTACAGCTAGCTAAGAAACAAATATTGGCATATAACAAAATAAAATGACAATAAATGTTCCAAATGAAGATACCTTTATCTATTTCTTTTCCCAAAATCTATAGAGTTACCGTATGAATCGATCGGACATAAGACTTAACTTGTAAACTTGACTTGAATCTAGTAATTATGACTCGAAATAATAATTTAAAGTAATGATAATAAATTATTGATTTGAGTAGAGTTTAATTAATTCAAATAAGATTTAAGAGTTGTATTAATTTCATATATTAATAACATCCGATTAGCTTACTTGTATTTCATTTCTATTTTTAATAAATGCTTTAAAAGAAGAGCTTTTTTAAATTAAAAATTATAGTTTTTTAATAATATGAAAGAATAAATTTTTATTTATTTTAATTTATTTAAAAAGCTTCTAATTTTCATAATATATTTATAAATGAGTACTCATCAGCCAAGAAGAAACATTCCTGAGCACATACATGAAGAAACCATCTTCTCAATTAAATGCTAAAAAGCAGCATATTATTATATTAGCTGTTTTTGTTTCAATGGCGAGCTTAACTATATGAATCATTACTTTATATAGATATATATATAAACACAAACTCTTTAATCATTATATGTCATTAGACGTTTCTCTTCAGGGAGTACTAATGGCAGACCTTGTTTCTAAGTTTTCATGGCTTCTCCTACTTGGTCTCAGTACCCTTCTTCATTTTTGCCATGCATCAACTACTGATAATGCAAAGGCACGTCTGTTCTTCATACCCATTTAGCCACTAAGCTTAACTTGCATGGCTGTTCTTTGAATTTCCAGTCACGTATTATGTTCATGTTAACTGCAATTCTGTAACTTTGATCATATGTTTCCTTGGTATTTCTGATTTCTGATCTAGCTTGTGAATCAGGTTTATATAGTGTACATGGGAGACCGTCCAGATGATGATTATTCTGTGTCATCTCTTCATACCAACATGCTAGAAGATGCACTTGGAAGGTTAGGAACAATTATAATCGTCTGGACTCTGTGATGTTGTTCATCACCTAGAGTGATTTAGTCTCAGATAAAGACAAAGACTCGAACATACATTCTCTATGTCATTGCTTAATCTGATGGAGAAGTTTCTGTACTGACGGCGTTGGATTTACATGGACACTGACTTGTTTTATGGGTTTTATTCAACAGTGGGGGATCAGGGTCATTAATTTACAGCTACCAGAGAAGTTTCAATGGTTTTGCTGCAAAGTTGACAGATGAGCAGATGCAGAAACTGGCAGGTGAGTGAAACATTGCAATTCCCTGAAATTATTAGCTTGAGCATAGAATCAATCTCTGGTTTTTAGCTCTTGTCTTGTTATGTTTGAATATGTTTGGCAGCCATGGAAGGAGTGGTTTCTGTGTTTCCCAGTGAAAAGAAACATCTTCACACAACAATGTCATGGAACTTCATGGGCCTCTCCCAACAAGTCAAGAGAAGTAGAGTTGAAAGAAATGTCATTATTGCGATGCTTGACTCAGGAATTTGGCCAGATTCCCACAGTTTCAGTGATCATGGATTTGGTCCTCCTCCAAGGAAATGGAAGGGAAAATGTCAGAAGTCATCCCATTTCACCTGCAACAAGTGAGTTCTTGATATGGACCTCAACATAAGCATTCACATTACAAACAGGCAGTTTATATCTGCATAATTGTGTGTATCTTGTTCATTAAAATCTTGAAAATAGATTCTGTATACCTGCAGCAAAGTAATTGGAGCACGATACTACCGAAGTAGTGGAGCACTATTTACTGGTGATGTTGCTTCACCATTAGATACAGAAGGGCATGGTTCTCATACTGCATCAACTGCAGCAGGAAACGTCGTTAGAAACACAAGTCTTGCAGGATTTCGCTTAGGTGTAGCACGAGGAGGCGTTCCGTCCGCTCGAATTGCTGTCTACAAAGTTTGTTGGTTAGATGGTTGTTATGCTGCTGATATTCTTGCAGCATTTGATGATGCCATTGCTGATGGAGTTGATATTATCTCCATATCAGTTGGAGGGGATGTTCCAAGACCGTATTTTGCTGACCCGATTTCCATTGGAGCTTTCCATGCAATGAAGCATGGTATACTTACATCAACTTCCGCTGGAAATTCAGGTCCTACACTTGGAAGCATCACCAATTTTTCACCTTGGTCGCTCTCTGTGGCCGCTAGTACCATAGATAGGAGATTTCGGACAGCAATTAAGCTCGGTAATGGAGCAGTTTATAAGGTACGGAAGTTGGTTGATTGATTGAATCTCATTGAGTTGTTTCATCCATAAACTTGTATCCATTACATGATCTCATTATTATACTTTTCTATACAGGGGATCTCTATAAATACTGGAGGCCTTCAGCATAAAATGTACCCTACAGTCTATGGTGGTAATGCTCCGAACATCAAGAAAGGATTCAAAGCTTCTGCTTCCAGGTAACATGAGAAACTGAACATCCCACATCATTCACTTAGCATTCAAATGTTAAGTCTGATAGTAATGAAAATGCAGGCACTGCTTAAGAAACTCCTTGGATAAAACCTTGGTGAAAGGGAAAATTGTTGTCTGTGATTCAGCACGTCAAGCAGCAGCAACTGCAATGGATGCCGGAGCAGTTGGTGTAATAGTCCGAGGGAGATATTTCAAAGATGGAGCTGAGAATTTCCCAATTCCGGCTTCCTTCTTGGGGGTGACAGATGGAACTCATCTTTTCAAATATATAAAAAGAACTAGGTACTACTCCAAGCTACCAAAAATTTCATTAAGGTAATCCCATTATAGTTTCATTTGCTTCATAATGATGACTCAACAGAAAACCAACTGCAACAATATTCAGAAGCACTGAAACAAAAGATCGACATGCCCCACACATAGCTTCATTTTCATCACGGGGGCCGAATCCGATAACTAGTGATATTCTTAAGGTAAACTGGAAAGAATGTTTGCCCCATTTCTACCACTTTGCAATCTTGTTTCTTAGTTCGAACTTCCCAAACTTGTGCAGCCTGATCTAGCAGCCCCAGGAGTGGACATTTTAGCAGCGTGGTCCAAAGGTACTAGTGTAACAGGAATTCCGGAGGACCACAGAGTAGTTGCATACAACATAATTTCAGGCACATCAATGGCTTGTCCACATGCAACTGGGGCAGCAGCTTATGTCAAGTCAATTCATCCGAAATGGTCTCCTGCAGCCATTAAATCTGCTCTGATGACCACAGGTAATGTTCGAAACGGCTTACTGGCTTAGGAAGTTACACTAACAGATACCGTAACCCCGTTCGATGTGAAATTTCATATAATTTATCATTTAGCGACGCATATTCAAATAAATCAGATGAAAGTATCGAAGCAGAAAGGATAAACATTAGCAGAAATGTTGCAGGCTCACAAACACATATCAAATTAGTAAGAAGAACTGAAAAGATATAAAAGAATTAAGCTCAAACATGCACATACAAGACCTTATTCCTCTTCTTTTCTGCTGGCAGCATCTTCCATGACAGATGGTAGAAGAACTGATGGTGTTCTTTCATATGGATCAGGACATCTAAACCCTGCAAAGGCCAGGAATCCTGGTTTAGTATATGACATTGAGGAATATGATTATATTAAATTTCTCTGTGGTCAAGAATATAATGATCAACAACTCCGACTGGTCACTCGAGGAAGACAAAGCTGCTCTAAGGAAAATAGAACTGCAGTCTGGGACTTGAACTATCCATCTTTTGCTTTATCTACACATTATGGTCGAACTGTAACCCGAACTTTCCATAGAACTGTAACGAATGTTGGACAAGCCAAGTCCAGGTATAGAGTAGTTGTGAGAGCACCTAAAACCCTTCATATCAGAGTTAAACCAGAAGTTCTTTCCTTTAAGTCTCGAGGGGAAAAGAAGTCCTTTGCTGTTACTGTAACAGCAAAGATGAAGAAAGGAAGACCTGCAATCTCTGGTACTTTGACATGGAATGATGGGAAGCATCAAGTGAGGAGTCCTATTGTTGCTCATGTTACTTTCAAAACCAAATGATCCCAGAATGAGTTTCTTCTTGCTACATTCATTTTCGACCCACCGTCAAGATTACACTCATTGTACTGAATTGAAGAAGTTTGGTCCAGTTCATTATTCAGCATTAAATTCCTTTGAAGTTATATATCACATTCTTACATTTATACTTTGAATCAAAACCATCACTTAGAACTTGTAATTTGTAGATTATTACATGCATTTGACGGTTTATTCGATGCATACCCGAAAAGTATCGGGTGTAAATTCTATTCACATAGAAATAATTGTACCAGAGTTTCAGGTATTCTTGTTATTTTTCATCTTTTCCAGTGTTATAACTTGGGAGGGAGCTTGAACCCCATCGACAAAACTTCCTCTTGAACCTGCTTCAGTCTAAACTTTGGGTTCTCTTTTTCTTTCTTCTTTCCCATTTTCGCTTAATTCATTTCAGATTCGTTTCATCAGGAAAGGCAAGAACAAGAACAAGAAAATTAAATAAAAATCCTTTATCTGTTTTCCATTTTTATCTCTGTTGTGAATTGGAAGCAATGAAATCCACAAGGACAAACTTTCTGAAAGATCTGCCTCACCCTGGAAATGAGAATGAAAATGGAAATACTGCTTGAAATTAAAACAAAAAACAAAAAACAAAAAAGCGGATGCTCCCAAAGCAATCTGATGAACTTGCTTCACTTCTGAACATTATGCTGTAAGGAGGATCTACCTCAATTTATTTGTTGAGAAATCGGATGTACAAGATATACATTATCCTAGAGGCTTCAATATGAAATCAAAGAGTTAAGGCCATTGTTCTTTCATTTTGATCTCAGTTGTTAATAACCACTGAAGCCAATTGATCTGAAAACTATAACATCATTTTTTGTTGAATCGGCCAACCAGTCCTGAGCTTATCTATCAGACCAAGTTATCACCTCTGCGGATGTTAATTTTGCAGAGAGGGCAGGTGGCATTCATCCGGAGCCATTTGCTGATGCATCTGCAATGAAAGTGGTGGTTACAAGGAAGGGTGTACAGCTCCACTCCATCTACATATCTAGAAAGGCAAATGCAGCACTTCTGGAAATCAACAAACACATGTTAATTCCCCGCACAAGCTTCTATTTTAAGGTCTGAAGACAAAAACGTATAACACAACACGAAATGCAAGGCTGGTAAAAAATGAAGGACACAGTAATCACGCCTGTTCAGTCTAGCTTAGCTTTTCTGCTGAAAATTCTTAAAGAGCTGACAGCAGAAGAGAGTCAATAGGTGCTCACAGAATCCTCAAGAGGAAGATCAATTTCACTAATGGAACTTGTGTTGCTACACCACCCTCTTGTACCAAGCACTTCCCGCTTCTTATCATACTCCATTGTCCTGAATTGACTACCTTGGCGGTACTTATACTTGGGAAGACTCCTGATGTCATCTTCAGATGCACCTTTTCCAATAGCAAAAGCATAAACTACTGCTGCAATTGGAATGCAAAAGGCAGCCAAGAACACGATGAATGCCACTATAATGCAAAATATGACGAAGAACACATCAAAGGCCAAAAATACCACCGTTAACCTGCAGTACATGAGAGGTGTATCATTGTTGTGGCAATATGACATGAAAATATACCTAAAGCATGTCCTGGTTCAAAGCATCACATCTCTAACCTTCAGTCCTCACACAGTGTGTTATTGAAATAGCAATACAACATGAAAATATAACTAAAGCAAAAGTTAAGTCATGTTGAAAGCATCAGATTTGAAGATAAGATTAATTTTGTCAAGAATAAGTAATTTTATTCACGGCTAAAATTGAGGCCCTTGAAGGTCATAAACTCCTCTACAAAAACTAGATGCAGCGAGAAAACCATGCAAAAGTTGGTAATAAGAAACGATATCACATGGCAAAGAATATTAGATCCAAGACTTTAACCTTAAAGATAAGCACTTAGTATATCAAGAAGGGTAATTTCCATACATTACACATATAATCATTCATCAATCAGCTTTAGCAATTGATAATGAACAAGAATAGGCTAAAAACCCACTATACTCAGCAATATCATATTCACAGTGGATTCCATTTCTCTCTTGCCACATGAAGAAAAGCATTATTCCTACAAGTATACAAGAACAGTCCAGATCTCCAAATATGTGCTCAGATGAACTAATTGACAGCACAAGAACATATTCTTTTAATGCCTAAATGTGTTTCCAGAAGATGAAAAAGATTAAGAGATCAATATTGTTATGTAATGGTTTAAGAATTCAACATTATACAAGCATGTTCAGATTGATAATATAATTTACTCTGCAGACTCTCCAGCATAGTATATACACTCCATAACCGATGTACCATTTCTGAGACTTTATTCAGATGTAGGAACTAAGGCACATAAACATATGAAACAAGCGAGTCAATACAATAAGTATAATAACGTGATTAAAGAAGCAGAAAGCGAGAGGGCAGGTTACAATCCAGCAAAACATATTCAAGACATGTATGACCCTTACCAATATAAACGGGGTGAATCTTGCAACAATGCTGGACCGCCTAAAACAATCCAATAGAATCCAATCACCCACCAGATGGATGACACCATTGTATTAATAGATTCCAACCTTTTCATCATCCTGAAAAAGTAAAGTTATGAAATCACATACTAGGAAAGCTTTGAGGGCATTACCTACTGAGATGCTGATCTTAGTTAGCCAAGAAACTGCAGTATTAACCGTCCAGCATTCTAAGTGGTTAAGATTTTAAATTTTTGTTACTCTCTATTTTGGTAAGAGTGGTTCAAATACAAGACAAGCACCATAACTAAACCCAAAATCTTAAGGCATTAAGTTATGGTATCATTCTTGTGTATAAACCCTCATTTGCTTTTGTTCTTAGTCGATACAAGAACTTTTACAACTTAATAAATATATTGGCCTTTGCTTAGATCAAAGAACCAAAGAGACACAATAACCACCCAACACAAATGCACATGCATATAGCCAATATATCTTGCTTCATACAATCACTACTAGACACCCTTTTTTGGGGTTGCCACAATCATCAAATATGAACTTTCACATTCTCCTCTCACCATTCAAGCAACTTCTTTTCCAAAACAGATGCACCAAAGGAAAAAGATTACAAACCATCTTAACTAAGACATCAATTGGATACAGCAGCTTAGTCTGCAGTTTGCTATTTCACAACAATAATGATGGTATATGAGGGCATAATCTGTGTATGTTATCAAGCTAAACCACAGAAATCAGCACCCAACAAGAATCACAACAATTCAGATAAGCTTTACATCCATAAAAAGAAGCTCGATACTTCTTATAAGATTAGGTACCGTTAGCTTCTCTCCGTTCTTTTTCCTTGTCTTTCTCAACAAAGATGCATGCAGGTATAAACTACGAATTTCAAAACTTTTGTCCAACTAAATGGAACGTTAGCTCACAATATATGTGACTATAATGATAGCAGTAGCAACCAGCAGAACAATAGTGACATGTTTTTGGTGATTATCATAAAATTGGCTAACTGAACGTACCATGAAAATTTGACTGAAACGGTAAAAAACAAGCTAAAACAAGAAAACTAACCAAAAAATTTCATAAGCAAAAAAACGCAAGAAACTAAGAAAACAAAGGCCGAGTTCCAAATTCCAATATACAATGGATTCACAAGCAGAGCACAAAAAATGAAAGAGAAAAGATATCAATTTGCATAGTTAGCAATAACTATACCTGTTATGAATCTCACAAGCTGACAACCCACCAACGTCCACGCGACCATGATCATCATAATCATCTTCATCATCATCATCATCATCATCATCATCATCATCATGAAAGTTCTTTCCTTGCCTCATCCTCCGCGTTCCATGGTCAAAACACACGAAACCCACATGCAAAAAACAATGAAAAGCATACCCAGAAACCCAAATCCTCAAAGGCGTAGATGGGGTCTCTTTAAAAGATGAAAGAAGCACCATCACAGAGACCACAACAAATGCCATGTTAAACAACAGGTCAAGGACCATCACAGGCCTCGAATAGTTAAAATAACAGCAACTGCCACCTCTCCTCCTGGAACCCGTCACGCCGTCCTCGAGACCGTCTGATCGGAGATCAGCTCCGTCGTCGAGGAAGATTGTGCTAATAGCTCGTGGAGAAGCGGTAGTAGTCATGGTTTGGTGGTTTAGTAGAGAATAGCTACCTGCGTCACCAAACCCACCTTGTTCAGACATTTGTGCAGAGAAAGAGTTGTTGGGTCGTGAGTGTACAGAGAAAGACAGAGATGGTGGAGTTGAGTTTTTCTATGGACAGATGAAGCCTCAATTGAGTGGGAGTTGTCAGTTGTGAACTGTGTGAGTGGTAAGTGGGGGCTGAGTTAGAGAGAGAGAAGAAAGAGAGAGAGAGCGCAACAACGTTGTTATTTTATTTATGTACTAAAATAGGTAATGTGTAAAAAGAAAAACAACTTTTGTACTATAATGCTATTTTGTATTTTCGAAAATTTTTAAAATTATAAAAAATATTTCTTTTAATTCTAATTTTTTAAAAATATTTTTCTTAAATTAAAAATAATAATAAAATACGTGCAATATAAATATCAAACCTGAATTATCAAGATATGTTTACGTAATAATTTAACATAATTTTAAAATTCGAATTAAGTTAATCAAATCTAATTCAACTCGTTAATTTATTATAATTATCTTAAATTATTAATTTAAAATTTAATTAGCTCTATTTTTTATGTTTATATTGCGTATATTTTATAATTATTTTGTAAATGAATTTTTAAAAAAATAGAAATTAAAGTAATCTTTTAAAATTTAAAGATTATGTATTAAAGTTAGAATTAAATAGTCATTTTTCATAATTTTCTTTGCTTTTAAAATAATATAAAATATTTTTTAATGAAAAAATTAAGTGAAATTTTAATTTACAATTTTTGAGAAAATTGTGATATAAATGGATGAGCCCATCAAGACCTAACAAAATGGATTGAGAAAGAGAAATTAGGGTTAAAACTTACTATTAATCATGATGATCACATCATGATCAACCTGTTAGTGAGTGAATACCTGGACTAATAGCATTACCTATAACTTAGGAGATCAGATTTTTAGTTTCGGTTATGTTATTCTTATCATGTTCTATTAAATTTTATCTACACAATTTAGACCGCACATAAATGTATTAATAAGATTTAATGAAATAGGGTTAGAACATAATAACTAGAACGTGATAACCTAGCACACTTAAGTCTTTGAGAAGATTAATTAAATACGGGGCATATGATTTAATTTTTTATTATTTATTTATACATTTAAAAATCAATTTTACATTATTAATGGACATAATCAAATCCAACTCTTATTTTTATTATTTAAAGGTAAATTTAAATATTTTATTATATTATATTAAATAAAATAAAGTGATTTTAACCAATTAGATTGTCTCAAATTGCACCACATCATATAGTCTAAATAATATGATTCGAAATTTGATTACTTGTTAATTATAAATTGAGTTTGACTTATTATCCCTTTTTAATGTTATTTATTTATTTAGTACATAATTTTACTCTAATAATTTTTTAATAATATAAGTTTAATATTTATTCATAATTTTCAAATAATATCATTTTAAGATTTTTTTAAATTTATATTATAGTGTTATTAAAAATAAAATAAAAAGAGAATTAATGATTAATAAATTTAAAAAAGAGTATGACAAAAATTATTGGAGGTCTAATGATATTAAAATCTAGGGTCCAAAGGTTGGCAGATTCCTAGGCCACCTTTTGGGTTGACATTTACAACAAAACTAAAAGAATCTTCAGAATTTGAGAAATTTAGGCATCTACATATCCCCAATCAATTATTTAAAACTAAATAAAAAAGTTAGTTTAACTAATATTTATAAAATTTAACGCTTATCGATTCTTGAATAATTATGTTACGGTCTAATTATAAGGTAAGGAACTTAAGTCTCATATCGATCGTATGAAAGGCTGATGTGAAATTTATAGAAGCTTATGAACTCTTTCACCCGTTAAGCTAACTTTTGAGGTTGGGCTCTCAAAAAATATCTATATCTGATTACTCTTGAAAGTATATATAATACTTGCCAACTACATTCCAAATAAAATAATTAGATAACCAATGATTAAGAATTAAATAATAAGACTATTTAAAATAAAATTTATAAAATTTAAACTAACTATACTCTCTTCAAAAATATTATTTTCAGATAACAAGTATTTTTGTTTATATATAATGTTTGCTTGAAGCCAACAATAATTGTAATTTGAAAACAACTCATAGGCATGTACTAGACTAAAGTCTCCTAAAGGATGGGTGAGTTGGTAAAGTAAGAGGCATGAGATCAAAAAGTCCTATGCTCGAATCCTCCTACCTACGCTTTCTCAGTTGAATGTCGTATAGAACTTGTTTAATGCAAAATATCCGACTGGCGTAATTTACAAGCTATTGCATCAATCCGAAAGTTTACCTAATGCAAATCTAAAAGATAGCAACTATGGCTTCCTCCGTTTCAAAAAAAACTAGAGTACTAGACTAGAATTCTAATCATAGACAATACCAAATCATATCATTGTTAAGTATTTGACTTTATATTCTTTAGTTCTAATTATCAAGATTGATTCTTTAATTTGTTCATCACCTAATCTTCTCTGTTAGCTGTTAGTGAAAGGTCGTCATCTTGTCATATATCAATGAGCAATGAACAAATCGTTGGCCAACTCATACACCGTACATAACAAAATCTTTATAAATCTCATCTCATGTTGACTTCAATTCTGCAACCTATGCCACTAGTTAGTCCACTCCTAAGGTATCACTACCTTAGGTTTGGATTTGGGAATTAGTAAAATAGGTTTCTTTGCATATACTTCACCCAAATGAGTCATGTCTATCAAAATTTTAAGACATTTTGACTGATTGAGACTTTTAAAATGGAGTCCAGATCCATATTGAAAGCAGAACTAGGGAAGATGAGCTTGGAAATGTACATGCATGTATATGGATACAAGAGCCTGGAGATGAAGAAAGAAGTAGACTTTTATTGTACTTTTACACACCAAACGGCACATGATCTTGATAATACATTTCTTAGAAGGATAATCTGATGAAAGAATCAGATCCTTTGATCCTGATATTGCTGGAGTCCAACAACAAGTCAAATGCAGTCAAAGAATAAGGTGCAAGCACAGAATCCATGTTCTTTCCAACCTTGCTCATCAGACTTTGGATCGGTGCTACCTGTATAAGTGAAGAAGCATATAAAACAAGAACAAGTTGAAGCGACGATCAGCTAAATGAATGAATCGTTGAGACGCTTGAGAGTTTCTCTCCGCATGGCATATGTAATAACAGAGAAGGAATGATTTAAAGGCGAGGATCGGTGGGCTCTCGAGCAATCAACTTCACTCAGCCAAGTTAAGAATTCTTATCAGGGGACAGTCTGACTAATGAATTTCTGAGACATTGTTTAACTCTTCATGAAACTACTAATATTGCCCCAAGGAACCAGTAATAGAAACTAGAATGCCTAAGCATATAGGTCTCTGGATTGTAAATGCGGTTTCAGTGGGAAATTCTTACAAGGTAAAAAAGGTATGTTTTTTCAAGAGAAGATTGATTATTGAATTGCAAGATACCTTTTTTGGATTGATGAAGGAATTCTCGTCCAGAGGATTAGAAGAAGAGAGTACAGTTTTTGTTGATCCCGACAATCGTAACGAGTTCATCCCTAATCCGTCCACAGAGATTTTAAGATTCACTGCACTGCTCCCAAAGTTCACAATCTGAAATTTTATTTGCAAAAGAGGTAAGAATTTTGACTAAAGAATTAACTGTAAGATCTAGCATTAATCAAATTTGATGATAGACGGCCATTTTCTGATAACAAAGATGATTATGTTCAATAGAAGAAAGATTGAAAAACCTTTATTTTCAGGTGATTCTCTTCATCCTCTGAGCTTTTCCAAATAATTGCAGAAGCGACGAGGTAAGTGGAATTAGTTTGAAGTGTAGCATGGAGAAGAGTTGCTCCACTTGTCTCTCTGAAGAAATGTTGCATCCAGTAGCTAGGAGTTCCATAAAGATGCGAGGAATTGAAAACAATTGTATCAGGGTTCCACCTGCATGAGACAGGTTTGAACCTTACAACTTCATCCATGAAAAGAGATTTCATTTTTCCATGTTAGGTACTGAAATTTTTTTTGGAAAAGAATGAAAACTGTACCGCCTATCATTGGCATTCACAAAAAGTGGCGCATAGCTTGCCATCGAAACCGCATCACTGCAATAAAGAAAAAGAGAGGGCTTCAGTGTATTCGCACTTACCTCAGTTTCAGGGCGTAGATACAAACCAGTTATTTTCTAATCCAATGGCAAATGCAGCTTCAGCAATTGCTGCCTTAAGACTTCCTGTACCAGCATCTTCTTTACTAGTCACAGCATACTCACTGATAAAAGCCTACAAAAGGAATGAATATCAGAACTATCCGCTGCTAAAATTTGCTTCCATGAATCAGCAATGTAGAACACATGATCGCACCTTTGGACCATTGCGTGATATGTGATCAAATTTATGAGCTTTAGAAAACATGTCGTTGGCAGATGTATATATCTATCAAATAAATCAGAGGGCAGAGAAAATGTTAAAATCATGTTGTCTTACTAATAACCATGTTGTCTTAAACATGAATAAGACAACATAGAAAAAGAGGAAACTCCAGCAATTGGGAGCATAAATGTTGTTACGAGATTTTTACATGGAAATCATAATAATGTGCAGGGTGATCCAAAGGACTAGAAGAGGCATCACAATTTGAGATCATTTGGATGTCTGGATATGCTTTCCTTATAGCATCATAGAACTTGAGGTAATTTCCTGATCAATGAACAGAATTTAAATTAGAGTTCCTTTGAAACTTTTATCTTGCAGAAACTAAAAGACAGACATATCAGATGAACCCAAAGAAATTTTTTTGGAAAAAAACCCATCTTTCATATACTATGGAATAACATCAGCTTGCTATATAATCAAAGTAGTTATAGCACACCAGAGTAGAAACTTTACAATGTTAATAATGCCACGTGAAAATATTCACTGTACATGTTACAAACATTATATCGTCTAATAGTTGAAGAATGGTTTAGTTTGAAGTACATGCATGTCAGATAGAGACTTAGAGCAACACACGGAACAAACAATGGATACTGCATGCCTAAATGCCTAGGTTTGTCTACGTTTGAAGGCAATGAATTAGGACACAAATAGTATTCAAACCTCTGTAGTTTTTCTTCCCGCAGTCCTCATTTCCGATAGCAACATATCTCAAGTCAAAAGGCTCTGGATGTCCCATTGCAGCTCGTACAGAACCCCAAGTAGAATCCGAATCACCTAGTGCAAACTCAAGACCATCAAGGGCTTCCTGCAACAAGATAAGCATTGTAACAGTATGTTTTCAAAATTGTTAAGAGATTCTTATTATTCCTATTAGATATTATATATCAGAAACTGATAACCATTAGACCACAAATATAAATAAATCAGCTGAAACCTAAAATGTTTCACATCATTGTAATATCCGAGTAAATAAATCTTAGGGAAAAAGAAAAGGGTAACAGGAGTGTTAAACTGCATGAACAGTATACACTGATCATGATAAACAATGCACATAACAGTACAAATGTACTACTATGGATTTTTTTTTCCATCTTGAAGACATGTTTTGCTTTTAAGACTTTGATTTAGCTTGCCTTGGAAGATTTTCATTTTGAGTTGATGGAGTAGCAATATCGGCTTTACTCGTGAATGTTGGACAATTCAAATGTGGTTACACAAGGGTGAAAGTCAGAATGATGGTCCGAGCAAGTGTGTATTGATGGAACTATTCCAAGGGTATGAAGTTGTATGATGAATGTTTCTAAAGGTGAAGAGTAGTATAGATAAGACCTAATATGGTTCTAAAGGTGAAGAGTAGTATAGTTAAGACCTAATATGGTTCATGGCATTCTAGTTACAACCTTCTCTTCGAAAAAAATATATTAGTTGCTTTTGTCATCAATCTGTTTTAGGACGTGAATGGAGCAAAGAAGATAGATATGTAGCGGCTGCTTATCGTCAACATGTGCATTGTTTAAAGACTGTGGTCATACAAATGCTTTTATATAGATAAAAAGTGACAGGTACATACAGGCAAAATACAAAGAACTCAAACAATGCATGAAATATGCAGATAGAATGAGTAAGATCTGACGTGAATTTGGATGAATTTCCACCCTTGGCACCTTTTCCTTGCTTTGAATATTATTCCATGCTACACTCTCTATATATATCAGAACCCAAAGATATACCATGGTTCATATCAAACCTCTATCCTATTCCTACAGGCAGAACTTGTTGAAAATAGCTTAGATTCATCTAAAAGTTTAGCATGCTTGTTTTATTTTTGTTCTAACTTAATAAAACAGAACAGGTTAAAGCAAAACGCAAAACTCAAATCAAGCAAGCATAAATTTGGACAGAAAGATCAGATCTGATTGGATTGCAGTACCACCTGAAATTAGTTGCTTCTAACTTTTCATTGACCTTAGATCATGCAAACAAAAATTAATTAGCAAACTTACCTGTACAAAAGGCATGATTTTCGATGTATCAACTTCATCATGATGGCTGAGTCCTGACAATTTCAATAAACCAAAAGGCATTAATCTATTAGACAAGTTGAAGGATATGTATATATATATTTACATCAAGTCCACTAATAATACCATTGTTAAACACCCATATTGGTAATGCACCAAGATCCTCTGCTAGCTGCATAAATAATCAATCATATTTCATTTACTTGACCAAGAAAAATAAGTTTTTCGAGTTCTGATAAACATTGCATCATCCTGCCCCTGCAGGACAGTAACTGATACATACTTGAAGAAACTCAAAATAACCGAGCCCGTCATCAGTCCAATAAATCCAAACATCACCAAAGTGACCAGGTCTCTCTTCCCATGGTCCAATTGTTTCTTTCCAGCGAAATGCATTTCTGAGCCAGTCACCTTCAACGAAACAGCCACCTAAAACAAGATTATAAGCTTAGTTAAATGTCAATTTAAATCAGGATGTGTTGAATTTTTTCGATGCTGATATTAACATGTCTTCTACAAAGGAACTTGCTATGAGTTTTAAGATGTATCAAGGACAAGAAATACATAGTGTTGATTAACTTGCACTACCACATGAAAGAGAATGGGGAAAATAAGAACCAATATGAAAGTGTTACTATCTATCTCAGGCACTGCCTATTAGCCAGTACAATCTTTCCCTACCACTAGTGATTATAGATAGTTGGTCCTTAACAGATCAAACCTAAAGGCAAAACTGTCAGAAACACAAGGATGTAACATGGTGATACGATATCTAGTCCTAATAGATTTAAGTTTACTTATTCAAGAAAGGGTAGACGTGGCCTATAAGAATTAGATATGGGATAGTTGTTTATTATTAACAAGTTTCAGTTGTGAAATAAGTGGGACACCCACTAACGATTAGAGTTAGTCCTAGAATAAATTAGTTTCAGATTTAGATACGGGTTATAACCTCTCTGTAATCTATTATAAAAAGGCTTATCAGCCTCATTAATAAGACACGATAACTTTCAGAGAGCTTACTCA